>NW_006498150.1:1458746-1525731 GCF_000471905.2 Amborella trichopoda
CAACACTTGTTTGATCGCCCAGAGCTTGCCCAGTTAGAGCGGTTGAATTGGCCAGTTTACCAATTAGGCTGGTTAAACTGCTTTCGGGCCCATGTTCGGTTAACCATTCCAGTATGATTTTGCGAACACCGGTTGACTTAGATAAACAAATGAGTAATGGCTAGAGGGATTCTGTTATGTGCATGCAAAATTGTATTTCTACATTCATTAAAACCGGCTAACATGCAATTCTCACTTAAAAAGTTGAACATATGGATCAATCAGAGAAAAATTAATCTGAATAAAAAAGTAAAGATCCATGCCATTGCCTTAAAAAGAAGTAGGTGATACACTGCTCAGATGATATGCAGGGACAGGGAACAAACAATACCTTTCACATAATAACTACCTATCTACCTAACTCTTGTCAAGGAGAGGATTATAAGTAACATGGATGGCACCATTATTATCAAAATACAGACTAGCAGATGTAATAGCCAGGTCATGAAGGAGAGAACACATACTCATGCAGGAAAGCAGAACAACCACATTACCATGACATCAAGCCAGCTCAGTGTCCACTACCCATGAATACAGTTATACAGTCACTTCCAGTGAAGTCGTGGGAATTGGAAAATAAAGCAAAAAACCTCCAACAAGAGAAGCAAATATAACTTAAGAGCCTTTTGAAGTGCTTGCTGATGGAGAATAAAAGAATTTGTCATACATGAATTAAGTTAGATATGTAACTGATGCCTTCCCGTGAGAAACAAAAACAAAGGAGAAAGCTTCATTACACGATTTAGAAGATATGCTTACAATCAGATCTACTCTTATATACATTCAAATTCGTGGGTCAATGTTGCAACATGTTTGTGGGTTCGAAATTCAAACCCTACTAACCTAAAAAAATATCTGCGCTACAAGTAGATGTCATGAGATGAGAATTACCTTGAAATTCTAATGCTTTTGAACAAAGAGGCCAGCAATGAGGCCGACGGATTTGCTTGTGGATTCCTCTCTTTCCACGCAAAGACCTTCTGAGAGTTGTAAACAATTTATCTTCCAATATAGGACAAGTATCATACTCTTTCTTAATCAAACTAGCATTCAATAAAGGAAATAAAGGCTTTAATGGAAGCAGTAGTACCATTCCTGCAATTTTCAAAATGGTATTTAGAGGTTAGGAATCGTTGGTCTCAACTCTTAATTAGATCACAAATGCAACAATGAACATGCAAGTTGTCTGTAAATGGACAACTTCCAACTTCCCATGACTTAGGCCATACCAAGCATAATTTATGTGGAAATACCGGAACCATAACAAGAGCAATATAATAATCATATTTCAAAGAAACCAAAAATCCATTGGATTTCAAATGCCTATATTTGATAAATGAAGAAAACCTAGTATGTTCAATCAGTAACTGTAGCAAAAATAATTAAAACTCACAAGAAAAACCATAATAAAAAGTGAAGTATCAGCTCAACACGGTTTCAGCTGGGAAGCCATACAAATGACACAAACAACAACATGTCAAACAAACACAGGTGGGGGTGGATAAACAAATAGATGGTGCAAGTTTGTGTCAGTACAAGGGCATGCCAACATATGCCTAGTTTCATAAACTTTATTGACACACCATGTCCTTGAACATAAATAATCTTTAGGCACAATAGTGTTCACCATCTGTGGGGGCCAATTGTTGGGACATGGGATTTGGGAACATATACAAAAAAAGTTTTCATCATTTGCTTATTGGAATTTTCCCTTTCGAAATGACCAAAACAAACCCTCAAAGTCATTGATTTTGAAGGAGTCATTTTGTTTATTTTGGCAATATTTTGCATGGGTTCCTTTGACATGTGTTAGAAAACTCACACCTCCAATTCCAATTGCTAGAACAAAGAAGCTCTATAAGTAAGGGGCTGGGGTTGGAGGTTGGGCACTTGTTTTCCACACTCCTCACCCTTGTCCCTTCTCACTAGAAATCAGTGGTGCATTGGTCACATGGGGTGCACCAAAGCCCCAAAAGGAGCACCTTGACACAAGCAACGTGAAGCCATGCCGCCATTATCTCTCACTCTTCCCTCATCTCCTTCTCTCCCTACATGCATACAAGGTGTATTGCAGTGTGGATCGACCAAATTGTAGCTTAGTGCGAATTGATCAAATTGCAGTATTTTATTGTGCCCATGCCTCTATTACCAAGCTTGATGGTTAGCACATACCATCTTTCCCCTTTTGCTTATTCTACATGACTGGAATGCGATGAAAAGGTGGGAGTGTGAATTGGGTCATACTTGAGTAGCTTTGGGGGAGCCCTTAGATGCTAGATGGATGCTTCTTTGATTTTGTTTTATGCTGCACCGTCCACATCATACCTGTTTGATCATACGTCTAAGTGGGCAATTGAACTAAATTTCTTGCACTTTTTGTTTTGTCTAATTCCCTTATAGCCATTTCTACATTGTTCCAACAAGTGGTACCAAAGCTTCAGTTTTCTTTTAAAAGGCCACTACAAAATTTATTCCTTCCGAATTTTATTCAAAAGCGCAATTGACACTTTTGGCTAACTAACTTGCTAGTTTTGATGAACCCATTAGTCAACATCAACAAATGAAGATAATAGAAAACCTTTATAACTCTTAGAAAGAATTAAAGAAAAATTGCTCCATAAAAGCGCAATTGACACTTTAGGTGACTTTGGACACTTAAAGGCGGAGAAAAATGATAAGAGCTATGGAGAAGAATGAAAAGGTTAGAAATCAAGCCTATTTAGCAATGACCAAAAGGAATGAGAAAAAATTTACTACAAAGAAGTTTAAAAAGACTCTTCAACTTCAACTGCAATATTGTCATATATTGCAGGAAACAAAAGAAGCATGGAAATTGGAATAACTCCCAAGATGTGAAGATTGAAAAAACTTCCAAGAGATGTACGATTTCATTCTATGATAAATATTTATATAGGGATACAAGAATTGTAATCCCTTGATTGTACAGATTGAAAGTCAAGAATGGAATCCCTTGATTGTAGGGATTGGGAGTCAATTTTAATCCCTTGATTGTAGGGATTGAAAGACAAGAATGGAATTCCTTGATTATAGGGATTGGAGATTGATACAATAATAACAAAAGATTTGAATTTGAATTGCTAACACTTCCCCTCAAGTTGGAGCATGAGCATCAAGAATGCCAAACTTGCATGCTAAAAAATGAAATTGGTCTTTCCCTAGCGCTTTCATAAAGATGTTGGCACGTTGATGCTTGGTTGGAACATATGTTGTTCGAATGAGTCCCCGTTGAATCTTTTCCAGGCCTAGAAGATAGTCGAATTCGATGTGCTTTGTTTGCTCATGATAAACGGGATTGGCAGCAATGTGAATGGCAACTTTGTTATCACAGTAGAGTCTCATAGGATCTTTGTGGTGAATACTGAGATCCAAAAGAAGATATTTTTGCCATGTTAATTCACAAGAAGCGACTGCCATGGAACGATATTTAGCTTCAGTAGAAGATCAAGAGAGTGTGTTGCTTCTTTCTTTTTCAGGAGATTGGATTGTCTCCCAACATTGTTCAACACCCAGTAGTCCAGCGACGAGTCATGGGACAACTTGCCCAATTGGAGTCGTAGTAAGCAGCGAGTTGTAATGTATTGAATGCAGAAAGAAGAATACCCTGACCTGGAGTGCCTTTTAAGTAACATAGTACACAGATTGCATCAAAATGTTGTTTCTGTGGTTGTCTCATGAACTGGTTAAGAAAATGGATTAAATAATATCAGGCCGAGTGATGATGAGGTATGAGATGTCCAACCAACCAACGATAAAAAGTGGGGTCTTCTATGCAACGACCATCTGTAGAATTTAGTTTGAGGTTTTGTTCCATTGGAAATGCCACGAGGCAACCAGTGAGGAGACACATATCTTCAAGTATATCAAGGGTATACTTCTGTTGGGTAAGTAAAATACCCTTTGTTGATCTGAGAACCTCAATGCCTAAAAAATATCGTAGAGGACCCAAATCTTTAATGTGAAAATCCTTTTTGAGAAACTCTTTGAGAGAATCAATAGTTGTTGGATTGTTCCCAATAATCACAATAACATCAATGTACACAATGTAATACATGGAAGATGGGCCATTGTGACTGATAAAGTGGGAATAGTCAGCTTTGGATTGAGTACAACCAGTGCCCAATAAGGTATCTGGAAACTTGGCAAACCACTGTCGTGAGGACTGTTTAAGTCCATAAAGGGACTTTTTCAAGCGACAAACTTTGTGCTTCCCCTTAACGTGAAAAACCAGGTGAAATCTTCATGTATACCTCTTTCTTCAAATCACCATCCAAAAAGGCATTTTACACATCAAGTTGGTGAAGGGACCAAGCTTTGATAGCTGTCAATGCAAGAATACATCAAACAGTGGCCAGTCTGTCTACTGCAGCAAATGTCTCGTGATAATCAAGGCCTTCTCGCTGTTTGTAACATTTGGCAACTAAACCAGCATTGTCACGTTCAATAGCCCCCTCCGTTTTACTATGTATTTTGTATACCCATTTGAAACAAATGGGTGTTTTCCCAACAAGTAGTTTCACAAGAGACCATTTGTTATTTGCTTCAAGTGCTGAAATTTTGTTGCTCATAGCTGCCCTCCAATGTGGATCAATTGATGCTTGTTTAAAGGATGTAGGCTCAATAGAACAAGAAATGGTAGCAGCAAAAATGCAACATGGTTGTGAAAGTTTGTCATAAGAAAGGACAACACTCAATGAATGATGAGGAATTTGGACTTGTTTGCCGAGAGGACGTTGCAGCAAGGGTAGAGTGCACAACAATGGAGCAATGATAATCCTCCAAATACGTTCGCTTTTTACAGGTTCGATCAAAGTGATGAGGTGGAGGCGTTGGTGCGTAGACAGCAGGTGGCGCAATGGATGCATGGGGGTCAGCGGCTCTTGTGGTTAGGTGTTCAAGGGTGACGGCCTGTGTAGAGCGGTTGGGTGGAATGGAGGTTGAAGGAGTAGAGTTTTCTGTGGTGTATGGTTTAGGTAGATCTGGTAATGATAGAGGTATAACATTTTTAGAGGGATTTGGTGGCAAATCATTATGAAATGGGAAAATATGTTCATGACATACAACATCTCGTCTGGTAAAAATTTTGGCGAGGTCATATAAACGATAGGCTTTTGGCCATGGGGATAGCTAACAAATATGCATCTTCGAGCACGAGTATCAAACTTGTGTTGATGGTGTACATTGTGGGTGTAACAAAGACAACCAAAAACCTTTAAATATTTATATTTGGGTGGTGAATTGAAAAGAACTTCATGAGGGCTTTTGCCATTTAGAATAGGTGTTGGTATCGTGTTGATTAAGTTAGCAGCAGTTAAGATGCAATCTCCCCAAAATAGAAGGGGTAAATTGCCTTGGAAACACAAAGCCTGTGCAACCTCAAGGAAGTGGTGATGTCAACACCATTTTGTTTTGGTATTGATGTACATGAATGTTGATGGAAGCACCTTGAGTTTGCAAAAAATGTTGCATATCATTGGAGAAAAATTCAGTTCCATTGTCGGTGCAAAGGGATTTAATTGAACAATAAAATTGTGTTTTAACCAAGGCAAAAAACAAATTTCAGTGGTGATTAGTTTCAGATTTATGTCGCATTAAAAATATCCAAGTACTACGACTAAAATCGTCAACTAAGGTTAAGATATAGCGTGCGCCAGAAAGGGATCGGGTAGCATAACCTCCCCATCTATCGCAATGAATAATTTGAAAAGGTGCAGTGGTAGAACGTGAACTAAATGGAAAAGATAGTCTAGATTGTTTGGCCTTAGGGCATACATGACAATGGCAATCAACAGAATAAAAAATATCAAAATGTTTCTTCATAAGAGATTGTAACCTAGAATTGGACGGTTGAGATGCTAGTGCCATAGATTCATGGATTGTGGGTGTTGAGTGGAGGAAGCAATCACATTGTTAGAAGATTGAAACAGATAAAGTCCACCCTGTTCTCTACCCGCTCCAATCGTCTTCCTCGTTAACTGGTCTTGAAAACCACAGTAGGTGGCAAAAAATGTAATTGAACAGATGAGATCAGAAACAAGTTTCTTAACATATAATAGATTGAATTTGAGTGAAGGAACACATAAAACATTTTGTAAGGAGATCTGATCAAAAAGGACGACAGTGCTAATGTGTAAAACAAATGCCATGCTTCCATCAGGTAATTTAATAGGATTGGTGAGTGATGAAGGTTGGATGGATGAAAAAGAAGATCATGATGAAATAATATGGTCTATAGCACCACTATCAATTATCCAAAAATCATTGGAGGAAAGAAAAGTCGTGCAACAAAGAAACTTACCAGCAAGACCGGCCAAATGGTTGGAATGACCTGCTCGGAGGAGATTCAACAATTGGCGATGTTGTTCGACTGTGAACTGTGGTGCACTACGTATGGATGGTTGCTTAGGTGGAAGTGTGGCTGATTGCACGTTGTTTGCACGAGGCTTGGGCTGCCTTTTGGGATAGACAATGTGCTTGTAACAACGGTCTTTTGTGTGGATGACAGTAATCACAATGTAATGGCGGATGGGTCCCACCCTTCGAGTTGCTAGCCTTAGTGCTCCATGCAGTAAGATAAATCTCACTTTGCCTTTCCTCTTGAAGAACAAGAGAATAAGCTTTGGCAACAGATGGTGGTGGTTCCATGAGAAGGATGTTGGTGCAAACCAATTTGTAAGAGTCATTTAGGCCCATCAAAAACTGAATTAAGCATTCTTGTTGGAGATAATCCGTTAGATTTTTCATAATACCACAAGAACATGGAGAGAAAGAATGGAGAGAAGATAAGTCATCCCATGTATGTTTCAGCATGGTGAAATTGCCAACAAGTAACTCTCCTTGTTGAAAAGTAGCAAGAAACTGTTTGAGTTGAAAAATGCGATGAGCATTGCCATGCGAAATGTGGTCTCGTAGATCAAACCAACCTTCAAAAGCAGTAGATGCATAACCAACACTCTCATGGAGGTCTTTAGACAAGGTATTAAGTAGCCATGACAATACCATGTCATTACATCTTTTCCATAAGGAAAATGAAGGAGAAGAATGCTCTGGTTCTAACAGAATTCCATCAGTAAAAGCCAATTTGTTCTTGGCGCTCCTAGGCCATGCGCATAGCACAAGACCATGTAGAATAGTTATCACCTGTGAGAGGATGAGAGACAAGGACAGTGCCTGGACTATCAGAGTGGTGTAAAAACAATGGAGTGTTGACATTGTTGTTTGACGAAGGAACACCATCAATTTCGTTGTGTGAATTATTGGCCATAGTGAGTGAATGAGAAAAACAGACTTGAGGTTTTGGCTTACTTTAAGAGAAGAGACCAAGAGAGACATCACTCTTGTAGGTCTATGAGAGAGGAGGCATAGGATACTCGGGCAATGTCTGCTCTGATACCATGTAAAAGTTGGGAAAACTCCCAAGAAGTGAAGATTGGAAAAACTCCCAATATATGTTTTGATTTCATTCTATAATGTTTGTTTATATAGAGGTACAAGAATTGTAATCCCTTGATTGTTCGGATTGAAAGTCAATAATGGAATCCCTTAATTGTAGGGATTGGGAGTCAATTGTAATCCCTTGATTGTAGGGATTGAAAGTCAATAATTGAATCCCTTGATTGTAGGGATTGGAGATTGATACAATAGTTACAAATGACTTGAATTTGAATTCCTAACAATCAAATATAATCCCTTGATTGTAGGAATTGAAAGTCAATTCCACTAATCTGATACCATGTTAAACCCACGAAGGGGCAGAGGAAGATTGTACTTCTGTATATTTGGGCCTTAAGCCCCCTTGAATTAGAATCCCTTGATTGTACTCATTCGATTGTTAGGAATTCAAATTCAAATAATTTCATAAATATTGTATCAATCTCCAATCCCTACAATCAAGGGATTCTATTATTGACTTTCAATCCCTACAATCAAGGGATTACATCCTTACAATTATGGGATTACAACTCTTGTACCTCTATATAAACAAGCATTATAGAATAAAAACAAAACATCTCTTGGGAGTTTTTCCAATCTTCACATCTTGGGAGTTTTTCAACTTTCACATGGTATCAGAGCAGGCATTGCCTGAGTATCCTGCGCCTCCTCCCTCATGGCCCTGCAAGAGTGAGATCTCTCCTTTTAGAATAAACCACTCTCTCCTCAAGTCCGTTTTTCTCGCTCACCCACTATGGCCACTCTTGCTGGTAAGTTACTTTGTTGCTCTAAGTTTCCTTCCTCCAATGATTTTTGGATAATTGATAGTGGTGCTACAGACGATATTATTTCATCAACATCTTCATCACCCACCCATCTTGTTCAACTACCCAGTGGTAGCATGGCATCTATTTTACACATTGGTAAGTTATCCAATCTGATAAGATCTCCTTACAAAATGTTTTATGTGTTCATTCAAATTCAATCTATTATCTGTTAAGAAACTTGTTTTCCATCTCAACTGTTCAGCAACATTTTTTGCATCCTATAGTATTTTTTAAGACTAGTTAACGAGGAAGACAATTGCAGCCGGAAGAGGACAGGTTGGACTTTATCGGCTCCAATCTTTTAACAATATGATTGCTTCCGCTACCCAACACCCACAATCCAAGGACATATGGTACTGACATCTTGGCCACCTGTCCAATGCTCGGTTACAAACTCTTATTAACATTCTGATATTTTTTATTATGTTGATTGCCATTGTCATGTATGCCCTTAGGCAAAACAATCCCGGCTATCTTTACCATTTAGTTCACGATCTACCACTGCACCTTTTCAACTCATTCATTTTGATGTATGGGTAGGTTACGCTACCCCATCCCTTTGTGGCACACACTATTTTTTAACCCTAATTGATGATTTTAGTCGTAGTATTGGGTATTTTTAGTGCGACATAAATCTGAAACTAATCAGCACTTGAGAGTCTTTTTTGCTTGGTTAAAACTCAATTTAATTGTTCAATTAAGTCCCTTTGCACCGACAATGGAACTAAATTCTTCTCCAATGATGTATAACATTTTTTGCAAACTAAAGGTATGTTCCATCAACATTCATATTCAACAACACCACAACAAAATGGTGCTGCTGAAGGAAAACATCGCCACCTCCTTGTGGTTGCAGAGGCTTTGCGTTTCCAATTGCAATTTAACTCTTCAATTTTGGGGAGATTGCATCTTAACTTCTGCTTACTTAGTCAAAAGGATACCAACTCCTATTCTAAATGGCAAAAACCCTCATAAGTTCTTTTCAATTCACCACCCAAATACAAATATTTGAAGGTTTTTGGTTGTCTTTGTTACACAAACAATGTACACCATCACACAAGTTTGATACTCGTGCTCAAAGATGCATATTTGTTGGCTATCCACATGGCCAAGAAAGCCTATCATTTTTATGTCCTCGACAATCATAAAAAATTTACTAGTCGAGATGTTGTATTTCATGAACATATTATCCCATTTCAAAATGATCCACCACCAAATCCCTCAAAAAATGTTATACTTCTACCATTACCAGATCTACCTATGCCATTAACCATAGAGAACCTACTCCTTCAACCTTCATTCCACCCAACCCCTCTACACAGTCCCTCACCCCTGAACAACAACTTACAAGAGCTGTCGATCCCCATGCATCCATTGCTCTACCTGCTGTCTATGCACCAATGCCTCCAGCTCTTCGTCACTCTGATCGAACCCGTAAAAAGCCAACATATTTTGAGGATTATCATTGCTCCATTGTTGTGAGCTTTACCGTTGCAGCAACGTCCTCTTGGCAACAGGTCCAAACTCGTCGTCATCCATTAAGTGTTGTCCTTTCTTATGACAAACTCTGACAGCCATGAAGCACTTTTACTGCTATCATCTCTTCTTCCATTGAGCATACGTCATCACTTGATCCACATTGGAGGGAAGCTATGAGCAATGAAATTTCTGCACTTGAAGCAAATAACACATGGTCTTTTGTGGAACTACTAGTTGGGAAAACACCCATTGGCTGCAAATGGATATACAAAAGAAAGTATAAAGCCGACAAGACTATGGAACGTTACAAAGCTCACCTAGTTGCCAAAGCTTACAACCAGCTAGAAGGCCTTGATTATCCCGAGATATTTGTCTCAATAGCCAAACTGGACACCGTTCAATGTTTTCTTGCACTGGCAACTATCAGAGATTGGTCCCTTCATCAACTTGATGTGCAAAATGCCTTTTTGCATGGTGATTTGAAGGAAAAGGGTTACATGAAGATTCCACTTGCTTTTTCACATTAAGGGGGAGCACAGAGTTTGTCGCTTGAACAAGCCTTAATGGACTTAAACAAGCCTCACACCAGTAGTTCGCCAAGTTTTCATATGCTTTACTAAGTGCTAGTTAAACTCAATCCAAAGCAAACTATTCCCTCTTTACTCGTCACAATGGCTCATCTGCAACTTATGTCCTTGTGTACGCATATGATATTGTGATTAATGGGAATGATTTAGTTGCTATTGATTCTCTCTAAGAGTTTCTCAGAAAGTATTTTCACATTAAAGATTTGGTTCCTCTGCGATATTTTTTAGCCATTCAGGTCCTCATATCAAAAAAGGTATTGTACTTACCCAATGAAAATATACCCTTGGAATACTTCAAGATATGGGTTTCCTTGCTGCTCGCCCCATGGCATTTCCAATGGAACAAAACCTCAAACTAAATTCTACAGATGGTCCTTGCTTAGAAGACCCCACTTCTTATCGCCGGTTGGTTGGACGTCGCATATACCTTACCATCACTCGGCCTGATATTGTATATTCAATCCATATTCACAGCCAATTCATGAGTCAACCACGAAAACCCATAGTTAGCAAGTCGGGGACTTTCAATAAATCGGCTTACCTTAAGATCGGGAAAATTTCATTTTTATTTTAAAAAGTCGAATGAAAACATCGGATAAAAAATACGGATCGGCAAAAATACTTCATGTAAAGATATCGCCAATATATCAGACTAGGCTAAAAAATTTGGAGTCAAAAAATCGAATAAATATATGTATAATTTGGATTTTAGTTTTCTACCATAGTAGCTTAATAATAATCCCAATAACATAAAATAGAATGGTAGCTTAACAATAATCCCAATAATGTTTTCGTGTACAAGTACACTGTGATCCTTAGAGTATATAATTTTTGTTGTCCTCATCTCTGTGAAATGAGTAATATAAAAGGCTCCTGCCCTCTCATACAATGTATTAAAGAAGCTTAAAACAGGGCTCGAGTAGGGAAACCATTGGACTTCGTTGCTTTGTATCAAGGGTGGGAAAGAAACCTTAACCAGGATGGGGCAAATTTTGCGATCATTGCTTTTATAGAGAAAAAGAAATCCCGAGCTCAGACAAGATTTGGAAAGGCAAGAAGAGATGGTGGACCTGATTTTAGAGATTTTAGAGAAAGAAACCCTAATCAATGCTCTGCTTGTAGTGATTTGGGTATTTTTTAGGCTAGAGCAAGATTTGAAAAGGCAAGAAGAGATGGTGGAGCTGATTTTAGAGAGAGAAAAGGAAGAGGTGATTTTTTTTCTTTTGTAATATGTAATTTTTCTTCTTAAAATAAGACCATTTTTTCTTTTTTTGATAGGTGCTTGATAAACCATTAAACCTAGTAGACCCAAAAGGCTAGTAGCATTTGAGGGCTAGTAGCATTTGATGAATGCAAACAAACATTACAAGGAATTAAACTGCCAATTGAAGCTCAATGTTTATGAGAACAACACCGTCTTCCCCATCCCTCCCATGAAAATAGAGCTTTAGAACATCTAAGCTTCCTGCTCCTCATGCGTTCTTTTTATAATTATTATCTCCTTTGGATCAAAATTCAGAAGAAAATAATATGCATCCATAGACGCTCCATGAATCAATCGGCCACATAAGTACCTCTTCCAAAGGTTAAAAAAATAAGATCATTTTTTCACAGAGGTTCTAGAGAGAGAAACATGGCCCTTTTCATTCTTTTGGGTTTTTCTCTGTAAAATCAGGAAAAAGATTGTAGTTAAATGGGGGTTTTCTCTATAAGTTGCATGTTTCAAAAGCTTGTGGTTCTAGAGAGGGAAACATGGCTTTTTTTATTTTTTTGCATTTTTTTCTGGGAAATCAGCAAGAAAATGAATTTTTTTTGGGCCTGTTTTATTCGTTCTCAAAAAAAATGCGTTTTTAACGTTATTATGGAAAAACACGTTTTTTTTTTACGAACTTTTCAAAAAAATGCCGTTTTTAACGTTTTTAAAAAAATCTCCGATTTTTTCAAAAAATCGGCTATTAATTGCCGATTTGCTAACTGAGCGAAAACCACATTTTGATGCAGCAATCCATGTGCTACGTTACTTAAAAAGGCACTCCACGTCAGAGTGTTCTTCTTTCTGCATCTAACATACTCACAACTTATTGCGAATCCAATTGGGTAAGTTATCCCATGACTCGCGCTCGACTAATGGGTACTGCACAATGTTAGGAGACAATCCAATCTCCTGGAAAACAAAGAAGCAACACATGGCTAAAATATCTTCTTTTGGATCTATGTATTCACTAAAAAGATCCTGACACTCTACTGTGATAACAAAGTTGCCATTGACATCGCTACAAATCCCGTTTATTATGAGCAAACAAAGCACATTGAATTCAAGTACTGCCTAGTCTAGGAAAAGATTCAACAAGGACTCATTCGAACATAAGAGGCAAGAGGGATTACAATTGATTGTTAGGAATTCAAATTCAAAATCTTTTGTAAGTATTTTATCAATCTCACGAAGAAGCTACATAACAATTCACATGGATTGATGTATTACATAACACACTTTAGATGTGTGTATAATACCCTATTTTATAGGGTTACAAAACTATGGTACAACCTGCATACAACTATGCGTATCTGCACAAGTAAAATATGTCAGGGTGTGCCTGTCAGAAGAGGTTGCACAGGTCAAATACAACTTTCTCTCTCCACACTCCCCATCAAACTCAAGATGCTTTAAGAGAGAGCAGCTGGAGTTTGGAACACAGAAGGCAAGCCTGAACAACGACAAATCAGCAATCTCATAAACAAAAGCCTCTAACAAAGAAGGTATGAGTAACAACAGATAAGCAGGCCTTAGGAACAGACGGCTATATTAGAGTAAGCCAATGTTCAAAAAAATAGATTCGAGCGCCTAGGCGATTTGGGTGCCTGGCCGCCTAGGCGGGCACCCAGAGAGACAGGGTGCCCTCACCAAAATCAAACCCAGCCCCCCCCCCCCCACCCCACCCCACCCCACCCCACCCCACCCCACCCCACCCTATCCCACCCCACGCCACCCCACCCCAAACATCGTCCAAGTCAGAAAAATTCAATTACCCCAAACATCGTCCAAGTCAGAAAATTCAATTAATCACCGAAAAACTCAATCTTTTAACTACAAACATGTAAATATATCCTAAAAGAAAAAAAAAATAAAAGAAAAAACACATGATTCATAACATAATATGTTGTAGCAAAATAAAATCAAAACCCTCTTTCAAATATGATAATATTTTATTTTATCAAAAAAAACAAAAAATGATAATATTTAAAAAAATATCAAAATCAAATCGATGTCGGGGCAATCACATCTATTGGGTCGCCAAAAGTTCTCAAAATCAACTACTAGAAGCTTCAAATCCACCCAAGAACTATTGCCTTCGTTTTGGAAAGAAACCAAAAAAATAAAAAATTTATCGATCTTTCAATAAATCACAAAATAGTGGTTTTGAGGGGGTTTTCTCACACTAGAGGCCATGGAATTTCTATTGGGGGTTTAGAATATCCCCTAAAAGGGGGAAAATTTACATATTTTACCGTCACCCAAGGGTTTTTTTCACCGCCCGTAAGTTGTCATGGGGCGCCACCAAGGCGGGCATCCAAACAATAGCAAAGGCCTGGGTTTCCTTCTTACCTCCCAAGATCCAATTTTTTAATTAGATTATCCTCCACAAGAGGGCTCTTACATTGGACCAGCTGCAGCGCAAAGGCTTTTCCTTACCAAACAAATGCACCATGTGCTTGAAAGCCGAACAGACAAATCAACACCTATTCCTTCATTGTGAGGTCGCAACAGCCCTGTGGACCAACATGCTCCCCCTTTTCAGTACTTTGGGTCATAGTTACCGGAATCTCTCTACTGACCTTGCGTTTCCGGTTATGAAATCCGATTCCGCACTTCCGTTAAGGAATCTCCATGAAAACCATTTTTCATAACCAAGACAACTCGATTACTTAATTTCAAAATCTCGATTCGACACATCTTTAGAAACCATTTTTTGGAACCAAGGAAACTCGATTCCTATATTTCAGAATCTTGATTCAACACATCTTTAGAAACCATTATCGGAACCAAGGAAACTTAATTCCTTAATTTTGGAATCTCGATCCAACACATCTTTAGAAAGTTGAACCCATTAATTGTGGGTAGACGTTCCCAAATATATGGAATATAGATTCCATCGAGGATTAAATCTTGATTCCACGTCAATTGGAATAGAAATCTTCCTTTGAATGCTTCTAGTGGTTGCAAGGTTTCATTATTTTACTTGTGCCACCCTGGATGGCTATTAAAATATAACTGGTATATACAACACATACAATTAAAAGTAAAACCATGGCGTAGACATAATCCTATTTTGTCTTTATAATAATGAAGTCAAAATCACACTTTAGAAATACGTGTCTTTTGTATTCAACGACCATAAGTTCAACAGTCAACACAATCACTTTAAAATTTGGGAAACCTCTAACAAGAGACATCCAATACAGGTTTTAAAGTTGATGAGGCTCAAGATATGCTTGTGGCTTCCTTCTCCATAAAAATGAAATCTTGATTCCTGATAGGGGTCGTCAAACACATTCCATAGTCCATATTATTGTAAATCTCTATCTCAAACTGGAATGGATCTCTTATCCATATAATTCAGAAACTTGATTCCAAATATGTTGGAATCACGATTTGAAGCAACAATATATCTTTGTTCCACATATGTCAGAAACTCGATTCCATAAATATCGAAAACTCGATCACGTATATTAATGAATCTTGACTTCTGGAATGTCGATTCCAATGGTATGGGAATCTTGAGTACAAGGAGGACGGAATCTCAATTCCATGTGGATGAGACTTGAATCGATTTCCATCAAAACACGATTCTCAAAAACTAGGAATCTCATTCCTAGCGATTCCTATTGTACGGGCAATAATTCCTAAGACAGGAATCTTCTAGCCGACTGCGATTCCGCGATTCCGATTCCTAAAACGATTCGGGTTCCCAAGCGTTTCCAACAACTATGATTTGGGTTACCCCCTCAAACCATCCCTCATCTTTTCTCTACTTGCCTTGGCACCCCTTGGGAAAAATCCGGGAAACTCCTTTGAAGGGCCTCCATCTTAGCCACTCTATGGACCATATGGTTAGAAAGAAATTATAAGACCTTTAGAGGGGAGAATCATCTATGTTCTCATCAAGAAGAAATGATCCCTTGTTACTTTTTGGGATCTCAACCATAAATTTTTCACCAACTACTCCTTCACCGACCTACACCATCACTGGGAGACCTTGTTCAATTTCACAGCCCAAAGGATTCACTGACCCTCTTTATGGAGGCTGCCTGAGTTTGGGGATATCAAATTGAACCTCGATGGTTGCTCGCTTGGCAACCTGGGCCCCTCAAGTGTTGGAGGCATTTTTTGAGATTCCGAAGGTCTCAACATCCTATCTTTCTCCTCGCCGATTGGTTTTGCAGACTCCACTATTGTGGAGGCTGTTGCCCTTCTTGAAGGGCTTTGTAGATTTGACACAGAATGGAGTACTCGGTTAATGGTTGAGGGAGACTCTAGAAACACCATTATTGGGGCCTCTGGAGTAGCCCCATGAGCGTAGAGACTAGACCACATTTTTGCGGAGATAGCTCACATTTGCAGCACTACTAGGGTCTCCTGGAGTCACATCCATAGGGAAGCCAATCACGTTGTTGATGCACTAGCAAGGGCAAGAGCTATCCTCAACACCCCCTAGGGGACCGCAAGCATTTCCTAAGCTTCCTTCCCACCTTTTATCATCATTGGTGTAGAGCATTTTCTGGGCGCCCCATGGGCCTTTTGTACAAGGCACCCATTCTTTGGGTTTGCCTATATTTTGTGCCTAGTCTTTGATTGTAACTGTTTAGACATTAATACAAAAATCAACTTATTCAAAAAAAAGAAAAAGAAAGATGATGAATAAACTAATAGCTTGTGTTGTTGAAGACTCCCTGAAGGTGAACTCCCCTATGAATGGTGGTTGGACTCAAGAGCTACTTGGCACATCATGAACACCAAGAACAACAACATCATAGAGTTCAAAGAGGAGAGTGAGGAAGCCAGCAAGCTTTATATGGACAGCTCGTCTATCATAAATATTCTTGGAGAAGGCACCATCAAGGTTGGTTGGTAACATGTACGAACTTAATCTTGATAATAGAATGAATAGGTCATTTGCTAATGATGAGTATTTTAGACCCGATGAAAACTGTAGGATCTCTTAATTATTTAATGAATTGTGTTAAACCCGATATAGTTTATACAATAGGAGTTGCTAGCCTATATATGGCAATATTGGAATGGAGTATTGGGAATTTGTAAGAAGGTAATTGGATATCTTAAGGCTACCAATCATCATCATCATCATCATCACCAGAGCCTTATCCCAACTATTAGGGTCGGCTACACGATCCTATTTTGCCATTCTGATAAATGCTATGGCACTGAGGATCTAATCCTCGGACGCATTACTGATGCTAATTTGGAAGAAGTTGATGAATATAGATTCACACCAAGATGGGTATTTAGCTTTGCTGGGCATGTGACCAAGGGGAAGTAAGAAGCAACTCCACTATGGAATTAGAATATATTGTACTATTTCATGTTTCAAGAGAAGAGATATTCTTAAGGCGCTTTCTTAGTAAAAATGCCACTAGCGAGGTCAAACATGTGCCTATAATAATTCATTATGATCCAGTGGCAAAAGTCATTTCTAAACACCCATTGTACCGTGGAAGTCAAAGTGGAAAACAAGGAGACAGGATTCACCTATCCTCCTAGGCTCCTACTAAACTAGTGATTACTAATCCACTAATAAAGGGTACTCATATAGACCCATTTGAAAGGAGTGTAGTGGCCATGGATTCATGCGCATTTCTAAGTCATTATGATACCAATCTTAGTGGCAGGCCATAGTGACATATTGGAGCCTTGCTACCCATTTGGAGAGTCTTTATGATTATGATGACTGTAGGATTTCGTGAGTAGCCCTTGTGCTTGCACTAGCCTTTGTGGCATAATGTATATTCTATCCTTGGTGATATTACCCGCATTCATGGCACTGGTGCCAGTGTGACACCTCATGCCATTACCTGCCCCTATGGGATTCCGAGTCTTTGTAAGTTGATGACATCTATGTGGCACTTTGGACTTTTATTCAGATGAACCCAGTGCGGCAATCATTAACCATTCTACGGTCAGATGAAATATTAATCATCAAGTGGCATCTTAGTGAGCCTATAGCCTTAGTTGCATGAGCATCTTAGTGATGCAATGGTATCTTAGTGATGGAGTAGTTTCTTAATGATCATTAGCCTCTGCAGCTGATAGTTTCAGCCTCCAAGATTGAGAAGGTTAGGTCATTTCAGCACAAGTGGTGACACTCCCTTGGAGGGAGTGTTATATAGTTGAACCACCATCAACTAGAGTGCATTAGCACACATATTACTCATTATCTCTAGCCACAGGAAGTCGATGTGCTAGTCAGGTAATTTGTGCAGCTCAGCATCTCTCAGTATGGCTCACTTCCTTGATGGAGATTCACCATTTGGCAACGGCAGATGTATAGCATTACTAATATGGGGTGTTGGACACTATTTATTGTTGGATACTTGTAAGGGAATTCCTTGGTTTAAAAGCATTTGCATGAAGTTCGTGAGGTGGTTGATGATCAATTGATCATGCACTACATCATGACAGTAATGAGCATGAGAAAGTGTGTGGTTGCTGCGATTAAGTGGATGGATCATATGAGTAGATGGACTGTTGAGGATGGACAGCTCAAGTGATCATGAGAAAGCTCCTTGTACTAACAAGTGAGTGATATATAAAACCAAAATCTTGACAAGACAGTGAGAGAATGTTGGGGCGTTTCTCCATGGTCTAGGCACATAGAGAAAAAAAGGAAAATGAAAACTTCTATATTTAACTTACTGAAACTATGCCTTTCTAAAGCTACCCCCCAAAGTCATTGATTTTGGAGGAGCCATTTCGTTTATTTTGGTTCTATTTTGCATGTTATAAAACACTCAAATAGATTTCTCTCATCTCTATTCATGCATAAATGCAAGGCTCTAAGGTTTGTCTTGGCAGCTGAAGACTAAGAATACAGAGTTTAATTCAAGAATATAGGTAATAGTACAGTCCAAAGGAGACCAACCACGCTCGTGATGTCTTCTCCTTTACCTCATTAAATCAACTGATACTTGATATGAAAATACCCTTATGGCCTCTAAAAATTTGTTAAGGATGAGAAAACATCAAACTAGCCTAGGCTCCAATCTAACGCTTCCTTCAGTAAACCTGCCAAAGCCTCAACTGCAAGCAGCTGTTCAACAAAGTAAAAAAGTACACCATACTTGTTTCTTTAATAAAGCAGGACATTGGCTACAACAAAAGCTGGTCCTCCAGTGATCCTTTAGACTCTCGATGCAGCTGTTTATCCTCTTTAGAAAAGAGGCATAGGCCTATGATGGGATTGACTCATTGGCAAAGCATCCATAGTTCTAGCTGAGGCCTCAACCATGGGTATTTCATAATCTTGACAAACAAAAAGGGCCTGGCCACTGATCCTTTCATCCAATATAAATCAAGACAGTGCTGTAAAAGTACAAGTGGAAGAAGACGATTACCATGAAACAATCTCACTTTGCAAAACAGTGAGGAGGTAATGTAATCAATCAACAGTCAAGAATGTGCCCCTTGGCACAAACAACAGGTCACCCCATGGCCTGTTCCCAAGGAAGGATTCGTGAACTCCCAACATCATTCCTTGATGGAGCAAGTTATGCAGTCTTCTCTTCTTTTCTTTTTGTCTTTTTTTTTAAAATTGTTAACTGTTGTATTAATGAAATGGATATACAAAAGATTGAAGCACCCACAAGCCGGATGTTCATATACAAAAATTATGTAGTCTATTTTCTCTATATATGAGCATCAGAGCACGAGATATCATGACCAGCTTGAAGCAATAAATGAGCTTCCAATAATGCAAGGTTCAAAAACTCAGCTCAGGCTTGTTGACTCAAGCCCTGCCCAAGCCGAGTAGGTCAGGTGGGTCTAAGTGGATTTGCCTGGGCAGTGTTCAGGGACCAAAAAAAAGGGCCTAAAAATAAAATTCGAGTACTCAGCTCAGAAAGGCGTCGAGTCGAAGTAACTCTGTCGAGTCCGAATGGAATCAGCCGAGTTTTTTATCACTACTATAATGAGAAATAAATTTCTTATGACAAAAGCTTTTCCTGGAAGCAGCAGGATGCTCTTCCCACATCAAACAAATCTCTTTCTGGGAATTTTTCTCCATTTTGAGTTTGTACATCAAATTTTATTTGTGTGAATAGGGATTAAATAACCATCCTCCAATTTCTCGAATGCAACCGAATTGGTAAGTGAGAAGCACCAATAATAAGAATAGACCAATAAATTCTTAAGCTTCTAAAGGAAATCTTGCAAAATCTTCAGGCCCAATATAGATTCTAGCGTGAACCAAATTGACTCTACATTTCCCCTCACTTCACAAATAATAGAATATGAATGCGTTAAAGTTCTACATTTCTTCATTTCCAATTGCCTGTGAAATTTCCAAATAACCTATGTTCTTCTCAGTTCACCGAGCCTGATTTACTATAAGTTTCATAAGTAAACAATGTTATCATCCACACAAATGATAAAAAATCTTAATTTGGGTTCACCCACAGATAAAACGATACTGTTAATCCTGAAAATCATCATAACATGCAGATACAACAACATACATCTTATCTTACAAACCCATCAGCCCATCTTAGAACCCAATTTCTAAACTGAAGTGAAAATGAAAATAATCTTAAGAGACAGAAGTCCTCAGTAAAGGGCGATGAGCATGCGCAGAAGCAACAGTACCTCCATTTCAGAGCCTGGAAAAGTCTATAAGCTTCAAACATCAAATAGAACATGAGTACTACTCTGGTAAGAGGATAGCTGTTGCATGTTAGAAATAATTTCACAATTTTGACCACATCAAATGCTTCTTATACTCTTCACATAATCAAAATACCAAAGGTTCTACTATTAAAAGGTACCAACAAATTCACAAACAAAATAGAATTAGAACAACGGAAATAACATTCGGTTTCATAAAACCACAAAATAGAATTAGAAGAACAGAAATAACATTCGGTTTCATAAAACCGGAGTTTAATATCAAATAGGAACTTGAAATAATCATACTCATTCAGATATTGGTTCACCAGCTCAAGCTCAATCGAGAATAATTATTACAACAGAGATTTGCAATAGAAACCATAAAAACAACAGAGAAAAAGATAAAGATAGAGAAAGAACCATGTATAAGCAGGTGGGTGGTGGAGACCTTGCCTTAATTCCACCAAAACAAATCAGCAGGGACTGCAGGAAAGGGGAAGATGCAAATGGAGAGAGAGAGAGAGAGAGAGAGAGAGAGAGAGAGAGAGAGATCTGGGACGGAGAGACAAGTAGGATTATGACTTTAAATGGAACCAAAATTGAAAGGCGGCAAGCAAATGGAGGTGTAGAGGAGAATGGCCAAGGCGGGTCTGCATGACCCGACCGCTAAATTTTCCCTTCGGCTACGTAGGCCTACCTAGTGGTAAAAAAAGGTTTTATTAGGATTGTACTGGCTATCGAATGAGTGGCGGTCTAGTCTAGTTAAAATAGGTTTAATTAATTATTAATCGAAAAAATTTGATTAGATTTTATATATATATAAAAGGTGGGTTTGTATAGAGCCTAGGCTTTAAACAATCAAATTAGAACCTACCATCATATAGTGTCGAGAAATATGGTTTTAATATTGAAAATCTTTGTGATAGCCTTAAAATATATTTTTATGTTTATTTCTAAAGTTTAAAGCTTCAAAAGTAGTGTAGGTCGACATATTTATGAAACTTGAAAATCTTAAATATTGACGGTCTAAAATGCTTTATAAAATACACTATTTTCAAAATTTGCAATCCATTTTTTCTCATGTTCATACATCTTTATGTCGAGATGATCAATTTGAAAATATTTGAGCATTAAAACAACTTCTTCTATTGAAATTTTTTAGGTTGGCTCAAATTTGATTGTTTAGAGCCTCATCTCTATATAAACTTTTCCCTATATATAAATAATAGTTTCATAATATGTAATACATTAAAAATTGCCCAATGTTGTTGGCATGTCGAACTAGTTGAAATCAGTATGTCGAACCGGCTGAGAGCAATCAAACATTAGTTCTTACCGATTTTTTCTTAAACTAGATTTGCAGTGAAACAACCGATCGACAGTCCTATCGATCCGATCTCATATTAGGTCTGGAAAACAATGGTAGAAATAGTTTAATATATGCTAGGCCCAGCTAGGTCTGGAACGGGCAGTGTAGGCCAAGAGCAAGCCCAAGCTTTGGCCAAGGCTATGTCCCCTTGGACCGGCTCTTGTCTGGGTTGGGCGTCTAGAGCCCCTAGCTAGGCTTAGGGCAATCTTAACCTAACCTATTACTAAAAGTACTTCCAACCTTAACCTAACCTATTACTAGAAGCACTTCCACTCTTTCAGGGATGGCAAAGGCTTATACATGGAGACTGATTTTTCTTGGAAAGTAATAATAGGAAATGTTTCAGTTCGGAACTTGAAGGTCTGGATAAGGGGTAGTTTGGAAATATAAAAATTATGACAAAATGGGACTACAATATAAATTATAAAATATGTGGGATTTTTCAATATAAAATATACAGGAATTTTTTTACTTAATTTTCCCTTTTCAGAATGCAGGATTCATGGGACAAACATTTATAAATATTTTATTCCAAAAATATCGTCATTACCCTCGACAAAATCATTGAGGGGGTGACAATAGCCTAGTTAACACTATGGGGTTTTTAAAATTTTCATTTAATTCAGGTATTTTCTCAAAAATATCCTTAAAAATATCTATATTGCCATATACAGAGTCGAAAACAATAGACAAACAAGGGTATTTTAATAATTTGACGGAGTACTTCTACTTGTTCAGGATCAATCGCATCACTAAAATGTCCCTACTTGTTCTTGTTTCGCATTCCTGAATCATGGCAATTTAAGCATTTTTAAGATATGTTTGAGGAAGCAATTAAGTGATATAAATTTGCTCAAATTGCCATGGTTCAGGAATTGCTCAAATTGCAAGGGACAAAGACAATCTATTGTATAGGATATCCAGATACTACAATTCTGCATATGGGACAATAAAGGACAAAAGCCAATCCATTTTAGGCTCATGGGTTCCCCTCATTTGCATAACTAGAAACCAAAATACATTGATCTCATTCAAGATGGTCAAAAAATCTTCTAAATGTGAAATAGACAAGTTCAACAATAAAATACCTGCAAGATAAAGAGTAAAAACAAAAGAACACCATAATATGACAATATTTTACATAATTCACCACTTCAAAAGAGTTACATCATAGACTCATCAAGTCGAACTCCACTATCAAAAATATTATAATTTTGGGGTCACAAGATGCATATCTCTCTCTGAACATCGGCAAAAAGCCTTGCTGATTTTTCCCTCTATACCCGCTCCCCCAATCAATAATGTTGATCAATCTCCATCTTTTGACTGCTGCATTATTGGAAGACAACATTGACCACAATCAGATGACTTTTTTTATTTAAAAGCGAAAAACTAACCAATCCAAAACCCCATGAAAAATTGCCTCTCGCGGAGATGATGCCCCTCTCTATACGAGATTTATCTTGCTGATGCCCTTCTCTATAGAAGATTTATCTCTCTCTTGGAGATTTATCTCGCTGATGCCTTTCTCTATAAAAGATTTATCTCTCTCTTGGAGATCCCTGTTACCATTTTCCCAAATGGTGACAACTAAAAGGATTGACCCCCCTATATAGAGATTATTAGGCTTATTTTTTACTCCCTAATAAACCATATTCATCTTTTCCCTAAAGATCATAATACCTCAAACCTTGCTAGGAATAACCAGCACTACTCAAGTGTGCCTCCTAGTTCTGACATACTAAAATGCAACATCATAGTAAATTTCTGTTGACTAAAATAATAAGAGACCCAAGAGACTCTTTGAAACAAAATATTAAGTTTGAAATTGAGTTTGAAAACGCTATACAATAATTTGTGAATATTTTGAAGCCAACACTAGTCACTGAAGATCAATTCCATTTGAAAAAGAAACTGATCTAGAGCACATAAATGCTCCAAATCGATCCTTTCTCGGAAATGGACTCTCAAATGCCCATTTCCGTAAGTTATAAGTTTTCAATATCTCAGCAACGTTTTTCGTGTAACTATTCACAAAGTGAATCATGATATAAAATTTTTGGATAAAGAAAATCCTTCTCAAATTAAGTTGTGGGTCTGGAACACTTCATCATGTGGTTGGGCTCGACCATGCTATGTTTTAGTTGAGGTCATTCCCTTTTACTTTTTCCTTTCTTTTTCTCTTGTGTCTCCCTTTTTCCATAGTACTCAAACACAACATCGTCTAAGTTTCTTTAAGGGCAATGAATGATGGTATTACACACTTTTACAGCCGCTGAACTTTTAAATGACCATTGATACAGTGGAATTACTAAGGTTATGACCCTTGATGATCTTCTTTCAGTTTTTGTCGATGAAGGCATATTGAAAGATACTTTCGAAACGAATGTCCACTTTTGTTGTTGGGTCCTTCTAAACCTCCTTTTAATGATATTTTTGGTCTGGGTGACTAGGCAAAAAGAGCATGGAATCTTGTGTATGAACCGATTGTCAATTTCCGAGGGACACATGGACCGCTGAACAGAGGTAGTGGTTCCAGGTCAAACTTTTAAAATTCCTTTCTAAAATTCAAACAGATATAGAGGCTCATGAAATGTTTTGAAAACGATTCCCTTAGTGTTACTTCATGTTCTAATGACTCCTTTGCCCCAAATTTAATTCCTCAATTAGAAACCAATCACGTGATAGGGCTTTTGCCATTTCAAATGAGTTAGATTGGGGAAATTACTCTATAAGGGCTTGGAAAAGATTCTACAAGTCCCACTAAAACGAGTTGATGATGATAGGGATAGGGATATGACTAGCAAGGAAAAGTTATCTTTTAAAGAATTAAAAAGTAAATTA
This sequence comes from Amborella trichopoda, assembly GCF_000471905.2. Next base: position 1,483,236 of record NW_006498150.1, read on the forward strand.
AAAAAAAAAAATTCTCAAAAAAGAATTAAGATGGAGGTGGGTGGTGTCTAGGGAAGTAGATTACATCAAAGAGGAAGTAGTACAAAAAGAAGGAACGGGGTTTCAGAAGGGGGGATAGATATAAAAATAAGGTAAGGGTTCCATGCAAGTAGTAGAGAATATGAGGCTTGTGTCCTTGGGAAGATTTTGCACAATATCGATAAGGATTTCTTTTTTAATGGAAGAGAAATAGTTATTGGCTCAGTAATTATTGATAAGGACCATTGGCTCAGCAACTATTGTGCGCGGTACACAAGACTGAGTACTAAGTACACTTATGTAGTGTTTTGTACGCATATGTTTTGGAGAACATAGTGCAAATTGCATGGTGTGTAGGTGTACAACACATGTCCTAAGTGCAGACATCATTGCTACAATTTGCACACGAATAGTGCACATTGAGTGGTTTGTGTTGTGTACAGTGCATAATATATAAGACCGAGTACTAATTGCAATTATGTAGTGCTTTGTGCACATATATTTCGGAGAATGTAGTGTAAATTGTATGGCGCGCGGGTGCACAATGCTCATCATAAATGCGGGCATCATTGCTACACTTTGTACATAGATAGCTCAGATTGAGTGGTTTGTGTTGTGCACATTGTGCAATACACAAGACTATTGAATCCATGTTTTATGATACATGAGGTTGACCTTTGGTACACCCCTTGTTCAAGTGATGAAGGTTTTTAAGGACCGTATCCAGGCTTCAAAAGAGAAAACAGAGCAAAGGATACTATAGTCAAGAAAAATGGGATGAAGGATGATGCATAGTCAAAGGGGGTCGTTGCTCGGCCTACTCATTCTTTAGCAAGAGTAGCTGCTAGGTGAGCATGTAAAGGAAGGGGGGCATTTTTGATAATTAGTGATGAAAGTGGAAGAGAAGAAGAAGATGATGATGATTCTACATCTGTCGGGAAGGAGTAAGGGTGGCAATGGACCGGGTGGCCTGGCCCGATCAGTCTGGCTCTAAAAAATTGGGGCTTCGTGACCCAAAGCCCAGGCCAAGGCTAGGCAAGCATGGCTCAAGGGTAAGGCCATACGGGGCCTGACTCGGCTTGACCGTCTTTTTCTTTGTTTTTTCTTTTGTTTTGTTTTCAATTTTGTTTGGCACATCTCGGTTCAGCCGGCCTTTATAGGCTTAGGCCAGGGACTTTTTGGCCCTATCAAGGCCGGCCAGGCTAGGACCAGGGGTGGCCTATTGCCACCCCTAGGGAGGAGTTTACCGCTTGGCATGAGTCTACTTCTACTTATAATAGAGATTATTAGTTGGAATATCCAGGCACAGGAGATTTGCGAAGAAAACAAATTTATGAGAAGTTTGGGGTATGGATCTATTGGTTTTACAAGGATAGATGCATTAGGGGTGGTAGGGGCTTTTTAGGTTACACCGTGAACCGTGTTTTCAAAAAGCTGACTCTCTCTCTAAAAAAAATAGGGTTTTATAAGTCAAAATCTGAGCTTTGTGATCACCAGTCTCATGACTTACCTCTTCTCATATCTAGGCTTGGCTCTCACTCTCGCTTCAACAAGTCGCTTTCAATTCAACAGCTCAGAGTGTGTCATAAAGTTAAAAAAACAAATTGATAGCTCTGTGTCATAAAGTTCGAAAATTTTCTCGACACCTTATCGAAAATTTTCTCCCTTAGCGTGTATCTTAAAGTTTAAAAATTCTTCTTTGGGCTTTGAGCTCGATCATTGCAATAACCCCAGCCACCCCATTTTACATCCAACAATCATAGTTGATTGTGACATCTTTGTAACAAACAAATAGTCTTATGTATGCTTTTCCATTAAAACACATGCTTAAAAGTTACACCCCTTATTTTAATGATACAAGGGTACAGCCTAAGTTCATAACTAGTGTGTAGATTCAACATCTATATGCTTATGTGCAAGGTTTTGCACATCAAAGCATCTCCCCTTTAGGGGCTTCACAATAGTGCCTTTTGTGGTTGCCTTGAGCACATGCAGCATAGAAGGTTGGGATTGTATGAAGAAATTGAATCCAAAACCTGTTAGATGGATATCCCATGAACTAATAAGCTAGGAACCTTGTTTCATGGAGCTTCCAAGCATTCAGTAACGAAGAGGAGCTAACAAGGATAGGATCATGAGGTTATATCAGGAAGGGATTCCTTGTGGACCTCAGCTGGTGGTATGAAGCAATCAACTGAGAGGCCGGGCACATTGAAGACGAGATCCTCGATAGCCCACGCCTCCTCCATTCGTGTGGTTGCGCCTCCAACCTTGACACCATCTCCAAACCTTGTTATGGTCACAGAGGAGTGGCCTGAGTGCGCAACCATGATGCCTTCGATTGCTCTGTAATCCCCAATTGAGGAAGCAATCGTAGTCTCCCAGTATGTAGCCTGAGATCCCGGGGGCTGTATTCGAGTGAGGTAGGAGTCCTCTAAGTGAACTAGTAACCCGCTTCGTTGGCTCATGTAACCCACTAGATTGTGCTTGATGATCTCTGCTGCACTGTCACTACGCTCCACAAGGGCTTCTCGATCAACTGCCAATTTCAGCATGAAGCAATCCTCATCAGAAATCTGCTTCTCTCCGACATAATCGGCCCCTAAGAAGGTGGACGCCACTGTAAAAGGATCCAGTCCCTAATCAAGTTGCCTTTGTGTTAGTTTCCAGGGATTTTCTACACAAATATATGTCCAGTCTTTTAAAGGAGAAGAAATTAACGGTATATTTATTTTCATGAAAGACTATTTTCATATAAAATAACTCCACTGTATGATTAGGTGTGGGAGTTTTTTCACATTAACTTGCGTGAAAAAATATTGAGGGACCAATTGGTATGAAAAAACTCACACACTTAAACGCATCAAGAGTTTTTTTGGGTGAAGATTTTCACCTAAAATACTTTCACGAGAGGATTTTCATGCGTACCAAACGTGCTATAATTCTTGCTGAATCTTTTTGGTATTAAGTAAATATTTTTAAATATTTTATTTTTATAAAATTTGTTCCTAAAAAGAAATAATACTTGTTCCTCATGGTAATAATGTTAAGTTAGGACCCTGACTTGAAAGATTTGGTGACATATCAACCGCATTGCTTGGTGGGGACACTTTGTTGTTGAAAATGGATTTTTTGAGCCACGTAGGCACCATAATCACCCAACAGAAATGAAAAAGAGTGAACGGTTGTGAGGAGGGTGTAATATATAGGAAATTTTATGTAGGAACCATAAAATAAGGAAAAATATACATGAGACCATTTATCTTAAGTACAAGGTGGTCACAATTAATCTTGACTATTGGATGTGAAATTAGATGACTGCATTTATTCCATTGACCAAGCTCAAAATTTAAATTTTCTTTTTCGAATTTTGTGACACACCCAAGCTATAAGATTTCATTTCGGATGGTTGTACATAATAATTGTGACCACCTCATATAAAAGGTAAATGGTCTCATTGTATACAATCCCATAAAATAAATGTGAAATTATTGTAGGTTCCACAGTTTAGTCAATGTCTTTTTTCTTGTGATTTTGTATTTCATTTTGCCCTAAGTTCAATATTTCAAACATCAAAATCATTTTTAAATTTTTTTGTTCTTCTGATTTTATGTACTTTATAGTAGTATGATGCCCCAAATGCTAAAAAACTACATTGCTAGAATTGCTTAATATTGGAAAAAGCCACATTTATAGAATTGTTTAATACTAAAAATATTGTACACCCTTTTAAGATAAGGGTAGTTTGATGTTCCAAACATTAGACAACTCCCCACTTATGAATTTATTTTTTAAATATGAAATAGTCCGATGTCTCCAATATTGGATCACTTCATTTCATCTTTCTATCTTTCTTTATTTAAATGCAGCTCAATTTTGTTAAAATCGAACGGCCCAATAATTGGGGCTTAAAAGCCCTAAGGTTGCGATAGTAGGAATTTGAATGGGGCTTTTAAGTGCTAATTTCCCATTGCGGTTTGATTTTGACAATATATAAGAAAAAGAAAAGAAAAGAAAAGATGAGATGCAGCCCTATGTTCTATATATCAGCCCTGTACAAACTTTTTTTTAAAAAAGTTATAAGTATGGAGCGGTCTGATATATGAACTATTGAATTGCCCCAACATAAAGTGGAAGTATGATGTTTTTAATATTAGACTGCCGAGCTTTCCAATATCTGGGACATCATACTGCCCTAGAGTTCAAAAAGGATGGCTTGATATTTGCAGTACCGAAATGGAGGCACAACTAGAACCGAAAAAAAAAAAAAAGGACTTCGGTGTAAAATTTGAGAAGTTGTGGGACATGCAATACTTCCGCATTATTTCATGGTCTTTAAATAAATTTCCTAATATATACACTTGTAGATACATCTCTCTCATGTTAACTTAGAAATCTCTCCAAAATTTATCGATCATAAAATTTTATATGTTAAAAAAATGATTTTGACTATATATTGTCCATGTATTCTAAGAAGAGTACTTCCATATTTCATAAAAACTCTGAAAAGTATATTCAAATATTAAAAAATCTTGTTTAATCCTAAATATTGGAGATAATTTAAACTTATAAATATGCCTTTGTTTTTTTAAAGGGATTGTCTAAAAAAAGATCATTTATCTTTATTTTAAAGAGGTTACAATTGTTCTCACTTATGAAATGTCAAATTGGATGGTTCAGGGTGAGTAATTAAGCTCGATAATTGTTTTTGTGGAACTTTGTGTCTATTCAATGCCACTCTTACAAACACCCATTTTGAAATCTAAGGGACAAGAATGAGTGCGACCTCTTTGTACAAAAAGTAAATGATCTCGTTGTAGACAATCATTCTTTTAAAAGGAAAATTATTTTATGCTGGCTGGACCGCATTTCTACATATGCGATCCAGAAAGTGTAAAGCATCCATCTTAAAAATGGATACAAGTAGGTATTCCATCTAAAAACAATGGAAATTAATGGTCCAAATGTTTTCTTACTATGATTATTATTTTTAATTTTTAAAATTTATTAATTTTTTCATATTCATATTCATGATCTCCATGTTAGAGATTACATTATGTCTAAAAATCCATCTCAAAAATAGATTTATTAAAACGCCCCCATTTCTATATATGTGGGTTTGGCCGCATAGAAATCGAGCCCTTTTTTAAATGCTCAAGCAACTTTTTGTTAATGTTATTTTTGAGATCTACAAGGGTATTTGTGGTCTGTTTATGTTGAAAAATAAATAGAACCTCGAAACTCCGCTAAATGCTCTTTTGGTGCGAGAAAATTCTTTTAGGCCTTGAGAATCTATTTAATTCCTTGATAATGAAATTTGTACTCCAAAAATAGTGCAAATTTTGGCAGATTTGTAAATACTCGACTATCTATTGCGTGTACACTAATTTTAGGATTTGCAACGTACCTTTACCCTTCCAAAGAGACAAAGTCTATATAAGGTCTAAACCTTGTATTATTTAGTAAGGTGAATACCTTATACTATTTAGCAATGTGCACATAAAAAATCCTTAGAAGAGAGTGTTTTAGTATTATAAATTCTTTCAATTGATCATCTTGACCTCGAGATGTATGAATATACAAAAAAAAAAAACTTAAGTCCTAAATTAATGCACCTCGTTACAAGTTATCTGAACCTTTATTTGTAAGATTTTTATGCATTTATAAATCGGATTGAAGTATACTATTTTTAAAATTTTGAATTTCATAACTAAGGATAGAATCACATCTCTAGATAAAATTTAAAGATGTGCTTTATTTCTACGGTTACAAAATAGGTGATTTATATAAACCTCAACAATTCCTCACTCTTTTTCAATTCTATAATTGTCGAAGTCGAAATGATGCACAAACTGACCAAACATATCGCGGGGGGACTCTTTTATGCAATAATGATGGGTGAAAAAAAAACTCCAACAATATTAATATACAAAACACCAAACAATTTATTACCCTACATCTACTGCTCTTTGCACGTGAGGATTCCTTGTTTTAATGAGCAGGTCGGCCAATAAATAGATTTGTTGAAGTGTCCTAGTTCAAGTGGACTGTAGGGGTAGTACCCGATCAGGTCAAGATGGACCCTGACCTTGACCTGACTGAATGTCACATGGACTTGGACCAAACCTAAACTTGAGTTGGGTTCAAGTGATTTGGACCGAACCCGACTTAGACTTGACTTGGGCTAGTCCAAGTCATTTGAACCCAAACCCGACTTGGACACTTGTCAAACTCGATCTGGATCGCTTGATTTGGCTAATCGGATGAAGCAAAACCTATTTCCGGGTTTTGAATCGACCGAAGAAAGAGAGGTATCTCTTCACGTGAGGGAATGATCACACATGATCAAAGGCGACTTTTTCATTACAGGACAGAATTCTAATGAACGTAAGGTGACTTTTTCATTTAAAAAAAAAAAAAAGAAAAGAAAAGGAAAGAAAGAGAAAAGCCTTCTTAATGAACTTATCTAACAAAAAAAAGTTGAGGTTGGTGGAACTATTTCCACAGGAATTTCCCCAGTAAAATTATAAAAAAGGTGCCTTTTTCATGATATAGATTATAGTTCTTAACTGAAAACTGTCTTAAAAAGGAAAAAAAAAAAAAAGGAAAAAAGAAAAAAGAAAAAGCTTTAGAAAAGAGAAGTACTGCATGTGCACCTAGGTATCTTACATTTGTTGGACAGTTCCCCAGCTGGGGTAATCTCAACGAACTAAAGGAATTTATTTTAACCAATAATATAATCAGCTCATATCCTATGTTCCTGTGGGAGCATACTGTGCGTCTCCTCCCTCACTCAAAACACCTACTTGGGGGAATTATTTTAGTCTAAAATTTTGAGAAACTCATAATAATTACTAGATTATTTTTAAAAGTTTTAAGTTTTTTTATACTTAGATCTAACTTTTTAAAAATTAGATGGTCTCTATTCAATCTTGAGGCATTAGTTTTTTTTAGTACAAAGAGAGTTCATTTCGGATTTTTTAGTACATAGAGTACATAGAGAGTTCATTTCGGATTTTTTTTGTGCTGATATGTTATTTGAGATAAAAAAAAAATGTCAGCAGGATATATTTTTCCCAAGGGAGGAAATAGATAGTATCTTCCTGCGGGACAAAAAAATCTTACATAAATTTATAAGTTCAAGGAAATTCAAAGTTGCTCTCATTTAAAATACATAGAGAGGCAAAACATTGTTTTTATTTATTTACCCAAAAAAAATGTTTTTATTTTTGTTGGGTGGTTTAGCTAGGGTCCGAACCTTGAAGCCTAAGCTGCAAGTCCTTGTGCCCAAACCACCGAACCAAGAGCCGAACCAGCCAAAGCAAAAGAATCTCGAAAATTCCCAAAGGAATCAATCATGTACTTTTTTTCATCTCAAAACAGTTTTACAACACTTTGATGGAATCTTATTACTATGGTAAGACATTTGTGCTTCAAATAGTATGCTAGCCAGCCCTCAACCATCCAATGTCCACCTCAGACCGTTTTGTACGGTTTGTGGCTCACGGGGAGAACACTTTCAGAAGATTAAAGTGAATGTTAAACTAGGGTATAACATTTGTGCTTCTAATAGTATGCTAGCAGACCCTTGACCATCCAGTGCGCTGATCGAGGGTTTGTGCACTTAGAGGGAGCTAAGCATACTGTTTGAAACCCAATTAAAAAAAAAAAAAGATTGTATACAATGAGACTATTTACCATTCATACAAGTAGGTAAATAATAACATACCTGAAGGATACGGCGGAGGGGACGTACGCCACCCTTGGCGGCGTGAGAGGGAAGCCAAGGGGTGTGGCGCCACGCGATCTTGCCGTCGCTGCCGGCCACTACCTTGTGGGTGCCAACATCCAGCTCCATCAGCCACTTCTCTGGCGCCATTTGCCATATAACAAAGCACCCTTCCTCCACCACCCCACCACCACTACCTGATAAAGAAGAAGACAACGTATACGATGAATTCGCCCCACATTCTACTTGTACCATCACCATCTTCACTTTCCCCATTACATACATGTTCTTGACAGCCTCCTCCGCCCGTTTGCACCCGGACGCCGCCTCAAACTGCCGGATTATGTATTGCGCCGAAGAGTTCACCTGCGCAACCACCGCTGAGGTTTTCCTTTGTGTGAGCGGAAGTGGGGAGAGAGGGCAACCCAAGACGGCTAAGAGGATCTTGAGGTTGGATTTCTTGTGAGAGAGAAGTGGTAACTGCTCTTTGAGCCACTCCATCCAAGACCTCGAGCTGCTCTGCTTCTTCTTCAGGTAGCTGCTTGCATATGGGGCGTGGTCCAGGGGATCATCCTGGTCGGAAGGACCCTCTGTGAGGGGAGCCAGGCGCCTCCTGGAGCCCATCATGGAATTTTAGAGAGAGAGAAAGTAATGAGGGGGGAGAGAGAGTGGTGAGTGATGACGGTTTAAAGGAAGGGGAAGAAAGAAGGGTGGGTTGCAGAAGCGGCTTTTAAGGGAGGCAACCTCGGGTCCAGCGGTGGGCAACCTCCTCCATTATGGTCTTGAATACGATTGGTTGGTGGTAAAAATAAATGAATGTTCCGTTTACCGTGTAGAGTGATAGAATGGTGCCAAGTTTATTTAGAGAGAGAAAGAGAGGCAGGAGATATTATTTTTTTTTTTAAAAAACAATTACGAAAAAAAACTCAAACCATATGCAACTTGCCTCCAATCTAACTGTTCTTCCCACTTTTTCCCCCAAAATACAATTTCTATAGAAATACTTCTACGATAGAAAATAAAAAATACCGAAATTACCCTCCCGTACTTTTACCTTATGCATCTCTCCTCTATTCCACCAAAATAGGGGCTCCGGCATCATGTAAATGCGGTCCGTAGCTTTCCAGCCCTGTGTAAATGTGATCCGGCAATAGGGCTCCAATAGTATGTAAAGTGCGGTCCGATACGATAATAGGGCTCCGGCATATGAAAAGTTCGGATTGGTATTTGCAAATACAAAAGGTGGTCCGACAGGAGATGTTACTAGATTCCACGGCTTCGACACTATCAAGAGGGTGTTCCGACAATACTCAGTTTCGATCCCGTAGTTGTCTTAAGGTGGTTTAGCACTTTGGGCGCTCCGACAATGTGATAGTGTGCTTCGATATGGTAGTTGTCTTAAGGCTGTTCAGCACTTTGGGTGCTATGAGGGTGTGATTGTTTGCTTGTGCTATTGGGTCCAAAATGATTTTTGTGTATGAGAATTTGTATAGAAAGATTGTTTTTGGGAAAAAAGGTGTGAGAAAAAATTTGGTTGGGGTAAATTGCATAGACAATGCGGTTTTTTTTTGTTTTCCTGCCATAAGAAAGGTTTGCATAAAGGGCAAAAGTTTATATATAGCATAGGCTCTAAACAATCAAATTAGAGTGTACCTCAAAAATTTCACTAGAAGAAGTTGTTTGATGACCAAATATTCTCCAATTGATCATCTCGACATCAATATGCATGAGCTTGAGAAAAAAATGGATTTCAAGTTTTGGAATGGCCCATCTTGTAACATATATTTGGACCGTCAATTTTTTAAGTTATTTAAATTTTCAAAGATCTGCTCAATCTACACTATTTTTTAAGCTTTAAATTAATAATTAAAGATAAAAATATATTTTAAGGTTAGTCAAAGATTTTTAGAATTGAAACTACATTTCTCGATACTATTTGAAGGTGGGCTCTAATTTGATTGTTTAGAGCATGCAAACCATACGCCTATATAAGGCCACAACTTTGTACAGTGCGCCAACATTTAGAAGAAAAGAGGGTTTAAAAAAGGATGGGGTTTGTATATAGCCAGGCTCTAAACAATCAAATTAGAGCCTACCTCCAAATAGTCTTGAGACATGCCGTTTCAATATTGGAAATATTTGTGACAGATTTAAAATATATTTTCGTTTTTAATTAAAAGTGGTGTAGATCGAGCAGATCTATAAAAACTTGAAAATCTTGTAAATTGACGGTTCAAAAATACATTACAAGATGCACTATTTCCAAAACTTGAAATCTATATTTTTTTCTCATGTTCATGCATCTTGATGTCGAGATGATCAATTTGAGGATATTTACACATCAAAACAACCTCTTCTAGTGAAATTTATTAGGTATGCTATAGTTTGATTGTTTAGATCCTAGACTCTATATAAATTTTCTTCTTTAAAAAATGGAAAAAGTTTTTATAAGATGTCAACCTTATACTCTATAAGTAAGGTGCACTTAAACATCCCACTAGAAAAGGTTGTTCACGTGCTAGAAAACCCCAAGTAGATCATCTCGACCTTGAGATTCATAGACATGAAAAAGAAAGGTGATTTCTATTACTAAAAATAGTTCATCTTCTAACACATTATTTGGACCGTCCGATTTCAATATTTTCAATAGCTTATAGATCTACTAGATCGTTACCATTTCTGAAACTTTAAATTTCATAATTTGGAGAAACAATAAATTTTTCATATCATTGCAAGGCTTTGTAGCACCAAAACTGCATTTTTAGTATAGTTTTGAGGTACACCTTAATTCAATAGTATAAATTTGACATTTTATACGGACCTCACCCTTAAAAAATATGACCAGATATGCACGAATATAAAGACATAGGTGTGGTTTGTACAAGAGCACGGCCTAAAGGATGAAAGTAAAGCTCACATTCAAATAGTGTCAAAAGATGTTTGGAAATCTTTGTGATGACCTGAAAATTTATTTATATATCTAATTATAAAAATCTAAAGCTTTAAAAATAATGTAGGTGGAGCAGACCTATGAACACGTGAAAATCTTGAAGTTGACGGTTCAGAAAATGCACTGCAAATTTACAAGATGCCTTATTTCCAATATTTGAAATCCATTTTTTCTCATGTCCATACATCTTAAGGCTGAGATGATTGATTTGAAAATTGTTGGGCATTGAAACAACCTCTTCTAGTGAATTTTTGAGATGTACCTTAATTTGATTGCTTAGGGCCTCACACACACACACACACGCACACACACACACATACATACATATATATATATATATATATATATATATATATATTAAAAAGATAAATAATTTTAAATCCTAAAATAATAAATATTATAACTGAACAATCTGTTTTAATATTTTTAAGTATTTATAGATACGCTCGATCTACAACATATTTAAAATTTAAAATTTTATAATTAGATTTGAACATAACTCTCAAGCTATTATGAGTTTTTCGATACCCAAACTAGATCTTTCAGCAAAAATTAGATGTAGGCCTTACTTGTATAGTACAAGATAGGCACCTTACACAAACATCACCCCATAGAAAATTTATACTTCTAGAGTATTTTCTAGTGAAAAATACTATATTTCCTGGCCATATTTTACTAATTTAATTTCTCCGGACAGAGCAACTAACCTCATAAAGAAAATTTCAGACGCATTCCACGTACGCTCAAGAGGAAAAAAACAACCTACGACTAAAAGCAAATTTTAGAAAATTATATTTAGAAAATCATATTATTTTTAGAAAATTATCATCCAGATATTTTTAAATGAGATCCAAAAATTTGAGATTTACAAAAACCTCTTCTTCTATCCAAGGGCATAATTGTACAATATAATCCCTCGAGAACATTCGATACGGGATCTTATTACATAAAGATTGCTTTTCGAGAGATGGACTGGACGCAGGGCGCGTTTTTTGGAGAGCTCATTAATGACCACCCAAATGGGATCACGGAATGTTTCTCTCCTGTAGAACCGCGTCCTTGCAAACCAAGTATGGATTGGCCTTTCCCTCTTGGACAAAGTAGTCTAGGACAACAGCCATCGATTCACTCAACAAGGCAATTTTTTCTTTTTTCTTTTTTGTATTTTTTTAGGAATGGGTAGTGGGGTACCTTAAAGTGATATCTTAAGTTTCATTCTTATCACGGGTTGTATTATGATTTTTTTAAAAAATTTCTTTTTCATTTTTCTAGGAATGGGCCGTGATCAAGGTGGTTTTAAAATTTATTTTTCATTTTTCTAAGAATGGGCCGTGATCAAGGTGGTGGGGTACCATAACATGATATCTTGAATTCTATTCTTATCACGAAAGATAGAAGTTGTAGTTGGAGCAGCAACAATATGGAAGAAAAAATATACCATGCATGTAGAACAAGGGTATATGACATAATGTCAGACATACACTATCCATTTTCAATGATGAAGGCTCAAGATTAACCGGGGTAAATAAAAGAATTATGGTGGTCACCTCCATTGTAGAAAGGGAAAGTATTTAATAGTGTTGTTTATAGTTGGTACAAGGTCACAATTATACTAGTGGTTGGATGTGAAATTGGACGACTAGAGCATCCCATTGATCACGTAAAACTTTGTTATATATCAATTATGCATGTAACAATGGCGCGAGTGAGCCTTTAAATCGACATAGAGGAAATTATTCATATCACTCACATCGTTAGAATCATTTTCGATTAAAAAAAGCAGCCAACATGTCCAGAAAATCATTTATGTAATTGGTGGCCGAGTTCTCACCCATTTTCCCAATAAATTGGAGTTCATGGGTGAACAGACACACAAAATATATGAGAATTAGATACCTTTTGAAGCCTGATCACCCTCTTTATGAATTTTCTCTTACTTTTACATGTGTGTGTCTCCCTTTTAGGAGACAAGATTTTGATGATCACAACCTCAGGTCTGCCTTATAGTTACTAAAACCAGCATACAAATTCACTACATAAATCCCCAAACGTTGGACATGAGTTGGACATGACCTGCTAGTTACTTGCACATAACATGGGATAGAGCCCCTTTTCTTGAGGGAGGAGAATGAATTACAAGTAAGGGGAACTTCATGGGGTTATGAGAGAGAATGGAGGGAGAGGGATCATCCTAGCTAGCACATAACATGGGATAGAGCCCCTTTTCTTGAGGGAGGATAATGAATTACAAGTAAGGGGAACTTCATGGGGTTATGAGAGAGAATGCAGGGAGAGGGATTATCCTAGGAGTTTGTACTTCCCTAAGGTCCTGTCTCTCCCTTAATCTCATTGAATATTGCTCAAAGATTCTCTCATCATCCGAGCCTTATCCCAACTATTGTTCAAAGATTCTTTATTTTTGATTAATTCCCATTTTATATAAATGTTTATGTAATTTTGAGATTTGGTTTTAAGATTCTCTTTCTATTTCTTCTACGACTAAAAATGTTTCAAATCTCATAAAAGTCCTCTGCCCATGAGGGGCAGACCTCTTAAACGCAAGAAAATTAAATAATTTGAACAATGGTGTCTTTATCTCACTCACTGGTAATAATAATAATACCATGAGGTTTTATGAGAAATACAAATGCTAGGGTGTGCCCACTGGAAATTCATCGATTTCCAAATAATAAAGCATTACATATTGCTCAGAAAAAGTTAAAAGGAAAAGGACAATAAAGTGTTCAATGCAGGAATAAATTATTGAGGTTCACAAATTGATCTTATCCACATGAACAATGCTACATTCTTCATCAGAAAGTGACGAAATCGAGTGGATGAATAAGAGGACGGACACTGTTCCAGTCATAACTTACTTCTTTGAATAGCAAGCTCTTTCTTAATTTGATCTCTCAAAACTCTTCTCATCAATTTGTTAGAAGCAGTTCGAGGGAATTCCGGAACGACTTTAACAAAACTCACCTATACACATAAGAATTCAATTTGCAAGCTATAAACAGTCACAAAGTTACTATGAAAAGTTAGAGTGGGCCCACCATTCATGTAAGATGCCTTTGCAAACCAAGTTAAGGAGATGTAATAAGAAATTTAAAAGGGGGAAGCAATAACAATTGTGTACCTTAAACAAAGGATTGAGGTTTCTATGGATGGCCCTCGAAAAGTTTTCTTTCAACACCTTGACATCTGCACTTCTTCCTTTCTTCAGAACAGCTAATATAACTAACTGTTCGGGTCCCCCAGCTGAAAAACTTATCGCTGCAGTCTCCAATACATTGTCATCGGCTCCCTCACACGCATGCTCAATTTCAACTGAACTAGTCTAGATACACAGACAGAAAACCAACCATCATAGTAACTTAAACACATTATGTCTCCATGGAAGTGCATTCATAAGGAAAGTGAGGAAGAGGCATGAGTACCTTTATGCCACCAAGATTCATAGTATCATCAGCTCTACCCTGCACTATGTAATACCCCCCAACAGTTCTTTTTATTATATCTCCATGCCTCCTAAGTTGCTGGAAATGAATATCATCTAGTTGAGTGAGTTATGTGCAGCTTCCTATGGCCATTATAAAGGGATGGATATGCTTGAAATGTTTTTGAGAGAGAGAGGGAGGGAGGGAGGACTTTGATTCCATAATCCTACTTCATAAAGTCTTTCACAATATATGGTCACCTAGATACAACAAAAATTTAATGCACAAGAACATGGAAAAGGCAAGAGCAAACAATTCAGCAAAAGTGATAAAACGAGGATATTGCGAATATAGATGTAAAGATAGGTAAAGATTGGGAGTACTTGGAAGCCTACTGGATCATAGGACCATTTATGTTTTGATTTCCAGCAACTTATAGGACAATAAATTACTCCCATAGGTAAAATATAATCCTCAATTAATGGCGATGAAAATATTTGGAATCTGACGCCAGAGTAAGAAAGAGAATATGGCCCTGCTTTTGAGTTTGTCCTCTTGGCCTAGTAGCTAGGATACAATGATCATCATCATCCAAGCCTTATCTCAAGGATTTAGGGTCAGCTATGTGTTCAGAATTCATGATAAGATGTGGCAAAGTTTTATATTGACTGCCAAACTAACGCAATCCACCTCTTTTACTTGGGCTTGGGACAGGTTAAAGGAAGGTTTATGCTCCTCGCCCTTATTAGGCATTATGATTTTGCTCCAGCTCCTTATAAAATTAAAAGAGTCCTACTTAATTTTGCATAGTTACAACCACTTCATCTCAAACATACATAATAACTTTTTTTATGAGAATTGTGGCTTCCTGTTTAAGCCCATTCTCGCGGCTTCCAAAACAGCATTTCCCATTAACAAACACATGAAATGCTACCGTAACTGAAAGCCGCTGCTCCCATCTATCAAACACACCATCAGCTATATTTTCGCATAAAAAACATGGGCAGTGGCTAATCATTAATCTTTACCAGCTTCCTACGTCATTTTACATATTCAATTTAAAGTGAATCTGGTTCCATAGGGTTTCATTATAGTAACGTACTTTATTTCGAGTTGTAGCAAGATGGTTTATTTCCAATGATAGCAAGATGGTCCCATAGCCAACCACCAACTACCGTTATATTTTTCTCCAAATTCTTGTTCAAGGCTAGGAATGGTTACATCAGATGTGAATATGCTAAGACCTTTATCCGATCGCCTAACCTTGAAACACGCTCTCTGTTAGCCTCTTCTGATCATTCTCTGGCGACGTTCATCTCGAGTTTGGTCATGCAAGTGAAAGTGATGTGTAATAGAAGAAACAAAGTGACAAAAACAGCATCATTCTCAAAATGATTCTCTGGTTCATTAATCTTCCCACATTTTAGATCACCAATGGATACAACACTATTCTCAAAATTGAAATCAAAGATAATCTACCAGAAGAACAAAAAATTAACATAGCCATTGAGAAAGACAAAACCAATTATAAGTTCCAAATTCCCTGTAGGAAAAACATAACTAAAAATTCGGCAGACGTTCTTCCAGAAAGAGACCATTATCAAAGGAATCTCAATAAGATGATTCTCGTCACTAAAGGCAAAACAAAAAACTTCCATTTAAAAGGCACAATATCATGAGTTCATAACAGGCAAGACTCCTAGGTTCAGAACTAAAAATTTCCCTTAGTTTGCAACTTATAGCAGGATCATACCCTTACATACTAAAAGGCAGAGCAATGACCATACATGTCACACAAGGCACACAAGTGACAATATGTAACGTTTCAATATGACTGCTATCTATTGTCATTTTCTTGTTGTGGAGTTTAAGTGTAGCAATTACCTGTGCCCTATATCTGATACAAGTGCTCCAGTAATACAACATACCGCTAGAGAGATTCTCTATTTTTTCTGTGTTTCATCTAATTTTGGATGAAGTGTGGGACCTTCCAACTTGCAAGTTTGAAATAGCTCATAATTGCAACAGCTCCACTTCCCACAGATAGACTTTCCCCTATGTTTTTGTCATTTATGATTGTACATCCATATGTTCTATTTAAATTAGGGAGCTGAGTTGATGTTGGAACTTCAGAAATGTTTTGGCCTTGCTTGGTAACATGATTTTCTACTCTTAATCTATTTTGTGATATGTCCTTTTGTACAACTCAAAGGGGCCCATAGCTGTTGTAATTCTCAGTCTTCTCTATGTAAATTGGATAGGGGACCACTTCCCCACTGATTTGGTACCCCCCCAAAAAAAAAAAAAAGAAGAAGAGAAAAAAACAAAAAATATACGAAAGGTTTTTGCAGGAAAATTGATGTCATATTTTCCACCATGCAATCTATCGACCTCTTGCTTGACAATGATTGTCTTGACTTTACATTTACTAGAATCAAGCATCATGTTGGTTTTGAAAATACTCGACCTTGCATAGGTTATGAACTATTAAAATTTAAGTTATACGCACTGATCATCTTCAATTTCAATCCCAACTGGGACATCACTCATAAGGAATTTTCATAGGCATTCAAATCCAGAAAGTTAAGCCAATGATTGAAAGTTGCATACTGAATTGGCTTCATTAAATCATTTTTGTTCTGGATTTGGCCAGAAACAGAACATAGACCTATGAACTTTATTTTTTACAAGACTTGCCTAAATTTAACAGTAGAAGATAATATTCGCAATCCTTGCTTTTATGATTAGATTCCCGTGATTTATTCTAGAAGAAACCAAGGGAAAAACTTGAATTAAACATCTGACATCAACAATATAAGAGTAATAAGAGAACAGAGACATCCATACCATTCCTTTATAAAATGGCATTCCTTTGAAGTAAATGTCCTCATGATCAGCATTGAGCAACCTATCAGTAGCTCCCATGTACACAGGATATAAGCCCACTTCACCCTCACATGGTTGATCAGCTGGCTGTCAGTTCACAGGAAAGGAAATCAGGGAAGTGCGTTTGTGAGAAGAAGATAACAAAGAAACACAATTGGAAACCATCTAACCAGTACTTGAAATATTAAATTCTTACATAAGGAATCCCGTGCTCATCAAGGATGACAAACCCTGTGGACATTGATGGAGTGCTAAATGTTGCCAAAGCTTGTGGTTGCAGCATGCTCCCTTGAATGTAAGAAGAAGCAAGTTCAGTTCCTCCACAGCATTCAATAACAGGTCTGTAACAAGCCCGGGATGATAACCATAGATCATCATCAACATTAGAGGCTTCTCCAGTAGAAGCAAATGCCCTGCAGAATAAATTTCATTAATTTTATCAAGATTTCTCATATTATTGTTTCTGAAGACTAGTCCCGACATGAACAATACAATTCAGGCTTACTTTATTTTTGTCCAGTCAAGGCCTTCTGTGCATTGAGTATTCTTCCAGAATTTCACTAAACTTGGCACAGTACCCAGTATAGTGACACCCGCATCCTAACAATATTTAAGGAGAAAAAGCGCCCTAAATAATTTCTGAAGTATAGAAAAAGTAACGTTTTCAAGATATAAAAGGCCAAACAAGTACTGCTCAAGCTAAACGCTACCTGAATAAATTTGCAAAAGCCAAAGCCAAGAGGGGATCCATGGTAGAGGGCAAGGGTGGCACCATTTAGAAAGCATGAGTATAATAGTATTGGACCCATAACCCATCCCAAATTTGTTGGCCAGCAAAATATGTCACCTGATTGGAGATCAATATGCGCCCATGAATCGGCTGCGCATCTAATAGGAGAGAGCTGTGTCCACGGAATAGCCTTTGGCTCCCCTGTACAAGGCAAAGTGGACCACACAAACTGAAATTGATGAAAATGTAATAATTTTACCAACACTAGAAGTAGTAAATTGATATATTTGTTACCAGTGGTTCCCGATGAGAAAAGAATATTTGTCAGAGATTCAATGGAACTATAAACTGGAGAATAATAATCTGGCCTGCCAAGATAAGAAGTTTATATCAGTAGTTTGGCAAAGAGCTTGAACTCTGGGTGGGATTTTAAAACAAGAACATCCAAAGGGGTTAAAGAAAAAGCAATATTTTTGGGCTAGATATGTCGATTGAAAGAGAACTTTAGATATGTCGATTGAAAGAGAACTTTCGGTCATTGCATATGAGGTAAGAAGATGAGTTTTGCTTATGAGCCTTCAATAAAATATTAGAAACTGCACAAATACCTCACATAGATCACATACCTTGGACAGTGACAGGCAAGAGAGAGAAAGTTATGCCATGTCATATCTTGCTCCCTCAACTTAATGTCCACCTCCTTGCCCATAGCAGGAATTACAATAGCCTTGCAGGGACTAGCTTCCATGACCCGACTATCAATTAATACGAAAAAGCAAAGTTGAGGGGGTTAAATGCCTGATTAAGTTACATAGCTACAGACTGATTTAAATATGCAAATTTGCCCATACGGTGCATCAAATGCAGTTCAACTTCATTGGTAATAAAGCTGCTCCAATCATATGTTTTTTCTAAGTACGATGTTGATGTCAATAGTGGAGATTATTTTGATATATTCAGTATACAGCCAGTCTTTGAACAGTATTACAAGAAAAAGGTAAGTTAACATTTGAAGAATGTTTTTGCTTCTGTAAGGTGCTCTTACCTATATAAGGGAAATTTCCTTTGTCCCCTCAAGATATAGTCCTGAAAAGCACATAAAGAAAATGACAAGGTTGCATTATTCAAGAATTTTTAAGACTCTACATGAAGTGAAAATATAGAATTTTTAAAATTTGAAAGTATTTCCAAGCAAAAGCAAGCACCGAATACATGAGAGCAAACAATTATGTAAAGGGTGTTGAGCATATAGCCTTTGATTTCGTGGGTCTCATTAATATCCATGCAAGTTAACCACAGCTATCCGATCATCATATTGGCATTGACTCGTCTTGTTATCTCTGGTATAAGAAACATATAAGCTGGATCATCTCTATGATGCAACACCTATTTTCAAACACTAGGTACAAAAATAATATTGATTTCTATGCTCAGGAGATTTGTTAATGGTTATTCTAGAAATCTCTACAAGTGCTACACAAGCTGTACAATTTGGAAAAAGGGATTCATGAGAATAAATATTGTCAGCTGCATAATTTCCATGTCTCTGGTTGACAATGATCAAGATTGTGCCATGCAATTATTTTCGGCACTCAAACTCATCAAAGCCCTTGTTTCCTTTGAGCTGCAAAGATTATCTAAGCTTAATATTATAGAATTCTGGGATTTTTTTGTATAAATTTTTCCTTCTGCTAATGCTGGAAATCTACAGATACATGGATGTGAAAGTCGAGGTGGACGCCCTAGAATCTATTCTAGATGTGCAACATAATCAACAAAATGGAAGACTCCAAGTAATCAAAGATTTCTTTTATTGGCAAGTAGCGAATGATTTCTTAAGTACCAGCCATGTGTAAACAATAATTGGAAAAATCACATTGCCTATAACTCTTTTGTGATACAATGACTTGGTAACTGCATGCTTGAACAGTAATGAATATGATCAAGATGGTGTTTTATGTTCCATTACTTAAAAAATCTCATTAGAAAAATAATACCTGTGTGAAGATGCCCTTTGCTTTAGACACATGCAGGCGTGTTGAAATTTCCTTTGCTGCAAAACTGTCTGCAATGGACACGACAACAAATCCCGCTAGAACAATTGCAAGGTATATGACAACTGCATTTACTGTCATTGGCATATCTATGGCAATTGCATCACCCTTGGAGAACATGGCATCAAGTGAATTTGCCACCCTCCTGTAAAACGAAAGATAAGCATCTCAAGGTGCACATAACCATGTGGAAATTCAGAGTTGTAATGAAGCAGGGACGCTTTTAAATGCATTTGAACTTATATATCTACTGTAACATTTCATATTCCATAGTCCAAACTTACATTACTTGACCTCGCAGTTCTCCCAAAGTCATATGATTTATGGGGAAGTCATCAAGATTCTCGTCTCTCCATAAAACAGCTACACTATCATCATGCTTGTTCAGATTTTTCATTGGCAAGAGACAACACTCAGCAACATTCAGGACAGAACCTTGCAACCAAATGCCCCCATGCCTTGATCTGTCTCCAGTATTGAGAATACACTCTGGATCTCTATGAAATGCGAGTGAAAGTTCTCTTAAAGCAATGGACCAATAAATCTGCAGTCAAACATTTGACAAAATAAATAACCATCAATAGAAAAAACAACTCACAGAAGATACCTTTATTAGAAAGATGATATCTACTACTATCATTAAAGTAAAAACCCTAAAGTAACTGTCTTTTGGCTCCACGAACACAAGAAACAAAATGATTAAATGGATTGTTTCTTTACCTCTGGATGATGGACTGAGAACTGGTGAAACTCATGATAACTTGTAATGGGATCACAATATGAGTGTCCTAGAAGTTTTGGCCCATGAGTATCCATTATCCGCCCCAATTTTGTCATTTTGGCAGATGACCTGTAAGCTTGATCAATTGGTTCATGACGATTACAGGAGAATATTCAGAAGTTCATTGTAATGCACAAATTAGTTCAATTATAATGCCAGGTTTGTCTTAATGTCCAAATTTATGGGCTATTGACTGGTAGAATAGACAGAGAGAAGCAAAAGCTGCCCTCCAGGATTAATGTCCATCCAGGTTTGTTCAAGAGTATCAGAACTATTCTAAGCTTCAAAAATAATTGGCCAGTGAACATTCCAGTGTATCTATTGGCAGAACCTAAGCATAAACAGTAGGTTGTTGTTGGTGCATTGTTATACTGGAATTAGGATCCCAGTAAT
Source organism: Amborella trichopoda (assembly GCF_000471905.2). The sequence continues at coordinate 1,504,217 of NW_006498150.1, forward strand.
CGTTTCTGTGCATGCTATATAGCATTCAAGAGTGGCCATGGTTGCAACTAATTCAGAAATTTCAAAGGAAGTGGGTGATTACATTGTATACAGTCCAGCTGTCTACAAAGTAAAATATAAAACAAATTAATGGTGATTTGCACGCATGCATGGTAAAGCAGTCTAAACCACAGAGAACTGCAACAGAAAGTGAACATAAAGTTGTTCTATATAGAGCTGGGTTCATCTTCTCCAATGGCTATTCCATGGAATAAAGAGGATAAGATGGCCAAGTAAATAAATTTGAAATTCTGAATTTTTAGACATGAATCAATTTATCACCCTTTTTCAAAATCTTGTCCAGATTCCATAATAGTTCCATTGTGCAGTGTAAAATTATGCCATTGTGTGCATTACTGTGCCCAACAGATTTTGTCCAGCCCTTCATTGGGCTCTTGTCATCTCAGGTAATATACGATGTAACATTTTATTACATCAATTATTTGTAGGTAACTATAGACACATTACAATGTAACATTTTGTTACATCAATTATTTGTAGGTAACTATGGCCACATTCTTTTGAAAATTCCAAATCATATCGGTTTATAACAATTAGAACCTAATGCATTTTCCCAAATCACACTTATCCCAGCAATCTCCATTGGTATTTGTGGTGAGCAATTTTATTTTTTTCCTTAACAGTTTGAATTGGCAATTTGAAACCTGAGGTCATCTGCAGAGTCATTGGTCATCTTGCTGATGTCACCACTAGAGGAGGCTGCAATTACAGATCAATGGAAGCCAACAAAGACATGGTGGGGGGACAAAAGATATGCGGAAGTTAATGGCAAGAAGCCAATGGTCATTGATGTAAGTCTACTGAAAAATCAAGGTGGATGACCACATGGTAACTGAATTATCAAGAAGTGCATTTTACATTCAAATAAGAAATTTTGACTGGAAGCATATGCAAATAGTGCTGGATAAGAGTCTCTTCGGCATCTTGTAGCATCCTTCATAAACTGATTAAGAATCCTCCACCCATTGCTTAAGTCCTAATACAAGGGAAAGGCATAATGTTCAGAAACTACAGCCAAACAAGTTCATCTAGTTTGGTTTCACATCCTAGGTATTAGTCCCGAGGTTATGTTCCCATATTTGGAAGATAAGGCCAGAGCAATTACTAGTGTTCTAACTATGAAGGAGACAGTACTGCTAATTGAAGGTCATGCAACGAATTACAAGGCTATGAACCAGCTCTGAGCACTCATCAAACAAGGGGGCTGGTGGCAGGGGATGTATAGAGTATGGGTAAAGTAAACTTGCTGTTGACATTATGGCACAAGTCAAATAATGTCACAAGTTAATAATACAAAACATTTCACCTGTATTTATCGTTATTTAAACACACAAAGACCTTAAAGCAGGGATGCCATGGATATCAGGCTATTTCAGCATCATAGTCCCCGTGGTTTCTAAGGTCGCTATGATACCTTCGCTGCTAATACTATGATGGTCTTATTCGATCACCCATTTACTGAATAGGAAGAGAATGAAAAGCATCAAGGATGCAGGAAGCTAAGTATAGAAGGAACAAATCCATGGGCTTGACAAAAGACTATGCTATTTAATGACTCTTCAAATATGTAACTTGTGAGATAAGTCCAGCATAAAATTTATTGTTTCATGCTTACCATGATCATTATAAAGCACCATTCAAATATCTTCACAATTCAATAAAAGAACACATTCAGGCTAAAACTGAATGAAAGACCTATGTGATCTTTTACCAGGGAATACATTTTTTTTTTTTTTTCTTCACCCCTTTCTTTTGGCAAAAGATCACTTACATGTGGTCTTTATTATAATAAGATAAATTTCAAAATAAAATTAACATAACAATAAAACCAAGATCTTAACAACTTGATGCCATTGAAACAACTATGCACTATGTTTGAGAATAAAAGATAAGATTGCAAGAAACAAAAGGACGAGTGCCGGAGATTACCTCAACCGAGCTTATTACACCCCACACCGAGTCACCACCACCCGATGACGTAGGATCAATGGTCTAGCTTCAATCTCGAACCGAGAAAACAAATTTCGGCCAAGCCACACCAATGGAACATGAACCCCTTTATCACAAACTCTAACCCTAGGTGAATTCTATTAGCAACCTAGTTTGAGAGAGATGAATTCTCTTTCATCCATAAATCCATATTTGAGAAATAGGAGAGAAGAACTCTATAACCTAAACCTTAGGTTCTTTTACCATGTGGGAGAGAGATCAAACATGAGAGAGATAAACTTTCTTAAGAGAGAGATAAAAAGATAAGGTGTAGAGATTTTTTGGTAGAGACAATATCTTTTTATAGGTTTGAATAAGATTAGGGTTTCTTAGGGTTTTCTTTGGCTTGCCTCTTCTTGTGAGATTGAATATAGACCGTCGATCAAAGGTGACTTGTGGGATGAGAGATCTGAGCCATCCATTCCATAAATAGGCTATCAACATTATGGAAGGTGCATGAACCATTATCCCCCTTTTCTAAACTATTTTCTCATCAATAGAAATTAAATAAATTAAATCTAATCAAAATATTGTGCATACTATAAAATAGCACAAATCTACTCAATCTTTCCACAAATTCTTTCAAAGATATATCAAGTCAATATCTTCCAACCATATGGCCACATGCCATATCACCAAAAAAATAGGAAAGAGAATAAGGGTGGGGCGTGCCACCCAAGGGAGGCACTCATGCGCCCCACCTTCTAAAAATATGGCGCGTCCATGTGCACAATGGCCCCCCATGATATTTTTTTATATTTAAAATTAATAAAAATATTTTAGAATATTATTTGAATATTTAAACAATTATAAAATCAATATCTTTATTTTTATAAATCCAAAAATTATAAATAAAATATCCAGGGGTTTATAAAAATTCAAATAATAATTTTAAAATAATTTCCATCATAAAACAAATACAATTAAATTAATTTGATAGGAAAAAGATCCATATCGTTTAAAAATCAACAATCATGGGGCACTCTACTTTCAACTGTGGAATACAGACCACACTTGCTTTATCAGACCGACCTAGTGTTTTCTATGACCCACAGTCCAAGCAGAGGCTTATTAGCGGGTCACCAAAGTCCGGTCGATGAGCTAAGGGATCATAATCCCAGTATGTGGATTTCAGGTCCTCCCCTAAAGACGAGTCAATGTCACCTAAACCTGATGTGACCACAGCTCCTATAGTGCATAAGGGTATCTCTCGCACATACATATGCTTTACCATAAAAGGTGAATTTTTGGCTTTCTTGAACGATCTAACGATATACATGCCATGTGATGGCACATGGATGAGGCTTTGGCCCCCGTCTCTGTAGGCCACCATCACACAGAAGGGCACACAGTCCCTCGGCTCACTCATCAGAGCATATTCTCCGACCTCATCAAGAGCTAACCCATTAGAACCCTTATCGATTTGTTCTTTATACCTAGGTAACATGGTTTTTGATTTGTTCTTTATACCTAGGTAACATGGTTTTTTCCCAATCGACTGGCCTAGATCGTCAAGCAAAGTCCGGTATATACAAACACCGTTTGCTTAGTATGGCCCACGAGGGACCACATTAAGTTTATGTTCCACTCTATCATTTCATTGTACAAACACTCATATGACCTTTAAAGGCCACATGAACCCAACAAAAAGACAGTTTCTCGCTACCGATCAACATGGGTTTCCAAAATCTGATAAAACTACAATATGAAGAGGAGAAGAGCAACAATTGCATACTAAATTCTCTGTTCTTATGCTAATTGTTCCAAGCAATTGACACAAAATGTGATAGATTTATATTATGTCTCAAAGACCATAAATCCATGTTCAAGAATAAATTCAAAGTTAAACACTGAGTTAAGTTTGGTAAATCCCAAATAGTTGATGCAGTTCATAAAAATGAGAGAGAAAGAGAGAAGTATTTACAGTGTGGGGAACCAATAAGGCGGAGGTCCTCGAGTCGAAGAATTCCATTGCCTGTAAACAGAGTAGTAGAGCAACTGATGAAGTTGGTGGGAGTGAGAAGGGCGGAGGAGACGAGTAGAAAGCTTCCTCCACACCTCTGTCTCACTGCCCCCTGCTTCTGCAATCGCATCTTTCAATACCTGGTAAAAGGAAAGAGCCTCTGCAACAGGAAGCCCCGTTCCCACAATATCGTTGAACCCAACTTCTCCAATGCATTTCCCACCTCCTTTTTCGTCCATTTCAGTACCACGCCTCTCTCTCTCTCTCTCTAACCTTTCTGGATGATCAACTCGCTATACAGGTGAGGTTGCCGAGGGTTGAGTCTGCTTCTCTCTCTAGAACTAAGCTCAAGGCTTTACTGAAGATGACATTGACAAGAGAGACGATGATTCACGTCACGTTAAAATGGCCAGGGCCGTTTATTTTATTTTATTTGATAATATTACTTCATTTTATTAGTATAATCTTAAGATTACAAAATGAAATCCCACTAACAGGGAATCTAATAACAGAAGGGTGTGGTTTCTAAACAATCAAAGTAAGTTGACCCTTAAATAGTGTCAAGTAAAGTAGACCTTTAAATAGTGTTAGAAAGATGCCTTCAATACCGAAAATATTGGTAAAGACCTCAATTTTTTTTATCTTATTGTAAAATTTAAAGCTTAAAAAATAATATAGGTCAAATTGAATACTTCAAAATCTTAAAAATTGATGGTTCGAAAATGTACTACAAGATATATTATTTTTAAGACTTAAAATCTATTTGTTCTCATGTTCATGCCTCTTGTGGTCGAGATGACCGATTTAAAGATTTTGAGCATTGAAACGACCATTTCTAATGAAATTTTTAAGGTGCGCCTTAAATTTGATTTGATTATTTAAGGCGTCGACTTTATATAAACCTTTTCCTTAGCGGAATCATTATCAACTTTACAAGAGCTAGACTGTAGCCGCTCAGAATTCCGATAAGACCATGAAGAAATACCCTCATTTCAACTCTATTTGCTGTCTCACTTCCATAACGCCAGCAAAAGATAATTGCCTCATCTAAATTCTTCACTACCCCTCCAATACTATATACCTTCATCCTACTTTAAGAAATCTGCATTCCAAACTATATTACTTTCAGATCCATTTTTCGATTTTTTCCCCCAAAAATCCGGCCTGTTTTTGAACTTGAAGGTCCAAAATTTGAGAAGTCCAAAGTTCTAAATTCCAAACCTTGAAAGTCCAAACTTCAAAAGGTCAAAACCTTCGAGGTCCAAAATTATTTTTTCAACATGAGTTTATTTTAGACGTTAAAGATATGAAGTTAGCGAAGCTAGTGAACTTTTTTTTATTACTTTAAAACTTCAAACCTTTAGCCGATTCCAAAAATTGAGATAAGGCTTGGAGGATGATGATAATGACGAAAACGCCAAACCTTCATTTCTTCAAGGTCTGAAATTACTAAAGTTAATTTTTTGTTTTCAACTTGAAATCTTTGCAACTTGGGACCTTAAAGATCTTGTGTTGGGTGAAAAAAAAAATTTGGGACCTTGAAGTTAGGAAAATACATAATTTCGGAAAGAAAAAGTATACAAAGAGACCATTTACTTTTAGTACAAAGAGGAGGCCGTAACTATTTTTGTTTATCAAATTTCATAGGAAATGGTTGTAAGTGTACTTGTGACTAAATTGAAAGCCTAACATTTTTTTTTTTTAACTTCGTGATATATCTCAAGCCATTCAATTTGACATCTAATAGCTAGGGTTAATTGTGACTTATTTATACTAAAGATAAATGGTCTGATAGTACACAATCCTTTTGGGAAAATAGCAAAATCAAGGAAATATATAAAATAATATTAGAGGGTATTTTTTAATTAACGTTTATTTAAGGGCATATATGCATAAATTTTCTCTAAACTATAATTAAAGGGATTAAATTGTTTTACAAAATCATTAAAAGCTCATTGTAAGGTTTACCTTTTAAGTTTCATTTCACAAAAGTACTTAAAAAATTTTAATCCAAAAATTATCAATGGAGTTTATCATAATATATCAATAATATTAACTATTTAATATTTTACCCATTTTCAACTATTCAAACTTATCATCTTATTTCGACGAGCATTTTGAAATGAAATACAAAGAAATGGGTAAAATACTAAATAGTTGATCTCCATCATCTTATTTCGATGAGCATTTTGAAATGAAATAAAAAGAAATGAGTAAAGTACTAATAGTTGATCTCTTAAGTATATTTTGATAAATTTTCCAATTCTCTCAAATCACCCTCGTTGGGAATCCTAAATAATTTAGGGATTTTGGTAGCTGAATTACATAGCGGCTCAAGCTAAATTATAAAAAGGGGAAGTTTAATTGTTTAGGATTGGTTACACATAACTACTTAATTATAGTTTGTTGTTGCTAACTTTAACAACTAGTGGTATTTTGGTCATTTTGGGCTTCCATTTTTCCAACCCTAAATAACCACCCTCAAGTCTCGCAAAATTACAAAAAATGCCCTTAGTTAATCATGACTCATATTCTTCAATAGGGTAACTTGAGAATTTTTTAACCAATTATTGAGTTGTTACTTCTATGAAATTTTAATAAATAAACCCCGCATTAAAATTAATAAATGGGTTACCTTGACTCTTTTATAATGGAATTCAAGCCCCCTAATGACCTTTTTCTTGTTTTTACTTCAATAGTGTATACCGTACTCCTACAGGAGCACACTATATACGACTGAAGCTGAAGAGCCATAAAGGAGCATTTGTCCTGTCCAAATTTTCACGATCCACTTTAGTACAAGGATTTCCAATTAAAAAAAATTAGAATTGAGTCTTAAATGCCTTATATTATGTCTCACTTTCCAAAAATTGGAGGGTCTCTATTAAAGAGTAGTCAAACTTAGATTTGACTCTCGAAATATCGACCGATCTCTTTTCAATTATCAATACCATAATCTTAGCTTTTCACCCACATATAAAGTCACAAGCTTTTATCCACAAATTTTGGTATCTTAATGGTAGTCATTCATGGGGTTTTATCTATAGGATTTAGGGTTGGCAATATCCGGTCGCCTTGGACCTAAAAATGTAGAGTCTGGGCCACAAATTTTGGCCTGATAGTTTGGCTAGGTCCAATGCCAATCTGGTTCAGCCCTGCTTGGCTTGGCCCGACCCTATTTTTTACCTTGTTTCTTTTATTTTCTTGATTTATTGGCCCTATGGGGAAAAAGGTTGGGCCAATACCAAGTTACAAGAGTGTATCCATTCACAAATTCTTTGTAGAGGCCCTGGACTGGTTGATGGAAAAGACTTATAATAAGGTAGAGTGGAATATTCCATTAGAGATAATGAAGAATATATAGGGTGGAGTGGAATATTCCATTAGAGATAATAAAGAACATGGGTTTTAGCAATAAGTGGAGACAATGGATCTTTGGATGCCTATCTTCAACCCATTTTTCTATTCTGCATAAAGGAAGTCAGATTAGGTTATTTAAGGCTACTCGGGGTCTTCGCCAAGGTGACCCTCTCTCTCTCATTTCCTCTTCACTCTTTATGCTGAATGTTTCAGTTTAATGTTGTCTAATGTTGCAAAGAGTGGATATTTTTCGGGTTTTCAGCTGCCTAACGGAGAACCTTGTATTTCCCACTTGCAATATGCTGATGACACACTGTTATTCTATGAAGCTCATATTGCTCAGGTTAGCAATATTGCAACTTTCTTAAGATGCTATGAAGTTGCCTTAGGACTTAAGGTTAACTTTGGGAAAACAACAGTTGTTGGCTTAAATTGCAGTGATGAAGTGATAAGTTCAATGACACAGGTTCTAGGGTGCAAGGTAGAGAAGTTTCCGATCATGTATTTGGGAATGCCAATCTCGGAGGGCCGACTACCAATTGCAGTATGGGACAAAAGTCTTCAACGAATCCAAGTGAAGCTTGACTTGTGGAAGTTTAAGTATCTCTCTTTTGGGGGTAGGATTACTCTGATTAAGACATGTTTATTGAACTTACCTATATATCAAATGTCAATCCTACAGATCCCTTCTTAGGTGGCTAGGAGAATTGAATTGATGATGATGAACTTTCTATGGGGGTCCTCTACGGAGACGAGGAAATTCCATCTTCTTCGATGGGATAGAGTGTACATGCCCAAAAGGGAGGTTGGTCTTGGGGTTAGGAAAATTATTGCTGTTAATCAAGCCTTGCTCTGTAAATGGTGGTGGAGGAGTTTAACTTGCAAAGATCATCTCTAGTACAAAATTATTGCTTCGAAGTATGGAGAGGACATATTTGGTATGTGGGTGGGTACAAGAAATAGGGTTAGGGGAATGTCTTCATGCTGGAGATCGATTTATAATTGTAAAGCCTTGATTCATAGAGACATTCGTTGGACCGTTGACAATGGCACCAATATTTCATTTTAGCATCATAAGTGGTTGGGGGGATGCTCTTTTGAAACTAGTTTTTTTCTTTGATTTATCAAAGAATGGCTAACCTTAATGATGTATTCTCTGACTTCTATGAGCATAGGGGTGATCATATTCTTTAGAAGATCAACCTTCCTTATAATAGAATTCTCGATGCTCTCTTTTATGAACTCTTTGATTTGCTCAGATTACTGGATGATGTTTATACCCGTCATAATGCTATGGATGAGGTCGTTTGGGAGATCGATAAGGATGGGGATTATTCGTTGAAGTCTATGTACCAATTGCTCTTCCACGATAGGTGGCGGTGGTCTAGGTCTGAATTTGCCATCGTTTGGAGGTGGTCCTTACCTCTTACGGTACAAGGTTTTTTATGGCTGGCTGTTCAAAAGAAGGTGCTGACGGTAGATAATCTTATCAAGAGAGGGAAAATATTGCCAAATGTATGCCTTCTGTGTTAGGAGGATGGGGAATCTGGAGATCACTTTTTTCTGCATTGTTCTTTTACTTATCGCATTTGGAGTAGGTTCTTTGACCTGATTGGGATTACGATGGTAATGCCGCCAAGTAGGTATTTTACAAAATTTGACGATATGCTTACCTCGGATTGGCGTGATTATTTGACAAATCACTAGAGGCGTAATTTTATGGGAAATCTGGAAAGAGAAGAATAAAATAGTGTTTGATGAGATTAGCTTGGCCTTTGAGATAATATGGGAAAAGATTTTGCATGCTATTTGGCGATATCTTTCGATTACCAAAGTTGACTAAGATATTTCGAAATTGGACGTTAGGAGAAATTTAAAGCTTTTGTTACAGCTGGGTTTTTTAAAGTGCAGACCAAAAGGAAGATGGGTGGCCTCGGTCTTTGGGGTCTTCAAGCTAAATTTCGATGGCAGTTCGTTAGGAAATCCGGGTCCTGTGGGATTTGGTGGTGTGCTAAGGGATTCACTGGGGAATGTTATCTTTCATATGCTGGTCCTCTTGGGGTGCGTACTGCTCATTATGCTGAATTACATGCACTTTTCTATGGCTTACGTATCTTTGTGGCAAGAACATTGCGGCATTACTGTGTCCTAGAAGGTGATTCCATGAACATCATCAAACGGTGTAAAAGGGAGCACAAGTTGCCTTGGGAGTTCAAATCTCTGCTTCTTCAAATCTTAGACCTCTCTAGTACCTTTTCATTTTCTTTTGAATATGTCTATAGGGAAGCGAATGTTATGGCTGATTCTCTTGTTAAAGGGGGTTCTCCCTTTACTGAGACTCTTGTCTCTGACTCTGTAATCTTGTTTTAGTTTAATGGAATAGTGGAATTTCTATAAATAAATAGAAAAATGCCTAGCTACCTGTTGTCACCCTTAGGAGGATTGAATGGAAAAGCGACATGGGAAGGTTCCATCCCCAAAAGTTCTCTCCCAAGAGTAGTCCTAAAGAGAGTTTAACGAAGGAAGTCAGTGATAATATGCTCCCGCAGGAGCACATGATTTGGCTTTTCTTTTTTTTAATGGCCAAATTTTCCTTTCTTTACATGCTGCACACTTCTACTCCCAATGTTTGAGGTACAAAGCACATGATTTTTTTGTCTTTTTTTTTTTTCTTTAATAGCCAAATTTTCTTTTCTTTATAGGGTTTTGTTAGGCTACACCACTTGTGGTGTAAACCCTTAAAAGTGTTCAACAATTTTAGATATTTAGATACCCATACCCTATAGTATAGTGACTTTTTGTTTAGGGGTATTTTAAGTAAGGGTAAGCTTTCTATGCTTTCCCTATAACATAAAAGTTATATACTTCCCCTTATCCAACCATCCATTCAGAATAGAGGGCTAAGATTGCCCCAATCACAATGTCATGTCTTTACACTATTTTAATTTTAGTTTTTTTCTATAAACTATTTTGACACCAAAATTTGGATGTCCAATTCTCTATTAATCTCGCACTACCGAAAAATATAAAACAAATATTTTCAATAAAATAAAATGATCAAAATACCCCTGAAAGTTTCAAACGCTATTTTAGTCATTATATTTTATCGAAAAATTATTTTTAATATTTTTTATATGTGCACCCCAATGAGAAGATGACACGTACAAAATTTCATATTCATACAATATGTATAGAAAAAACTAAAAATAAAATACTTTAAGACATTGGATCTAAGATCAAACGGTGAGTGACTCTCTTGGTTAAAATTGGACGACTGGATGATAGGGGAAGCATAGATCTTATATGTTGTAGGGGAAGTATAGAAATGTTTCATTTTAAGTAATTAGTCAAGGGTAAATTAGAAATTCCTAATAGAAACAAAAACATTTATTAATAGTAGTGGACAATGACATCACCGATATTGTGTGTGACATCACCCTCAAGATGCATTATTATAAAAATATCCATTCTACCTTTTTAAATGACCAAAAATGCCCCTATTTAAAAAAATTTGTATTATAATTCATGGGTATTTTAGCATCAAAAAATATTGAGCACTTTAAGGGTCTACACCACCAAGTGGTGTAACCTAGCAAAACCCTTCTTTATATGCTACATACTTCTATTCCCAACGTTTGAGGTACAAACCTTGTTTATTCCTTGAAGTCCGAATATTTGATAAGGGAATTAGAAAATTCACCCACTCAAAAAAGAAAAGAAGAAGAAGAAAGGAAGACGCTAAAAAGCCAAAATAGTTTACAATATAGGGAAAATTCCATAAATATCTATTATACTTTTCATTATTACTAAAATATCAAATACTTTTTGTTATTACTCTCAGTCTGTTTTTTTCACTTCATAACAATTCTTTTTTAAAAAGATAGTTTTACCCTTTTTAAGTTTTTGAACAACAGAAATGGCCATGATTTTGGTTTTTCAAAAATCGAAAATAGCGCTGATCGTTTAACGATTTGTCTTCTCTGCTCTCTGCGTCTATGCTATGTGAATGCTAAAAACTCTTTACGTCTATGGTCTGTGAATGCTAAAAAAAGGAAGCTAGCGACTCTCTCACAATCAACCTAACTCTATAGCTTTGTGAAGCTCATGATTTATTTCAAATTTTGACAGCATTTTAGGAATTTAGATTGTATAAGATTTTGATTTGGGGTTTATAGTCAAGCACACTAGTTCTTTCTAGTGAAATTGATTTAGTTTCAGTTAATTTGTGGGTCGATTTTTATTGTGTAAGATTTTATAAATTTGGGGTTTTTGAGAACTAGAAATTTGGGGTTTTTTTTAGAACTTGAAATTTTTACACAAGGTTGTATTGAGTGATTGAATGTTTTGTTTTGAATCCTTTGTTTTCAGAACTCGAAATTTGATATGTTGCTTTGTTTTGAATGCTGGGCAGATTTTACATTATATTGTATTGTGTGTTAACTTTGATACTCTTAAATAGTTTTAAATACATATTTGTTTACCTTAAAAATAAAAATTTGTATGTGATTTATGATTCAAGTACAAATTTTCCTTGAACATTTTGCAAATGCTTGTGGTTTTAGAAGTACATAGGAAATAAATAAATTTATGCTTTATGCTTCAATATTTCAGATACGATTTATTTGAGAGCTCATTCGATATGTAAATTTGTGATCACCTTGTTGGAGGTTTAATATGTGATTTAGCATTGTTTCATTGATTCTATATGCAAATGCGTGATGAGTTATGGTATCTCTATATTCATTCATTTGTATCATTATGTTTATAAGTTAGTGCTTGTTATTATAATGGTTAATAATAAAGAGAGGAAAATAATGATAAGCCAAGTATGAGACTTATATTAGAACATATAGGTTGAGTTGAAAAGCTCCATAACACTAGGTTATGGTCTAAAACTGACCATCTTTTCCGTATAATAATAGCATGTCATTATTGTTTATCAGTTATTCAGTTAAGTTTTACATATGTAATTTTATGATTAACATGATTACCATATGGTGTTTCAGTAAATATAAATCGTGTCCATCTAGATAGGGGATATCCAGGAGGTCCTCAAGACGCTAGTTTACTACTGCTGCAACCAGAACATTCATCATATTACATTTGAAAAGGACATGTACATGCATATATTCATCTGCTCTTTCCATTAGTTTGTTATTTTTTAATAAATTGTAGTATATTTAAACATCATACGAGAAGTACATGTACAAGTATTGTGACCTATATGTTGTCTATTTGCTGTATTCTAAGAAAAACAAGAAATAAGAATTGATGAAAAAACACTTCAATTAAACGATTGGATTTAACCAATGAGCAAGTTCAATTAGTGAACGTGTCTGAGTTGGGTGCTCTATCTATTATTCGACCAGGTCAAATAGATCATCGCTTGGTCACAGCCAATGCAGAGAGGTGGTGTTCTGAGACTAATTCTTTTCAATATAACATTGAAATTGGTGAGATGACACCTACATTATTTGATGCTTATGAGATATTGGGATTGGCTATGGATGACGACCCTGTTACATATCCTCCAATTATTGACCTCCGAGAGTTATAAAAAACAATTTCGGTATAGTCCCCATTGGAGGCAACTTGGCAGTATCAAGCACTCATGATTGAAGGCCAACTTTCATCAATTGCTACCTGGTTCTTATGTATACCTGAGCCTACATGCTCTTCCTCATAAGTGTCACCATTTTCTCATATCCATCGCCGGTAAATGTACCAATGAGGTATTTATAATTTTTTGAGGATATTTAGGAAGCCGACAGATATGCTTGGGGTGCTGCAACCCTCACATATCTATATCATTCCCTTGGAAATACTTGTACTGTCAACTGAAGATATTTTAGCGGTTCAGTCGCTCTTATGCAGGTAAATTATATTTTCGTATCTAACATAAACATAATAGTTTAGACAACTTTCCAAAAATAATTATTGTTTATCATATCTTGATACAATGCAGTGATGGTCTTATGAGCTTATTATGCATATAAGGTCCATACCACATAGTATCTCTCCAAATATGCCTAGAGCAAAAAGATGGGAGCCACCAAATAATCATGATGGCAATCCATATAACCTGATGCCTCCCATTAGATAAGAATTCAATGACCGCCAATCTAATGAGGTTAGTGTTAATTTTGATAATACAAGGTTTATTATGGACTAATTTTGATTGTTTTTAAGTATTTGTAATTGTTTGTTGACTGATTGTCGTATGTGTGATTTCATATAATATGACAGGTAATATGGAATCCCTATTTCAAACCTAATGATGTCATTTCATATGATAGACGGTAGGCATTCGAAACCGCAATGTGCATAACGACCCTGATATTTGATGATATTATCGAGCCATATATGCCTGATCGTGTGTGTTGGTAGTTTAGAGCTAAACATGGCATTCCAAGAAATTCCATAAGAGGTTTAGTAGATAAGGTGGGCAGCAAGATTGCAGAAATATTAATTCTGACAAAATTCATCATTGGACATGAGCACATGATGCTATGCATTGAAGTGGATACTAACAATGAGTTGTCCTCTGAGGGGTACATGGCTTGGTACATCCGAGTGACCCATCGTATCATCCATAATGTTACTAACCTACAAGAAGACATAAATACAACCTGTCAACCAGAAAGAAGAAGAGGTGACTCCTACACATAAACCACAGTATATAATGAGACCTCGAGGTTATGAGGACCAATTGATATGTTTATATTATTCTGAAAATTGTTTTAATTTTGTATTTACCTATTAGTTCTATGAAATTATTTTAATATTACATTTACGTATCTCGTTTTTGCAGATTAATGCAGTTCAGGCTAGTACAGTCATGTTAGCAGAGGCACTTGCACTTAGACAAAAATGGTATCCTGAAGTTTATAATTGTGTTAACAACGCGTTTGAAATGTTGTCTAAATTTATGCAACAACACTTTTGAAATGTTGTCTAAATTTATACATTAGACGTGGATGAAATAGAAGCTAGGATGTAATATTTACAACATCAAGTTAATGAAGAAGCCGCACATGACACGCCCAGAAGTGGGGTAGTAGGTGAAAGTAGTTGTGATGCAGAAGACATGACCCCGTTCACACAACTTGATGTTGAACAACCGAAAACACTTGTGCAAATTCCAGAAGAATAATGATTTTAAACATCTGTTTTCGGTTGTTCAACAACGGAAAATGAAGAATTTTCGGTTTTTGAAAAGCTAAATATTTGGCATTTTTGGTTGTTCATTTTTTATTGTTGAACAATCGAAAATGAAGAATTTTCTGTTTTTGAAAAGCGGAAAATTTGGGATTTTTGGTTGTTGAACAACCGATAACACGTTTGCAAATTCCATAAGTTTGGTTATTTCTGAGCATTTGTTTTCGATTGTTTATTTATCAAACAAGCCCTAAAGAAATTGACCTAAAGAAATGAACAACCAAAAATTATAATTTTTTTGTTTTTTAATAACTCACGATTCGAAGAGCAATTTGTTTGAGGTCATTGCCTTTGATTGTTTAATATTACTACAATCCCACACTTATAGCCCATCATTTCTACACTTGTAAACCAAATGATAATAAATTTTGAAATTGACCATTTCTTTTGGGCTTGTTTGATAGTAAAGTTTATTGCCGACACTTGGAAACGCTTGTCATCTAGAATTAGCACCAAAGTTTGATATTAAGGTTTATTGCATTCGTAGTCACAAATATATCACCAAAGTATAATGTATGTCATGATGCACGCATAATACCAAGTACAAAAACACTAGATTGATAACACAGAATTCAAGATCTTCATTAATTCATCAAAATGATAACACAAAATTTGATATAAAATGATTTCCGAACAACATTATGAACTTATGATTCATTCCCTAATGGCCATCAGTTCTCTACAAGTCCTCTTATTATTACCCACTGCGCCGCATCGCTTGCACTTTAAAGTCCTGGTGGAGTGTTTAGTCTCAAATATTATTTGTTGCTTTTTCGACCTACCGCGAAGACGTGTTGTCCTTGGTGGCAACATTATCCAGTTGAACATACCAGTAAACTCAATGTCATTTGGGATAGGCCGAAAGGGAGTTTAGAAGGCCCTTTTAAAGTATTCCACTGTGAAATACTGATTGCAGTATGTAGTGAGATCCAAGTGCATATGGTTAATAGCCGCAATGACATATCTACACGGTATGCCACAGAGTTGCCATTTCCTACAACTGTACGTCCAATGAGTTAAATCGATAGTGTACTTCTTCCCTATATAGTAGATCTCAAACTGTGTATCGTCATCTTTCGCAAGTTGAGTAATTTTTAGGCTTTTGGTACTAGCACGTCGCTCCAACTATTAACTAACTACCTCTTCTCTTCAAATATAATCATCAACTGTACCTTTAATTCTTCGCACATTGCAATGATGGGCTTCTCTCGAACAAAGAAAATCCATGCATTGAATGACTCGACTATGTTAGAGGTAAGATGATTGTATCTAGCCCCTGAAAAATAGGCATCTGCATAAAATATGGGAGGGATATTCTTATTCCACTCATATGCTTATGGGTCAGCACAATGTATATCAAATATTATTTTGTTTAACCCACAAATGGCGGCTTTGCCGACATCCTTCCAAAACAACAGCAGCAATACTTCGGCATTAGCTGACTTCTTCATAAAGCTCTTGAAGTTTTCTCCCATGTGTTACATGCAGAATGTTGGAAAACATGTAGGAAAATCTTTTTCTATTGCTTCGGTAGGCTTTTCTGATGATCTGATACAATTGTTGAGGCAGGCAGATTGACATGTTCATTCAATAGTTCACTAAGTATTCCCAAGAACCAATACCAACTCTAGTAGTTTTCCCTCTCGACCACTGTAAATGCCATTGAGAAGAGCTCATTATTTGCATCTACGACAATGATGCACAATAATATTCCTTAATATTTTTCTTTTAAGAATGTCCCATCAATACCTATTAGTGGCCTGCATCTATTAATAAAACCCATAATGAAAAGCAATAAATAGTTGTTTGAACCTGCCTTCGTCTATGTGGATGCGACTTCAGTTCTTGGGTTGGTTCTTTGGAGCTTCTTCATATATAAGGGAAGGTCATTATATTGTTAGTCATTTGATCTATCTATCATCTCCTAGCAACCTCTTTTCTTGATCAAGCTTGCATTTAGGAAAGCCTGACACCGTGATCGTGTTGGACATCTTTTATAATATATTTTGCTTTATTTTTGGTTGGTCATGAACGCGGGCTTTAATTGTTTTTGCTACCCAATCACTACAAGCTAGTGGTTGATGGACTCTCTCAATTTGACCACTACATGTGCGCTCCTTAACCATGGACTTCACTTTGAAGTACGCCGTACTGCCAACTCGTAAACATCGCACTTGCCATGTGTATCCCTCTAACTTACAACTTGCCCACACCCTCCCCCCTTCACTTTTGTAAAACTTCAAAACAAAATTATTGTGGACAACAAAATCAACCAGATGATGTGAGCATTCATTGACATTTTCAAAAAATGGCCAATTTTCAATTGAACCTCGCCACCAACTCTTCTGCATGGGCTCTCAATTAGTTCAATGTCCTCCTTATCACGATTTGGTACAAGCTCTTGCTCGGGCGCCACTTGAATGTTCTCATGTTGATAGGTAAAGGAGCATTACGCCGACTGATGACCAAAGATAAAGTGTAAGATGAAGCAATAATTTGTGCACATAAAAGATTTAAATAAAGTAAAATAGAGATGAAAATGTAAATTGTAGGTGTACCTATTCCTTGCAGATGGGCTATCACCAACATGTTCTACCGTTCAAAATTCCATAGATCTCCGTTCCAGCTCTATTGCAGAGGCAATGTATACAATAATACTCGAAGGCTCCCCCACCCAACATAAATGATACATTTATATCATCATTTACATCAATCATTTCAAGGTCACTAGATAGACTTTTGTTGTGGTACATAATGGTCAATTTGTTTGGATCGCACGATATTAAATGCCCAAAATGACTTTTTAGTTCTTCCAAGGAACTATTTCCATTATACTTCGTAACCTTCAATTCCCCCCTTTATTAACAATACGTATGTTGTATGGATTCGACTCAAATGAAGCCCCATATCAAAATACCAGTTGCACTCCTTCAGTAACCATCGTCAATGCTATTGTATTAAATGAATACCAAAATTCGTGTTTACAAAAAATTTGGATATATCTCACTAATTTAAGGTTCATAAAATGTGAGTTTTATATAATAGATCAAAATAGTCTTTTACTAAAAAAGTCAATTATTCAATAAACAACAAAAAAAACAAATATTAATACAAACATAAAATAAATAACAAATAAACAATAAACAACAAATATTACTATAAACAAACAAATTGAACAATATTTACTCAAAACAACAAATACAATATAGTGTACGATTATATATATCAACATAATGTACTACTAAATAAATCGATTGTTCAATAGACTACCCAAAACAACAAATATCAATGCAAACACAAAATGAACAACAAATAATTATACAAATAAACTTCAACAATATTTACCCAAAAAAAGTCCACTTCAATAATATACAACAAATAGTAATACTAAAATAAAATATTATATTAATTATGACAAATTAATCAACAAGAGTAAGAAAGGTACCAATCACGACCAGACTAAGAGCCAATCTCTTCAAGTTTGTGGGATACTGTATTAGTGGACAGAAAAGTTTGTAGGATACTATATTGGGGGACCACAAATTTTTTGGAACCCTAAAATATCAAGAAAAATGCTCCTATATGCTTGTATGATGGATTTAAATTGGGTTTTTTCGAGCGAAAATTTTTGGTTTTTGAAAAAACCGAAACTAAAAAAAATTTGATTTTTGAAAAACAAAAATTCCAACCATTTTGGTTTTTAAAAAACCTAAAAATGGTAAAACCATTTTGTTTTTTAAAAAATCGTTATGAAGTGAAAAACCGGATATGTCAATAATAACATAAGCTATTTGATATTTTGGTAATAGCACAAACTATAACGGATATTTACATAATTTTCCCTACAATATATGATGAGAACTCTCATTACCCTCCGGTCAATCAGTTGGATGTTGTTGGGAAGAATGCCTACCCTTCGGTCAATCGGTTGGATGTTGTTGGGAAGAATGGCCGATAGAATCAAACTGGTTTACAAAATGCATGACATAAGGTTTATTATTTTATGATAATTGGATTTAATGGTGATGTGCAGTTTTTGGGCCGTATAATTAAATCACATCACGTTTGGATGCCATTGTCTTTTCATCATGGTCCAACCTATCACACATCGAGTAGATGGTGATGATCTTCATGACTGCATATATTATGTGGACCACGTTGGCAAGAGAGATGAGACCACCTCCTCCTCCTCCATTTGGAAAGTTCGGGTTGCTTTATGCAATGTGGCATGCCCTAAGCATGACTTTTCTCTCGTAATAACGAAAGTCATGACGAACTTCACAGTGGCATGTAAGGCTTTTTTACTCATGGATGGATACTTGGGATACAACCGAATTAGAATAGCCCTCGAGGATGGGGAGCTTACTGTCTTTAAGACATACAAAGGCATCTACAGTTGTAACGTGATTCCATTATAACGCAAGAATACTGGCGCAACATATCAAGGTGCAAGGACTATCATCTTTGACGATATCTTGTAAGGCTTAATTGAATGCTATATAGATGATTTGGGGGGTCAAGTCAAAAGGTTGTAGCACTCATCAAGATCATCTCGAAATAATAATCCAGAAACTTCAAGTCCAATTGAACCTTAAGTGCTCTTTTAGCATGAGATTAGGAAGTTTATCTGGTGAGGCATCTTATCATTGAGAACGACCTAGTCAAAATAAAAACAATCCAAGAAATTCTGGCTTCCAAAACATAAAAATCTTCGCGAGCTCAAATCACTTCAAAGGAGACTTGTGTACATTTGAAGGTTCATATCAAACCTGTCAAGAAGATGCTAACCTTTCTCACTGGAAATAAAGAAGAACGTGCGTGCTTTGTGTGCGATGCGACATGTTAGAAGGCTTTCGATTGCAATAAATAATACTTTCTCAATCCCCCGTGTTCTTACAACACCTATACCAAACAGACCACTCATCCTATAAGTGGCGACATTAGAAAGACCCCTGGGGGTGCTTGTATAATGATGAGGGCAAAGATGAGGTCTTATAATATTTAAGCTGCACAATGATAGGATTAGAACACATCTATTTCTCTATGTAAAAAAAAAAAAGTGCCTCGCCCTCATCTTCTTGGTGCAAAAGCTCCAATATTACTCCAATATTACATTATAAATAGGGGATAGGTTGAAGGTATTGGTGTGTGTAATGAAGTGCAGGTAGAAAAAGATCAAGTGGGTGTGGGTGTGTGAGTGAGTGGGAGAGAGAGAGGGAGAGGAGGAAAGTACAAGAGAGAAAGAGGAGTGAGGTTGAGTAAAAAGTGAATGGGTGACTATTGTGTGTATTTTTAGTCATAATACAAGACTAAGTACAATTAGAGAAATTTATATACAATCCCGAAGGTATAATGCATAGGATAAGTATTGAACAGATGTCAAATCTATATACCTTGATAGCCGATGGGTCACTATATAAACCCAATAGATATGATTCTTGGAAAATATTTGCGAGGCTTGCTCCTGGTATGATAGTGGAATACGATGTGCCTATGACTCGTCATGTGAGGGCCCCTATATGCCTTTAGAGTCGTTGTCATTAGTCAAATCATATAACTTGACTAATGGTTAATGATAGCAAAGGGTATCAAGCCATTTCAATTTGAGATAAGCTCTGGGTCATGTATCATCCGGCCACAATATGTATTTTCATAAAATATTGGAAGAGTTTGGATACAGTATGATATACCTTCAAACCTATCGTCAGTCAAATATGTGCATCTTGGCAAACAACCAGTTATAAAAGACTATCCGATCATCTCAATTTGAGACAAGCATTGGGTCATACAATAAACACATCATATCTATAGGTCGGTGGCCAAGTCTCATCTTGAGCTTAACCTCCATTTTATATTCATAGGTGAGGCATTCAGGTCTCCTCTTGAGCCTAACTCGTCTGGACCCACATCTTATATTCATAGGCTGACGATCAGATTTCCTTTTGAGCCTAACTTGCTTGGACCCACATCTTATATTCATAGGTTGGCGGCCAGGTATCCTCTTGAGCCTAATTTGCCTCGACTTACAAATTATATTCATCGGTTGACTGTCAGGTCTCCTCTTGAGCCAACTTGCCTCGACTTACAACTTATATTCACAGGCCGGCAGTCAAGTCTCCTCTTGAGTCTAACCCACCTCAACCTACATCTCATAAAGGTCACCTCTTGAGCCCGTCTGAACAAGACTAACCTCTCATGCTCATAAGCTAGCGGCCAGACGTTTTATCCAATGTGACCAAGGCTAGAAACCAAACCCTTGGATAAATTGAACTTGTTCATATGTTGGAGACGTTCACAAAGGCGGTAAGTAAAATCGCCCTTAGAAAAGCATATAGGGTCCTCAATGATCATGCCGCTTCCAAAGCAAGGAAATCAATGATAGTGTTATGGCCGAAATGTGGGCAGTGTTAGTGGAAGCCTAGAGCTACTTCTGAGCAAGCCAAACGACACCTTTTGGGATCTAAAAATTATCTGTAACATGAGTTTTGCCCGACGGAGTACAAAATCTTTTGGCTATTATTTATCTTTTGATTTCTTACTATTGATGCTTTGTTCTGAACTCATGGAGCCTATATCGAATTGCTTTCGAAATTGAACTCATTCGTCATCAAATTTTCCTTACCGCTCCGAATGAAATGTTGCCACATCATCCTCCAACTTCTTTGATTCTTGCAAATGCATAATCTCAGTCTCTAACACATTCCTTTCTCTTAATCTCTACAGTCATCATCCTACTTGCTTTCGAATTTTGGTCATCAATGTGCTCCCCATTGAAATTGATCTACGTCACCTCCAACTTCTATAAAATTCGTTCATCTCACGCTCTAAAGCCTCTCCGCAATAAGTTACTCGTCCATGTTCCCAAAACGCACCACCATCTCTCTCTCTCTCTCTCTCTCTCTCTCTCTCTTCTCTCTCTCTCTCT
>NW_006498137.1:8552-18849 GCF_000471905.2 Amborella trichopoda
ATGGACGGTATAGATAATATGTTGTAAAATGCACTATTTTTTAGACTTAAAATCTTTTTATTTTTCATAGTCCTACATCTCGATATCGAGATGATCAATCAAAGGATTTTCAACATTAAAACTACCTTTTCGATAGATTTTTTAGGTGCACCCATAGTTCTACATTATAAGATTACAACCTTAAATAAATTTTTTCCTTTTAAATATATCCAAAAAAAGAATATATTTACATTACCTACTCATATAATATTGTTGCTCAACCTAAGTGGACCTTTTGATTAAGGGGTGGGAAACTTGGGGTTTTTGAGAGGGAGGCTTGCAAGGAAAACGCCACCACGATGACCACATGAGATGGTGTGTGGTTTGGGTTTGAAGATGAATGATTGCTTTTGCTTTGCTTTGAAGAGTAGGGAGTCATGGGGCTGGTGGTGGTGGTTCCTCTCTCTCTCTTCCCTTTCTCTCTCCTCTCTCTCTATTATCTATCTCTCTTTTTTTCTCTCTCTTCGCTCTCCTTTTTATCTCTCCTCTCTCTTACCTTTTTTCCTTTTCTTTCTCTTCTCTTTCTCTCTCCTCTCTCTTCCCTTTATCTCTCTTCTCTTTCTCTCTCCTCTATCTCTCTCTAATCTTTCTCTCTCTCTAAGTTTCCATTATTAAACAGAACATCATTAGACGCCAAACGTTTCTAAGTTGTACCTAAAACTGTTATCATGCTTTCTTATCAAACCAACAATCTCTCAACCTCTCCCCTTCAATGTTGTACCCTTTACTATGTCCACATCCAAACTCCAACACAATAATGCAAAGAGAAAATGGACGGCCTAGATCTGTTGTTAGATGTTTTGACCCCAGTTTCTTTTGTCGTGAACGTTGGATTGATAGTTTTTCATGTGAAATAAACTCTCTAACGAACTGCTGCTTGACTTGGGACGTTGGAGCATAATGGTCACTTTCATGGGTGGTCCATTTATTTTATTTTATTTTTGCCTACTCTCGCTGCGCTATAGGTTGTTAGTAAATGGGGGAAATCGGCCCAACTGAAAAATATGGCCTGAATATATTTTTTATTTCAAAAGATTGTAAAAGTACGGACCACTAAAAATTGGATGCACTTAAAATCATGAACGATTCGGATCAAATAAACAAAGCGAAGAAATGGGACACGCAATGTTAGAAAAATTAGTGATCCATATCGGAATCGGTTGATCTCGGTCCAGATTGAGAATCAGTAAAGTCAATCCATATCCCATAAAATATCGAGATTCTGCTGGTTCCTCCCATGAAATGGCCATTCCGGTTGATACCCATCAAAATCACCCCACCTTTTTTTAAATTTCTTTTTATTTTTTTAATGATCGCAACCGGCTGGTCTTGACTGATTCCATGCAAAACTGGCCCCACTTAGTTTTTTTTATTTTTTACTTTTAATTTAAATTTTGTGATACCAATCTGCATCTTCAATCCACCGAACCGTATAAGATATCCAGAGAGGCGATCCGAATCACCGATCCGTTTATTTTAAAACCTTTGATATATGTATAGATGATAAAATTATAATTCACTATCATGGCATGGATACAATAAAATTAATTGGTCAGTATTTTGTCTCAAAAGTACATGAAACGTACTGGACGCTGTTTAAAAGGTTTTCTTGAGAAAAGGTAAAATGGGAATTTATATCGTTTTCATAAGCGGTATAAAATTTTATGTTCTTTGAATGGCTAATTTTAATAAATTTCAGAAAATCAGAACTTTCTATAAAAATTTATGTTTTAATCATTCTTGCGCATGTCCTATTCTTTTGGACTTTAGGTTTATTTTCATTTGAATCTCCATGTCTTATCGTCTCAGTCCCTCCATTTGTTTGGCGTTGTTTCATTTTATGGTATGAGAAAAGCCTCGGAGAAATTTGTTGCATTATCAATACGAGAATATCGCTTTGCATTTTAAATCGAGTCCTTCATATTTTTCTTTAAAAACGAATCGAGTCCTTTATTTTACCGGTCACTTGAACACTCTTTTGTTTGTCCGAGTTCAGTTTAGTTACCGAACTTAGGCAACAAAAAATAAGTAGCCATTTATGTACGGACACAAAATAAATAAATAACATGCGTGATGGGTCAATTTTAGTAAAAAATTACGATAAAAGTCATTTACGGTAGTTTTAAATTTTTCCATAATGCCCCTCTATCCGGGAATGTTTTTCTTTTTAGTTTTTTCTCAATTGTCTTGCCCTGCCATATGTTTTAGGGTAGTGGGCTACCGGTCTGAGGTCCTCATCCGCAGACCACCCAGATTGTGGAGATACACCACATTATAAGCGGTCTGAGGATGAAGATATTGGACCGCTTCAATCCAATTAGTGTTCTGAGGTCTCCATCTTCGGACTGCCCACACCATAGTGTTCAACCACATTATAGGCGGTTCGAAGATGGAGACCTCGAACCGCCTGTAATAGGGTGTAACACAACAATCTAGGCAGTCCGAGGACTCAAGACTACCTAGAATGTGTTGTAACAACACAATCTGGGTGGTCCGAGGATGGGAACCATCCCCGAATTAAGAGGCGCTATGGGATTAAAAAACTCTAAAGTAAACGATCTTTCTCATAATTTTTTACCGAAATTTACTTACTTTGTATTTTATTTATTTATTTATGTCGGTGCTAAAAAATTAATTTGGTCTTTCATTTTTGGCGGTGAGGAAACACCAAGGATTATAAGCTCCGGCCTAGTTCATGGGACATTGCTAAAGGAACGTAGTAGTTAGGCAGATTCATGGACCACAAACCAAAAAGGAAAGGGGGATGGGATCGAAGATTAAGGCTTAGCAAGATTTTTTAGCAAATCGAGAGAGTTAACGGTGATATTTGAGGCTTATCCCCAAATTATAAGTGGGTCCTCTCCATATTGGTCCAATAGGCTGGAAGCAAGGGAGGGATTTTGGACAGGATCTCTTGGAGGTGACCTTTACTCACGTACTGCCCTGTTGCATTGCACAGGACAACTTCATGTATGGGCTTCGACAAACTAGGGCTGATAACCGCGCCTGGGCCTGGGCCCGGCCCTGGTCTCTTGAGGGCCAACCCGCATGAGGAGGGCCCTAGCCCTATCAGGGCCAGGCTCATAAAATTTTAAAAAGAAATAAAAGGAAATAAGGGAGAAACTAACTGGCCCTATCTTGGCTTTGGCACCTGCTTGACCTTGGCCCAGCCCTCGGGCCAAATTTTGTAGCATATGCCCTAATTTTCCAAGGCTGGGCCAAACCACGTTGCGCATTGCCACGCTTATGACAAACCAATGTCTCCTATTGTTCTAGTAGCCCCACTAGCTGAGGCATCAAGGGTCGAGGTTCTGGACTGTATGGGGCCTCAATGATGTGGGAAAGAGGGAAAATAAAATGTAAAAGTGAAGGTGGAGAAAATATATACTCACACAAGGTTTGCAAAAGAGTTCACATCGAAAAAGATCTTTTCACTCGACCCAATATCCAATCTTCATCTTATCTCCTTCTTTTTTCTTGTATAATAGTTATATAATTATAAAAAAAAAATTATAAAATCAAACTTTTTTCCTAATAAATAATAAAAAATATTATTCCTAACCCATCATTTTTTAAAAATTAAACTTCTACTTTTACCGCTCAATTATCTACGATTAAAAAAAGCATAAGTAAAATAAATAAAAAAATGGGTGGTTGTACATGGAGGTTACAATCATTCTACTAAGACATAATTTATCTTTTGTACATAGAGCTCAAAATCATTCTTGACCCTTAAATTTCAAAATGGGTGGTTGTGATAGTATCATTGAATATATACAAAGTTTCAAAAAAAATATTCTCAGACTTCGTGACTCATCTCAAGTCATCCAATTCGACATCTAATGAGTGAGAATGATTGTGACCTTCATATTCAAAATATAAATGAAATCTTTATAAACAATCCCTTATGATATTTATTTTAAATATTTAAACTAAATTTTATGTGTCTAGGTTAATTAAGGTGGTCAAAGGTTGATTAGGGGCTCAATCTAAGTTGGGCCTCCTAATCTAGTGTTTGGGACAAAATTACAAGGTTTAAGGGTAGTTTTAGTAGATTTTGGCATGCTCTAAGAAGATTTTGCCTAGTTAGGAAGGTTTTCCTACTTGGCGTATCTAATTAGGTAGTTTACTCCCTAAGCATGTTTAAGGTTCGCTAATTAGGATTTTCTTAATAGTGGGGGCTCTATGGGATTTTTTTATTGTTTTCATGGTGCATGGACTATGGTCTATGGGAGATGTGGCGCCCTATGGAGCGCTACACTAGTATGGTCCCTAGTGCAGTTTAGGGCTTTATGCAAGGGATGGTGTATCTGTGGGGACAAAGCCAGGTTTTAGATCCGGGATGGCTTATTAGTCTAGGCCTCATGGGTATCATGAAATTATGTTAAGCCAGAGCAGGGTGTCTGCACAATAAAACAAACTTTAGTTACTTTTAAAGTAAGGACACGGGAGCCCGCATATTGTAGAAATGTGGGTTTGGTAATAAATATATTTTTAAAATATAATTTGATCCTAAGTTTTAGAGAATATATAATTTTTAATATGGTGATTATGAATATGAAAAAATATATATATATATGAAACTAAAAGTAATAATTATTTTAAAAAAACATTTGAGCCGTTATGATTGGTTTTAGATTGACCGCGTATTTGCATCCATCTTTAAGATGTATGCTTTATACCGTTAGACCGCGTATTATAGAAATGCGGTCCAACCTGTATAAAACAATTTTCCTTAAAATAATATGAGAAAGCTTTACAAAGCCTAAACTTAATTTTTTTTTGAAGAACACAATGTTATTTCAACCTAAATTGAACGTGTTTGGATGGGGATTTGTGCCACTGAAATGGTATATGCCAGACGTGCAAAACAAATACCAGACGTGTAAAACAAATACTACACAAAGAAAAAAAAGAATGAATACAAACTAAAGAAAATTGCAACTTAGCAATTAATTCCTGAGAAACAATAAAATATGACAATAAATAATAAATAGAGGAAAACTAATAAGGTGCAAAAAAACTATAATTTGAAAATCCATTCTAAATTAAATCAAAACAAAAAAAATACATTTTCCTTGGTTTTACTAAGGAAAAGTTTTTTTTTTTAAATAAACTTTGAAATCGAAGAAAAATATACCATTGAGTTGTTGATCTAGCTAAAATAATTCCTAATTCTTATCCAATTTACTACATTATTTTGAGAAAACCAAAAACATTTGTTGTGCGAAAATAAGAAACGAGCAATAAGAAAAACGAAATCTACCCGAATCAAACGAATGATGAGCAAATAACCATTATAAATCAACTCTAAGAGTGTCACAAAATCAAAGCCCCAAGAATTTATTTTCTTTAGACTGTAAATCAAATTGACCTAAGTTCAAACTTAACAAAATTTCCAATTTTATAAGTTTTTCTATATCGTATTACTATGGGTCTGATTTAAAAAACTTGTTCATCATCATCATCATTATCATAACTTTATTTTAATTAATTGGGGTTGGCTACACAAATCCTGATCCGTCATTCTGCTATATTAAAGAGTACTTACAAAAACTTGTTATGGATCTCTTAACAAAAAAAATTACTAATAGGCCCAAGTTTGTACATGTAATGGCCTCAAATGAGCCACATTTCAACGATATTGCTGCCAAACAAAGGAAAAAAAAGCCCCACAAGGGAGTCTCTCTTGGACTCAAGTAATTTCCTAAGAATTGCTATGACTCTGAATAATAGTTACTGGGCGTGGCACCCTAGTTTGGAGCTCACACTCTGGAACCTACCTTCAGTGCTATGTGGTCGGGATCTCGATCAGAACCGGTTTCAATTTTTTTGGAAGCTCGTTCCTATTTATAGGATTCTCATTCCTATTTATAACATAGCTCGATCTCATAATCGCATGGATTGCGATCCCACTTTCACACTGAACATATTCTTTTAAATTGTGAATCTTGTGCCCTCATTCACCAGTGTGTGTTAGAATATGTGTTAACACAATGCCAAAAGTGTTTGCTGCCGATGGAGTAAATTTTTTAGTGCCATAAAGGAGAAACCTAAGTTACTTTTCTATAATGAAATATAAAAACATATTTATTATTCATTACAGATTAAAACGAAAAGAATAAAATTATTGGAAATATTTGATTTATTTAACTTTTACATAATATGGTCATGCGGGTTCACAGAAATATATGTTTTTAAAAAATCGATAGACCAAATTTGCATTTATTAAATTTTTATTATTAAAATATTATCTCGTTTATTTTTTATTTTTAATGTGTAATTAAATGCGTATGTAATGATTAAAATTTGAACTAATAAAATATTAGATTCATGTAATGAAATTTTTATTATTAAAATATTTATCTCCTTTATTTTTTTATGTTTACGATGTGCATTAAATGATTAAATGCGCATGATCAAATTTTTAATTATTAAAATATTTGATGCCGTCACTCACGTGTGTGTTTTAAAATACGTGTTTTTACAACACAAAAAGTTTGTGCTATTGATGGAGTAAGTTATTGTTTAGTGCCATAAAGGACAAACCTGAATACCTTTATAATGAAAGTTAAAAGTAGATTTATTGTTCACACGAAAAAAATAAAATTATAGAAAATATTTGGTTTATTTAACTTTTATATAATATGGTCTTGCGGGTTCACAATGGTATGCGCATCATTTCCATTTCAAAAAGTATATTTGTTTATTGGGGAGAGTAAAAAGGGATATTCGAACTTTTTTTTTCTTGGGGAGAGTAAAAAGGGATATTCGAACTTTTTTTAGAAAGTAGCTTGAATAGAGCTCGATCCTTTTCAAATAGAATGCAGTCTTTCTTGGATGGGGGTGTGACTCAACCTTAAATGAGATCTTATTCCTATTGTCGATGGTAGCGCGATCTTAATGAACACGGAAACATAATCTCATTTTACATGGAATGTGTTTCCATTAAATAAGGATCTTGATCCCAATGTATCTAAAACTCGCCCCCTATTCAAACGGGATTTCGATCTGTAACTTCCAGCCTCACCGGAACGTAGTCCTCGAGCTCCGGAGCTTTGGGCAGTTATCGATCTGACACTCCCGCTCCTGATAACTACACTCTGAATTACATAAGCCTGTACAATGAATCGAGTGGTTCACTACAGTGAACCACTTAGTTCCTAACAAACTGAGGCAATTCCCTTGTTCATGAGCATTTGGAACTGAAGACAACCAACCACCACCCCCGCGCATTTGGCCAAGGTTACCCCATCAGGTTCCTAGTGGACTCAGGCGACCCCAAGTTGACTTGATTTTTTTTTTTTAATTGCCTCAAACAAGTATGTGCAAAAAGCAAAAACAAATACATATTCCAATACTCTGATAGGATTCACTTGAACTTATCATCTTGGGTGCAATTTGTATAGAATCGAGGCTCTAAACAATCAATATAGAGCCCACCTTCAAATAGTGTCGAGAAATGTGGTTTCAATATTAGAAATCTTTGACTAGCCTTAAAATATATTTTCATCTTTAATTATAAAATTTAATGCTTCAAAAATAGTGTAGATTGAGTAGATCTATAAAAACTTGATTAACTTAAAAATTGACGGTCCAAAAATGCATTACAAGATGTACCATTTCCAAAAATGCATTACAAGATGCACTATTTCTCAAGTCCATGCATCTTGATGTCAAGATGATCAATTTGAAGATATTTAGGCGTCAAAAAAACTTCTTCTAGTGAAATATTTGAGGTAAGCTCTAATTTGATTGTTTAGAGCCTAGGCTCTATATAAACTTTTCCTTATAATTTTTCACTCATGCCATAGACCATAATGTTATCTTGTCCATAACCCATGGTTTTATCTAGGTTGTCATGGTCATAAGATGTTATGGACCATAATGCTGATTAATTTAGCTAAGAGTTCGGTGGGTTGTACCCAACGCCTCCGAAAAATAAAGGAAATAAAATCTCTTTTAAAAACAATATTTTTCCATGGATTCTGGATTCAAAAACCTTCTTAAGCATTGCAACTCTATTTTTCACACTTAAAAAATATAAGAAAAGTATACAATGAAACTATTAACCTTTGATACAAGGTAGTCATAATTAATCTTTACCATTGGATATGAAATTGGGTGGTTCCATTTATTCCATTGACCAAGCTCAAAATTCAAAAGAAATTTTCTCTAATTTTGTAACAACACCTAAGCTAACAGATTTCACATGAGATTGTTATTAGTAATTGTGACCTCCTTTTACCAAAGGTAAATAGTCTCATTATATACAATCCCAGTATTCGGAGTTTGGAGCTCCTAAAATTGTCAAATTCTTAATAATCTACAACCAATTGGAATTTCATGTTCAGATAGCACTCAAGATAGAGGATTCTTAGGTCTCCAAACCCACTATTCTTATCTTTCTTAATCTTGATTGTGAGGTCAAGAAGATAAATCTGAAAAAATTTGTGTCCTCAATCCATCTTTTTGATAGGTTTTGAGGGCTAGTGCACAAGGTTTTGGTGCTGCTAGAGCCATGCCAAACACCAGGGGGGGAGAGCATATTCAGTCACACAATCACTCAATTAGTTAACAATCCACCCAACACTGGGTGATCAAATGAATCCCACCCATGATCTGGGTGCCAGGATCAAAAGTGGGTAAATAATCAGAGAAGCAAATGGCTTAACATGATCAAGTTTTTATAATTAATATAAGTAATTACGTACTCGCTATGGTGATTTAATAAAGCATGCCATATTTGAAAGGGAGGTATATGGGATTCAGCCACAAGTTTAACTGGTTACAGTGTTGTCCCATGTTCAAGAAACAAAAAAAAACCATACGATCATCGTTCTCTGAATAAATGGAACATAATGAGAGAGCGGTGCGGACTAGAATATGACATGACCTGAGTGTTAGATCCGAACTCTCTATAGTCCATTTATTTATTGATTGGATGGTCTTAAACAGTAGTTACCGTAGATATGTATGGTCATGTGGATTATGGACTAAACCTTAAGCATTACTTTTGAAGCCTTAATGAGAGAACCACAAGGTTGGCCAGAAAAGCCAAACACTAATATAAGAGTTTCGAGAAACTAGGCAATCAGATTCAGACAAACACAACTTAATTGTCTTGGGAAGTATACCGTGCACAGTATTTTGTGGTCCATGATACACACAAGGACATCAACCTTCGGCTCCTTTAAATGGATCAGTGTCATCGAATTCGCTTCGCTTCAACTAAAGAAGCTAAAGTTCATGATTCTTGTACTCAATCGAAGCGAAGAAAATCTGAAAACACTGTTGGGGTAAGTGTAGCCATTAAAGTTGGGGTAAGTGTAGCCATTAAAGGCTTTATGAGTGTTTGTAATAAAACATTTTTATATAATGAAACATGAACTTAGTGAGAGTGTGGTCAATTTATATGTTACAAAATATTTTTTTCATATTTTTATTAAGTGCACATCACTATGATGTACACACGCTCCAAATTTTAGATCATTCCGATTAATAGAAAAAAAAAGTGAAAAATGAAACGCTACTAGACAATCGTGACCGTGCGACGAACTTTGGACGGCGATGAGTATAGGCGAAATCACCGTTTATTTTTTCTTATAGGCATTTTGTAGTATCTTTCATATATATATATATATATGAAAAATTGAAACTTCATCGCATGATCATCACCAATCAAACTTCATTGCAAGGTCATAGTTGTCCGGTAATGTAATAATCCTAAAATTTCAAAAAAAAAAAAACAAAATCAAGAAACTTTTAATAAATGATAGTCCATATGAGCATGATGGTCCTTAAGGACCATCACTATATTCAAAAGCTTTTGGTTTAAGCTTTTTCCTTTCTCTTACCCGTCCTTAGTTGACGTGTTCCTTAATCGTCTCTAGCATAATATTAAAGTAACACCTCAGATATGAGGTGAAGCCTAATAAAATAATATAATAGTTTGTTATAAGAATTTAAATTCGAAGATATGAGGATTCTCACTCTAGAAAATTTTGAGATCTCTCTCTAGTCGAAACACAGTGAGCTCCTCTCTCTAGCCGAATTTTTATCGGAAGCTCCCTCTCAAATATTTTAGGTAAGTGAATTTATTATCTTGAAAAGTAATCCGTTCTTTTTAAAAATGAAATGAAATAATTATTTATGCTTATTATCATGACTTTTAAGGGCGATAAATTTTTTGTGCACGCGACCTCATTATTTTGAAAAATAATCCTTTTAATACAATTATGATATTAGAAATTTTAAA
>NW_006498137.1:27681-40731 GCF_000471905.2 Amborella trichopoda
AGAGAGAGAGAGAGAGAGAGAGAGAGAGAGAGAGAGAGAGAGAGAGAGTCCTCTGAAAGGTCAGGCCATTGGCGAAACGGATTTCGTTATGGATAACAGGATTTAAAAAAAAACCAAAAAAAAAAAACTAAAAGAAACTACTTCAATGAACCCATACTAAGTCCAAATCAGTGTTCAAAATAAAAATCCATGGCTTACTCGGTGATCACCAAAACCAAGTCAACTCCCTGAGTTAACACAAAGTGCCTATAATGGCATTCAAACCCAGCATGTTACCATACCACATGTGAAAACAGCCTTTGAGTGTCAAAGTAAAATAGAAAAATTATACTTGAGCAAAAGCTCAGATATATCAGAGTTTATCAGTTACAAAACTTGCCTACTGAACAAGTTGACTTAACCTGGTGAATTTTCCCAACTTGGTACAAGGTTTTTTCACTTAACAGAATTAACAGAATTATCCTTTTTCTACAAATGACATATTTTGCAAGAGAAAAGATAAAAGAATATGCAACACAAGTATAGACAACCTGTTGTCTAAGGTAGTTCAGTATGTACAACTATAAATGTATGGACTAGTCAATAGGCAACATAGCCCCCATGATATATTTCTTTGTTATGTATGCGAAAGGCAAATACTCCCCATTGAACTTGAGAAGAAAACAATCCAGAATGACGTACCAAGAAGAGAAAAATTTCTGCCTATTGACAAGTAGAAATCTCTAGTGGATACAATCTTGTCAAGAGTGAGAAAAAGTTTTATAACCGGAAGCCTGGACAAAGTGATTGTATTCAACTTATTATATCAAGTACTCATTATAAAAAGTAGTGCAATTGACAGGCTATATCCATTCATTCGAAAACCAACATCATGAGGAAATGAGGAACTAGAACTGACTGAATGTCCCCAATCAGGTTTGGAGCTCAATCTCAACATGGCAGGAACCAATTCCATGCATATCAATCAAGAAAGGAGGGGAAAGAAAGAACTTGGTAACAACCAACAAATAATATACCCTCAAGAGAGTGGCATCATAGAAGAGATCATTCTTGAATGCATAGCAAACTGAATACTGGAAATGGCAGAAAAATCTCCCTAAGTTTGAAGCGAAAAGAAAAGTCAAAATATTGAAAAGATTTGGTATCTCACAGATATGCAACACTAATGGCAAAACGGACCTTCATAAAAGGGACTCTTACAAAGAACTAGTATGCGCTTCTGAGAAGATCAAGAAAAATTGATGTCAATAGTCAGATGCAGAAAACTCCAGTGGGCGGGAAGCCCAGGAAAAATCAACATATTGGCCACATGCTATTTCTCTGATACCATTACCGAACAACAACATTATTTCAGATGAATACAGCTGCCAACAGGTTTCTTGAATGAATGAGCTATGTCCATACAACGTGTAAAGGGTAAATCCATGAATAACCATGAATATAAAAGGGAAACATAACCACAAATATGACCTCAATCTCCTCACAATAAAGTTATTACAATGCAATACCATCCCACAATCTGCAAGGACCAATTAGTTACCAGCGAAAAGAAAATATTGACCTACAAGTAGAACACCAAGTTACTCAATATCACATATGGTCATTTGATCGCTATGAGATGAATTTTGTGAAAAAGTAAAACAAATGTTAAGCAAGAAATGAGGAACATATCAAGATGCCTTCCACACCCCAGTCTGAGATTAAGTTCCACATTTATTTCCAAGAAATATATATAAAATCTCTACAATTTTAAATTGATATCACAAGCCACTGATATAGATGATAGCTAAAGTAAATTCAAACTGAACGAGATGTAGTCTTCAAATCAGACAAGTTATTAAAAGGAGTTGATTTATAAAATGTGTGGTAGAGTGGACGATTATTAAAACATTCACTAGCACACAAATGGATGGAGTAGGTCAGCATTTTCAAATAGGCATTCATCCAATGCCTGATTGCTCTAGTGCCCAGCACATCTGCCGTCCAAGATGACTCATCTATCTATGCTATATTGACATTACACTAAGTAACAAGCTTTCTATTTTTTTTTTGTATTTGTAACTGCAGGACTAGTCGTGTCGCATTTCTTTCAGTTGGTGCAACAAATGAAGAAAAAACATCTCTTTCGGAGAGAAAAAAGAGAATAATATCCTTTGACTCCCATCCGTTTACAACCAACGTAATTGTCTTTGTGTTTGGGAGTGCGCAAAGGACAATAAAACATAGTTTCACTTTTACAATTACAACAGTATGGTGAAGTGGTACCATAATTTTAGTCAATAATCACATCCCTTCCCTATAAGCTTATGTGTATAACAGCAAATATTTAAAATTTCAAATAACCTGTGACGTGAAATCAGACTAACCTGAATAACACTGAAAAGAGAGAGAGCAAAACCAGATAAAGAATAATGAGCAAATGCCATAGCCATAATCATGTTAAAATAAAATAAAAGTGAAACCGGAATTGGGTTAGTAGTAGGAGAGGAAACAGGAAACATCAAATAATAAATACCAAGAGAAACTATTAGAAAAGGATGAAAACATATATTCATTCAAAGATCACATCAATATTGAATAACAAAAAGATATGCAAAAAATAAGCAAGCGTTAGTCAAAGATCATGGTCAAATGAAAGCGATGTTGAACAATTTGACATCATTATGAAGATGGACAATAACAAATAAATCATGTAAAAGTCAAGATGTATTTATTTAACCTTGAAGGATCTTTGACAGACTCTATCTGATTTGCCAATGGATACATCCCTTCCCATGTAGGAGCAACCCGCATCTGTATCATCAAATATTGATGCAGCTTGATCAGGACCACCCCCAATAAGATCTTCAATGTTCTGGAATGTGGGATCAACATCCGGCATGTTGAAACCATCACAACACTCTATTTCTTTGCAAATCCCAAGATCTTGCATGCTTTGAGACCACAACTGAAAGAATAAATGACAGACTTTAGATTATACAACGAATTAAGCAGAAAGAAACTAACAAATGACAGGGGATTTGAAAAACAGCTAACAAGGGAGCATGGTCCTACATACAGTCAGGACCTGCAAACAGCCCAACACAGAGAAATAGTATGTAGTTTTCTTGGGACCAAAGCAATATCACATGAAATTCATTGGGTCCCGAGACCAGATGAAGAGAGAAAGAATTTTTATCTTTGTAATCTCATCAACTATTCAACAGTTTCGAAAAAGAAACTAACCAACTATTCAAAAGGTAAAAGTGGCAAGGGTGCAATAGAAATGGTTCATGAAAAAACTTTTCATTAGAATGTCCATGTGATGCGATCAATTTGCATCATCATGATAAGTTAAAATTTCTTAGTTATGACCACATACGTTGTACTGAAACAAATAAGAATAGATTAGTTTTATAAGGACTAGTTTACCTGATTACTTTGAACTGGACTTTTACACTGCCAAAATGAATCGCCTTGCAAAGAGACTCCAGCATTAGAAGAAGAACTCAGTGGCTGCGGTTGAGATGTAATCAATGAAAAAGGCTGCATTTGTTGCTGCAGATGAAGATTAAGATTATCCACTTGCTGCTTATCAATATGCTCTCCTTGGGAGTGTTGCTGATTCATATCATTGTCTTGGCTTAGCTGCCTGCAAGTTTGAGTTTCAGGTCTAAAAACTTCATTTTGCACTCGCAATGAAGAAGGTCGGCTGATGCTTTCTGAAAGTTGCAATTTTTCCAAATCAAAGAGCTGTTGTAGAATGGGGTAGTTTGCTTGGTGCCATTGATTATTGTGAACCACCTACAATATGTGTAAACCACAATGATGATTACAATCAGTATATAGTGATCATGAAGAAACAGCCACTTTCATTTGAGGGAGCAGTCTCTTCCCAGTCCTAAATGTAAGAATCTATAAATGTAGGAAGGACAACTGCAAGTGTTTTTTTCTTCTTTCTGTTTTTTTTTTTTTTTAGTAGTGCAGTGGGGGGATGGGGTCCCCTAATTGTAGTAGGAATGGAACTCAAGACCTCATGTTGTGGCGCTCCACCACCCTAAACAACTAGCCTTGAGCCCATTTCTAACTACAAGGTTTAGAATAAATGTTTATGAAGGCCATAAGCTAGGAACTTCCTTGATGAGTTAGTGTTGATTTCAAATCCAATTTACACTAGACAGTCACAATGGTATATACCATATGCAAGTGTTTGGGAATATGATCATGCCAATCCACTTCACCAATATAGTGGCAACATTTAACATTCATTTGTTTTAAACAAGTAGTTAAGTCAAAAGGCAAACCATATTAGAAGGTTCCCAGGTGCCATATCAGCTTCAGCAGCTTTCACACAGGTGTATTCTGCTAGAATGAAAACATGATTGGGAAATTGCATAGAAATATGTCATAAACTGAATTTTTTTTTTAAAAAAAAAAAAACAACTGCACAGAAATATCACATAACTTAAATTTTTTTAAAAAAAGAAAAATCAACTGTAATAGTGAACCCTAATAATTTATCAGAACTACATTTCTGCCTCGAAATAATTGGTCAGATAAAAAATGTGATACGGATACATACCCATGTATGCACTGATATTTGATAGTCTCTTGGTATATAGATATAAGACTAACCATGTCACATTATTTTCTCTTACAGCTGAAAGGTACTTAAAAACTTTTAAACAGTTTCAACAATAAGAATTGTATGTATTCTCCTACATTTGATTCCTCTCTCCATTACATGGTTTAACTGATTGGTATCAATGACCAGCAGCTATTCTCATTTCCATCTTGCTCACATGTCATACAAGTATTCCTCAACATTATGTTTATATTTCTTCTCTCTCCACTTCATTGCTGATAAATAATCTTCCAGAACAAATTACTTGCTAGCCCTTCCCTTAATTCTTTATAAAAGTACTTATCAAGTTACATGCGAAGTGATTACAACCCAAGACAATCCTTGAGATCCCAATTTTGACTTATTGATAATAAGGTGCTGCAAGCTTTTGGTGAGTTCACAAAACTCAGTTCAAAGATTACCCAACATGAAGCTGTAAGCATACCTTCATCAATTCGATCCATTTACTCTAAGAGAGAAGAGGAAAACAGAAGACAAAAATCATATGGAAATTCCATGTTGTTTACACTCTCGAACCTGCCTTTTTATTGATAAATTTCAACCATGCCCGTGTTAATATTGGAGGTCTGAAGGCTATCAAAGATATTTTCATTAGTCAAGAAGCAAACAATCAAATGAACTTCTTATCAGAAAACAAAAACCATCAAATGAAATAGTGCTGATACAATCATGACCAACAAATTTACCCAAAAAAAAAAAATCATGACCAACAAACAAATCAACAACTATAAATAACATTATTAATGATTGTATCTCTATACAACACATTGCCTTACATGTTTATGTGGCTATTATTTTACAAAAAGCCATCCTTATACAATTAAAGACAATGTAATAAATTGACAAAATCCATGAATTTGGTCCCATACCTTGTTTTGACTTGATGAACTCATTGAACAATCTGCAACAGATGCCCCCAAAATCATTTCATTTAATTCAGCCATTGAAGCACCAGATCCATCCAACAATGAACTCATCGAAGAACCTGCAATCCGCCCCTTGCTCACATCCACTCTAAAACCTTCTTCATCTTTAAGAAAATGAGCAAACCCCATTTCCCTGCACAAATTCAAATCAATCCCCCATAAAGCTGCAAAATCCTTAGCAGGTGGACACCCAATGTAACCATTCACAAGCCTCTTACTATGTTGGACCACATTATGGTGAGAATCGCAATCACAAGTTCGACAAAAGAAGAGTTTGTGGTCCATACACTTGAGCACGGCTTGTTCTGTGGAGCATGATCCACAAAGTAGCCCACGCACATGCCTATGAGACAGGGCATTTGCAGAGTGGACACGAGCATCGCAGGCCAAGCAAAGAAAAGCAGCATCAGCCTTACAGTAGATGAGCGATCTTGATTTGCCACAAAACTCACAGTTTTTTTCCATTTTCTGATTTTGAAAACCGTAATTCTGAGACTTCGCTTCGGGATCCAGCATTCCCAGTAAATTCCAAGTATAGTTGATAACATGGAATAGAAGCGGCTTTTATGAAATTCTAAAATCAGATGTAGTTGGGAATTTCCTATCCTTCAAATCTATCACTCGCATTGAAACTTTACCCAAGTTAAGTTGAGGGAAGACATCCAAATGGCTTTTTTCGTTGGCCTAAATCGCCATATTGTAGATTGCAGTTCCATGCTCAAAAAGGTAAAAAATTAGAAGGGAATCTGCAGTTTCTGTCCATTACTCTTAGTCCATTTATGCCAAACGTGCAATACAGTTCGATAACGTCTGCTAACACGTCAAATCCAAAGTAGATGAGAATGAATCCATCTTTATTAAACCCTGAATCCAACCTGGAATGAAAATTGTGGAATCAAATGGATAATAAATATGAAGTTTTTAATTATAAGCATGAAAATCATCTCAGTGAGGGTGAAGCCTCTGAACTGGTATTATAAAGTAAAATTTTCAAGTTCTCCACCTTCTAGTTTTCTGATTAGTATAGTTTCTCACTTGTATATCCAAATATCAAGGGACACCTAGAAATTGAGCATGTATAATAACTCAGAAATTGAAAATAACTTTCCAATAAATAGAAAAAATCTTTCGCAGAACAGTCTTAATTTCCAGCTAGACAGAACATCCATGGTTTCAAATAGAAAATACTGCTCTCTGTCATTACCAAACACCTAGAACTGATATCTCATATACTTCGAAATATGTAACTAACCAGAAAAACAAAATCAGCTTTAGCTTCAAAAAAACCCTATTTTCTGCCTGACATCAAAATCCATGGTTCAAATGCATAATACGGGCCTGTATCTTTAAAATCCTCCATAAACTTCAAGACTTCTCCACAAAACCCTAATGCAGATGTAGAACTCCATGGGCTCAAATAGAAAGAGGCTCAAAAGAAACCACTTCTATCCATAAGAAGCGGCTCCTAAACACGAGGCCATAAACCCTAACTACCAAAGAGAACGTGGAGCTTTCAAGTGATTCAATAACCAAAGCACAAGGAAAACGCCATGTTAAAGAAGACCAAACCTCTCTCTCTCTAGAGATTAGAGACATCTCTCTCCATCTTTCTCTCTCTACAAGTCTAAACTTTTCTCTTAATTCGCTCTCTCTACTGTTATGAACTTTTGGTCCTTTGCGTTTTACCTCGTCATCGCCACGTAACTACGTGTAAATGACGTTTAACACGTTGTATGATGACATGTCCCAATTATAACACGCGGCGCAATTTCATTTGGCATCGTATTATCCGTGTGGAAATAATTGCTTTTTGCGATCCCAAAGTTCAGGTATCCAGCTAATGGGAAGCCAACACGTATGTTAAACACAAGTGGACGGCTTCGGTTCTCACTGCGCTTTTTTATGAAATAACCCTTGATTATGCATTTAATTGCGTGAGGTGCCCTTCTTGTGAGCCTTTTTCTCTGTTGTTCTCACGGCTATGAAACAAAATTGCCGAAATCTCGGGGTCGCGGACTGTTTCGGCAAAAGGTGAAATTTCGGATTTCACGGGTTGAATCTCACGTGGAGCCGAAATTTTGAATTTCAGGGGTGGAATTTTATTTTTTAGTTGTTACTAATATTATATGTAACAGAATACGGGAAAATATTGATTGGGAAGAAAATGTTCGATACCTGAATTTGTAGTTCTTTTCTATGTTATTACCGAGCCCCTTTTTTTCGTTACTTTTTTATATCACACAAATAATCTCAAAATAATTTATTAAAATTTTAAATTTTTAACCTAAAATACCCTCACTTTAACTTATGTTTCTAAATTATGATGCCCAATATCTACCGGTCGAGTGTTGGACCAGCTTACCACCAACCGGCTTCTAATAAAAAGTGCCAATTTGACACGAAATGTGCCAGACCAACTTTTAATATTCAAATTTTGTTGGTCCGACACAAAATGTATTGGATCAGTTTACCACCAACCTGCTTCTAATAAAAAGTGCCAATTTGACACGAAATGTATTCTTCTAATATTCAAATTATGATGGTCCACCACAAAATGTGTCGGACCTTTGTTTCGCACATTTTGTAATATTTGCACTTTAGGTCTATAATTTTGCGGATAGCGTGCAAATCCGATGATCCTTGACGAACTAAATGGATGGATGAACAGTCCAAAGTTATAATAATATATTTGTAAAGGACCCGGTTTCTATGAGTCCATGTAGAAACGAGGCACCTCTTAAAAAGCTATTTTTGAGATCGATTTTTGGACTTAATTTTTAAAGATATGCAATCTTTAACATGGAGATCATGAATATAAAAATATAAATAAATTTTCAAACTTAAAAATAATAATTCTATTAAGGAAGCATTTGGATCGTTAGTTTCAATTGTTTTTAAATGAACTACCTATTTGCATCCATCTTAAAAATGAATGTTTTATACCTCTGGACCACATATGTACAACCTACATGAAACAATTTTCCATTTGCAAAATATGAAATTTTGTTTTTTTTTTTTTTTTAATTCATAACAATGATGGTTAAGATTATCGACTCTTGCTCTCTCTCTCTCTCTCTCTCAACATAAAAGTACAAAAAATATAAGCTTGTGGAGCATACTATCCATTTACATTCCATATGTTCCCAATCTAAGCATATGTTCAGGACCCTTTTGGGAATGTAACATGTTCAACCTAGCAACCAAACCTCAAAAAACAAAAGAAAAAATTCAAACTGCACTCTTCATGTGCCTGAAAAACAAATATCCAAGGTTGAAATAGAGACTGTATCCAAACATTTTGGGGATGAAACTCAAAACCAAATTTCATTTTGAAAATAATCCTACCGTTCGGATTTTTTTTTTTTTTTTTTTGACAATAGCCAATTGAATGAAGCATACAACAACTTGCCTTTCTTAGCCAACGAATCAGCCAACTCATTCCCTTCCCTCAAACTATGTTGAAAAGACACTCCCAGAGAAGTAGCAAAATCAATAATCTGCAACCATATATCTGATGAAGTTGCCACGACACCCTTTGTTCACGCTTACACCACAAGATAGTATTCAATGAGTCTCCCTCAACCAAGCAAGGTTCACCCCTCGATCTATCATTGATAAGCCTTAAAGCTTTCCATAAATGCTGCCATCTCAGCCATATTAGCCTTAACGACTCCACCATATGATGATTCTTAGTTGGATCTCAAAATTTTAGATCGAAAAGATCTTCCCGAGCAACCTTTTTTGCCTGAAGAAATAAATATACAGTATGCTCCAGCAGGAAGATAATATTCATACTGGAAAACAAATTCTAGGGCACAACACATTTGAACAAGAAAGGGAGCCATGTGATTTTGTTGAAAATCGTACCTCGTGTGTTCATATATTCCATTATTGGGAGAACACTATGCTTTCTCGTGTGTTATTGTTAACCACTGCACACGTGTCGCATGGCATAAATAAGCGAAACTCATCGCGAGTCTCTTTTTTATTGTCCTCATAAATGAGCATCTTCACTTTGCAGTTTCCTCAAAATGCCCAAGCTGCTCACATAGATTCCTTTGTTTATCATGCATCTTCTTTAACCCCTTGTAATTATTTCCTATGAAATGCTGTCTAACTTCACCAAGTTGAATTTCTTAATTTTTCCATTTGATTTTCAATGTTGATTTTGATAAAAGATATGAGGACTTATGACCTCATTGAGAATACGGCTATTTGAGCAGACTGACGGATCAGGATTCGTGTAACCAATCTCAATTAATTGAAAAAAAGCTATGATGATGATCATTGATATTGATTTTTCAAGATATTATAATCTCGCCCTATGCTTGAGTATATCCAACTCTACACATCAAGTTTTTTTCAGTTCAAATTCATAAAGATGAAAATAGAAACCTCCCAAGATATTAGGCTGGGCTTGGTCTCAATCGGTTAAGGTGCCGGTGATTATAGTACTAAGTACCAAGTTTGAATCTTAACTGTGTCGATGATTATAGTACTAAGTACCAAGTTTGAATCCTACCTCTGAACTCTCCAAAAAAATAAAAAGAAAACAATGGAAATAAGAACCGTATAATTCATATGGTCTTCATAACGCCATGATCATGAGGTTATCATTCTACTATCCATATGTTGGAGAGTGATAGAGAGGAGCGGCTAACAATGCATTGCTTCCATTGCTGCTCTACTTTCCCATCACTGTCCAACCCATCCATTTTGACAGCGATAAGCCACATTGTCTTTATTGTTACTATGACCATATGGATCATGTAATGCTTTGCCATGAAATACATGGTGGATTTCACCGAAACAGAACTCACCTTGCTGTCTAAGCTGCGTTCAGGAGAGACTCTCTACGACGAAGTGCAAAGCGTTATCGATCATGTTGCAGTTAGGGAAGTAGGATCTGCAACGCCACACAATTGAGCAGAGATTTAAAGGTCTAATGTGTTTACACCCCTTGGATTTGGATTGAAGCCCCCACCTCTTCCAATTTCTGCTATCGCACAGGCGCGGATCTATCGAGCAATATTAATGACTGGACCCCCTAACCCAGGCCAATCCTTCACATAGTTCAGGGTGCATTCTCACTGTTGAGTGTGCCAGGCCACAGGACCCATTATTTCAAATAGCCACCCTTGCTTGTGCCACCAAAATAAGAACTTAGGAGACTGAAAATATTCAATTTTCTTGGAACAAGTTATTTCCAAATTTCTTCATCCTAAGTAAAGGTAGCTTTGGTCATCTAGGTCGTTTTCATCATTTTCCATTTCAAATGCTAGTGAGGAAGGGAAAACTCTTGTCCTCATTGCAGTTGAAAGTCATGTGATGGCTAAAGAATTTTAGAGAGAGAAAAGAATTTTTCAAAAACATAATTGTGTCCCGCACTTTTTTTGTGCGGTGGTTCTTTTATTTTATATATAATAGCAATACAATAGTACAAGGGAAAGGTTTCTATGCTTCCCCTACAACATAGAAGTTCTATCCTTTTTATACAAATTGTATGAATATGAAATTTGGTACGTGCCATCCTTTCATTGGGGCACACCAATAAAAAAATATTAAAAATAATAATTTGATAAAATATAATGACAAAAATACCCCTTGAACGTTTCAAGGGTATTTTGGTCATTTTATTTTATTGAAATATGTTTTTTATATTTTCGCTAGTGCGAGTTAGAGGAATGGACGTCCAAAATTTGGTGTCAAAATAGTTTATAGAAAAAAATTAAAAGTAGAATAGTGTAGAGACGTGATATTGTGATTGGGGCAATATTAACCCTCCATTCAGAATGGACTGTTGGATAAGGGAAATGATAGAACTTCTATGATGTAGGGGAAGCATAGAAAGCTTACCCATAATATAATAGATACTTTTTTATCTTGTTACAAGCAATATATATTTCTCTGTCTTGTTACATTCTCTAAAAAAGATAGCAATATTTCTATTGTTGTCTTTTCAAAAGTAGGATTCTTGAATTTTGTTTTTATCGGCCCTTCAAACTCGGCTAGGGAGGCATCTGAAGTCCAAATCTAAAGCAAAGGTCTTGAAAAACATCTCAGGACATTGCGATGGTACTTTCTCAGCCACCAACAATGTTTTTGTTACACACAAAAGTACCCCATCCTCAACACGTTGAACCTCCTTTTCAAACTAGGATTCTTGAAATTTGTTTGTTTTAGAAAATTCCAGTCCATATCATTCCTCTGCTCATTTTCCATAGAGAAAGTATCTTTACCCTTTTCAAAATGAAAATGATGATGATCTTAAGTGTCTTT
This sequence comes from Amborella trichopoda, assembly GCF_000471905.2. Next base: position 39,511 of record NW_006498137.1, read on the forward strand.
TTAAGGCCTATCATCTTCAAAGGGTACATTACGCAATTTGCCTTTCTTGGGGTAGTGGGTAGGACATATGGTGACCATAGAACTACAACACAAGGTTCAAATTCCAACTTACCATGCATAGTGGTGGCAACGGGCGGGGCCACCCGTGACCCTAGTAGCCTAGGGCCGGCCAGGCCCCACAACCCTTGCCCAAGCCCAGCCTTAGCTCTTTCAGGTACGAGCCAGCCAAATAAAATGAAAAACAAGAGAAAAAAGCAAAGAAAAAAAGGGCCGGGCAGGGCCAGACCAAGTTAGCCTTGGCCAAGAACCTACATGACCCTTCCCTCGGGCCACACTTTTCAGCTTAGGCCCTAATTTTTTTAAGGCCAGGATGACAAGTCGAGCCACCCGGCCCGTGCCACCTTTACCCATGAAGAAACAAAACATCTCAACCCATAAAGCAGGAGGGGCAATCTCGATTGCTGAAGAAAGCTAAGATGGGGTGCGGTGCTTTTTTAGCGTCGCCCTTTTCATAGATGCCATCCTTACCCATGAAGAAACAAAACATCTCAATCTATAAAGCAAGAGGTGCAATCTCCATTGCCTTTTCAATGAAGAAAGCTAAGATGAGGTGCTTTTTAGCGTTGTCCTTTTCATAGATGTCGAAGACCTCTCCAACTCCAAAACCTCTATGAATAGGAATGGCTCGCATTAAGGCTAAAAAGTGGGATCTTGTTTTAACTTTGGGGAGAAAGAATATTTGGTTGGCAAATAATGATCACTTGGAATTTCAACAATAAGAAAATGATGGCTTCACAGATCCATCATTAAACGAACAAGACCAAAAGATAATTATGAATGGCAATTTTCTTTAAAGAGCTCAAATTAGTGTGATGAAACTTGCCTATGCCATGGGACTCGCCCCCCTGGCCGAGGTGAGTTATTTGGCTGGGTCTAGGGCATTTTGGACATAAAAAACTAGAAAAAAAAAAAATCAAAACATTTAGTAAAAGTAATTGAAATCTAAAACCGCTTTAAAAAGTTAAACAAGCTTAAAAATATAGTGAAAATTGATTTACAGTTTGAGAAATTTTGAAATTTCCAAAAAAAAGAAAGAAAAAATAGTGTTTATGGAAAAAAAAAAAGAGACTTGTATTAATCTTTGCCAAATACAACCAAATCATATACAATAATATTATAAAACGATTCACTATATATATATATATATATATATAATATATA
>NW_006498137.1:46706-58100 GCF_000471905.2 Amborella trichopoda
AACCATTTTATTGAAATCAATGGGAATGATCCCAATATAGATTACCACTTATATTTTATTGCTATGTGTCAAGTACCATGGATCGTTAAATGGAACTTTGTGATATCCCCAAATAATACAAATAATTTTGAATACATGTCATGTTTAGGCAAACAAATTGCCATAAAATGGTGGGACGTCTTTGTCTATCATAATATTGAACCAGACAATATACAACTCAAACGAATCCCATTAGCATATGACTCTCATTCATACTCCAACCCAAATAGTTTGGCAGAATATATTACCATAATGAAAAAGCAAAATTCTAGAGCCACCAAAGAGGAGCTAGAAAAACAACTAATGAAAATATTGGAAGAAAAGGCAAAAACTGTCCAAATTCATGATGAATCCAGCACACCAAGTACTCTCGAAATAGAAATGTCACCTGATACACCAGACCCGTCAGGACATGGAATGTCCTAGAAACATACCATGTATTAACCAATCAAACCAAGATGTACATACCTTCAATGGAATGGTTCCCTTTATTTATAGAAGGGAAAAGCCTTAGTGGATGCCACCTGGTTCATGATGAAGGAATCTTCCTTTATTGAGAAAAGATGACTTGATGGGATGCTAGAGGCTGGATGGATGCCGCGTAGTTGGCCTTTATTTGGGAATCTTTCAGTATAAACTTGATGAGTTTTGGACTTTGTCGGTGGTGTTTTGCAGGTGGCATTTGTCGTTTAGTACAAGTGGTGGCTATCTTATCAGGTAGTGGTTGTCACATCATTTGTCGTTTTAGTACAAGAGGTGGCTGTCTTATCAGGTACTGGTTGTCGTATCAGATAATGGCTGTCCCGTCTGTTTTTGCTTTAAGTTGCTTTTGTCACATCTTCCTTTGTCTGCCTTGCTTTAGTCATATCTATATTGCTTTTCTTGCTTTATATCACATCTGCTTGCTTGTTGTCATATCACAACTACTATTGAAGGTATGTACATCTTGGTTTGATTGGTTAATACAGGGTACGTTTCTGAGACATTCCATGTCCTGATGGGTCTGGTGTATCAGGTGGCATTTCTATTTCGGGAGTACTTGGTGTGCTGGATTCATCATGAATTTGAGCAGTTTCTGCCTCTTCTTCAAATATTTTCATTAGGATTTTTCATAGCTCATCTTTGGTGGCTCTATGATTTTGCTTTTTCATTATGGTAATATATTCTGCCAGACTATTTGGGTTAGAGTATGAATGAAAGTCATATGCTAATGGGATTCGTTTGAGTTGTATATTGTCTGGTTCAATATTATGGTAGACAAAGACGTCCCACCGTTTTGTGGGATTTTGTTTGCCTAAACATGGCATGTATTCAAACTTATTTGTATTATTTGGGGATATCACAAAGTTCCATTTAACGATCCATGGTACTTGATACATAACAATAAAATATTAGTGGTAATCTATATTGGGATCATTCCCATTTAATTCAATAAAACAGTTTTGAAAGAGTTGCAGAGGTTCAGGAAGTATTTGGGTTAAAGATCCCCATGTTGCAAACCAGTTACGAAACCAATTTGGAAATGGAGTGTTTACAGGACTTTTAAACTGTAAGAACCAAGTGTGAGAATTATATGGGTTTTGAAGTGTCACTATCTTATGCCACGCATCAATGTAATGAGCTTGTCTGTAATATTTATTTGGGAAATCTGGGGAATATAATCTTTTGGCTTTGGATGGGTCTGATCCCCAATCTTCAAAAGATAATACTTTCCTTATTTGTAATTTCGAATATGCTACTATTTTCAAATTCTTTTGATTATAATGTACCAAGGAAATAGACTATGTTTCTAGCAGAATCTTTTTGTACCATTCTCTTGTTTTGGTACCTACAGATGGACAAAGATTATTGCATTAGTAATACTTAGCAACATTATTTGGGTTGTCATTCATATGTCTAGATTCTATGATTGCATCAGCAACAAAATAGGTTTCAAGATATGGAGATTTGCTGGGTAAAGTTGGTTTCTTTGGTGTAGAGGTTTGAAAAACTGGAGCTGGAGGAGAAGCTGAAGGTTGGCTTGAATAAGCTGGATAATTGATATTTGGGGAATAGGAAATAAGATTATTACTAGGTGATAAAGCAGGTTCCATTCTTATTGGTGACTAGGTAATATTTACTAGAATGATATCCAGTGAGGTTTCCATAGGGGCTTTTCCCTTTTGTTCAGAAGTGGAAGTATTTTTATTCTTATTCATATATGCATAAAACAAAGTTAGTGGAAAAGATAAAGCTGGTGGATCAAAAAGATCAGTGTTGCCCTCCCTGCAAAAATTCACGAGTAAGAAAATCAGGGAGATGGTTAGTAGTACCTTTTAAGTGTTGGATAGAAAAATCAAAAGATGATAATATCGCCTGCCATCGAGCAAAGATTTGCTTAGAGACAAGGTTTTGCACATCCTTAGTAAGAATATCAGTGGCGGCTTTGCAATCTGTTCTAATAAGAAAATGTGTATTAAGAATATCACTCTGAAATTTAGTAACACAATGGGTTATGGAAAGTATTTCTTTTTTCACAGTAAAATAATTTTGTTGAGTAGAATTCCAAGCTTTTAAAGTATAGCGGACTAATTTCTCATTAGAGTATATTCGTTGTTTTAAAATACCTTCTAAGCCTAATTCAAAAGCATCGCATTCTATAATTTTGAAAGCATTAGGACTAGCTAGATTTAAACAAGGTAATTCTTTAGCTTTAATTTTTATTTTCCTTATAGTTTGAGTATGTTCCTCTGTCCACTGGGAAGGATTCTTTTTAAGCCGGTCATATAATGGTTTAGCATCTATAACCAAATTTTCATAAAAGTCTACTATATAATTTAAACATCCTAAAAATCTTTGTAATTCAGTTTTGTCTAAAATAATATAAGAAAATTTATCAACAAATAAAATAGATCTTTCGATTGGCATAATTGTACCATAAAATCATAGAATCCAGACTTGTGAAAGACAACCCAAATAATGTTGCTAAGTAATACTTATGCAATAATCTTTGTCCATCTGTAGGTACCAAAACAAGAGAATGGTACGAAATGATTCTGCTAGAAACATAGTCTATTTCCTTGGTACATTATAATTAAAAGAATTCGAAAATAGTAGCATATTCAAAATTACAAATAAGGAAAGTATTATCTTTTGAAGATTGGGGATCAGACCCTTCCAAAGCCAAAAGATTATATTCCCCAGATTTTCCAAATATATATTACAAACATGCTGATTACATTGATGCTTGGCATAAGACACTGACACTTCAAAATCCATATAATTCTCACACTTGGTACTTACAGTTTAAAATGCCTGTAAACACTCCATTTCCAAATTGGTTTCGTAACTGGTTTGCGACATGGGGATCTTTAAGCCAAATACTTCCTGAACCTCTGCAACTCTCTCAAAACCGTTTTATTGAATTCAATGGGAATGATCCCAATATAGATTACCACTTATATTTTATTGCTATGTATCAAGTACCATGGATCGTTAAATGGAACTTTGTGATATCCCCAAATAATACAAATAATTTTGAATACATGCCATGTTTAGGCAAACAAATTGCCATAAAATGGTGGGACGTCTTTGTCTACCATAATATTGAACCAGACAATATACAACTTAAACGAATCCCATTAGCATATGACTCTTATTCATACTCCAACCCAAATAGTCTGGCAGAATATATTACCATAATGAAAAAGCAAAATCCTAGAGCCACCAAAGATGAGCTAAAAAAACAACTAATGAAAATATTTAAAGAAGAGGCAGAAACTGCCCAAATTCATGATGAATCCAGCACACCAAGTACTCCCGAAATAGAAATGCCACCTGATACACCAAACCCATCAGGACATGAAATGTCCCAGAAACATACCCTGTATTAACCAATCAAACCAAGATGTACCTACCTTCAATAGTATTTATGATATGACAAAAAGCAAGCAGACGTGATATAAAGCAAGAAAAGCAATATAGATATGACTAAAGCAAGGCAGACAAAGGAAGATGTGACAAAAGCAACTTAAAGCAAAAACAGACGGGACAGCCATTATCTGATACGACAACCAGTACCTGATAAGACAGCCACCGCTTGTACTAAACGACAAATGATGTGACAACCACTACCTGATAAGACAGCCACCACTTGTACTAAACAACAAATTCACCTGCAAAACACCACCGACAAAGTCCAGAAGCCATCTCATCAAGTTTATACGGAAAGATTCCCAAATAAAGGCCAACTACGCGGCATCCATCTAGCCTCTAGCATCCCATCAAGTCATCTTTTCTCAGTAAAGGAAGATTCCTTCATCATGAACCAGGTGGCATCCACTAAGGCTTTTCCCTTCTATAAATAACGGGAACCATTCCAATCGAAAGGAGAAGGAAAGCGAGCATTCCCCTGATCCTCAGAGCATTCCTTGGAGAACTCCGAGCAACCTCTTTCCTCTTACCTCTTTCCTTTTTTCCCCTTTGAAAAAACTACTATCTATGTGTGATTGTAACCACTCTGTATTACCAAGTTCCTATCCACCAGAGTGGAAGGATTTCTGCAGTTATCGTTTGTGTGTACTGTAAGTATTCTTTATTTCCATACAGTTTGTTAGTCTGTAACAGTTTGTTAGTTTATTTCAAGTTTGTTTCAATTTGCTTCAGTCAGTAACAGTTTTTTGTTTTCAAGTTTGCTTCAGTTTGCTTCAGTCTGTAACAGTTTATAAAAATTGTTTAAGTCTTCATAACAGTTAACAGCTTACAGTTGTTATGATTATACGTGTTGCATGTAGCAAAAAAGTATATCAAACTACTTATAATACATGGATTACTATTGATATTACTCTTGTATCTCTTATAATTATAATAGTATTAAGTCTCTATTTCGGTTATCTAAGATGGATAGTATAATTAGAATCTTTATTAGATCTTGGTTAGAATTGGTATCAGAGCCACACCATAGTCTTCTTTAAATAGTATCCAAAGAATATTGCTGCTAAGAGTAATACTTTAGGAGAGGGAAACCTAATTAAATTCCTTCATTAGAGAAAGTTGGTCCGAGAGGTGAGGCTAGAAAGCATCCAGTCAAAAGACTGTTAAGGCCAGGAGAGCCGCTGAGGTCAAAAAGACGTAAGAGATAGCTAAGAGCACTCATCTGCAACCTAATAATGGAGAATTTAATTAGGAATCTATCAAATAAAATATTACCCCAAACTAGTAATACTCTAAGGATAAAAAATAAAGAAGAGATAGTGATAGATAAAATCGAAAAACAAATACCGAACTGAAATATACCTAACGTCCCTATAAGTGATATATATGAGAAAGGATCTTTCAACTTCAAAATAGGTTATGCTATAAAAACCGTAGAACAAACTTTATCAATAACAAGTACCCAGGAAGACTTTCTGTTATTAACTAATAAAATAATACAATCTCATAATGATAAAAGTTACAATTATCTTCATATAGGTTTACTACAAGTAGTTATTAAACCATTAACCAGGCTAGGACTTAATAATTCAATATTAATATGTTTAAGCGATACTAGACATAATAGGTTTAATGATTCCTTATTAGGCATGATAGAAACTAGTCTATGTAATGGTCCAGTATACTTTAATTGCTTCCCAAATTATTCTATATCATTAAAAGATCCAAATATCCTTAAGGTATAAACTCTAAACCTGAAAACCCAAGGATTCGATATGATCCCAGGATCTCAGAATTTAACCATAGTATATAGAATATATTACAAAGTTATGACCACATTATGCCCCAATGTTTTACAACATGATACAAAAGGAAAAACAATATTTTTCCAAACCAATATTGAAAAATCTAATACTATCATACCAAAAACCATAGAATGGTCAGAAATTACTCTACCTGAATCATGGTCAATCTACAATGAAAATCATCAATACCAAGCCCCAATAATAAACAATATTCCAGAAAGAATACTAGAAAATCCTAATGGTAAAATAGAAATTCAATTTACCAACAATAGAAGAAATAACAGTAAAGATGATTCTGAAATAAAATCATCTACAAGACCTATAATAGAATTACCATGAAGTTCTACTTCTTCTATAAATCCAAAATTAGAAAGTCTATATAGGACAAGAGAAAATATTATCATCCCACAATATAGGTCCATACAAAAATCTGAACAAAAAATAACTGACTCAGAAATGGATTTTCAAGTCTTAACTCTTACAGAAGAAAAAAGACTTAGCAAACAAATTATAGAACAAGATTACTTATCTGAAGAAAATAAGGAAATAAGAACTTGGTATAAAAAACATTTTCAACCTAGATTAGTAGAATTATTTCATATAAAGTACAATAAGGCACGAAAAAGAGAACGATATAACAAAGGATTTTTTGTATGGTTAAAAGAAATATGTAGAGAAAGAAAAATACATAATCCTAATTTTGAAATAAATACAATACAAAGTCAATATGCTTCATATGAAACAACTGACGGAAATACAATGACAAGTATTCACCCTCCTAAAAAAAGTATTATTATATAAGGATCAAAACCAGAATTAAAATTAGAAACAAAAGCTGCACCGTATAAAATGACTACAGGAGAAATAATACTTAAAGCTGAATTAATTCTACATGTAATAGAACAAAATAACTATACAAATTTATATATGCAATCTTTATGAAGGCAGGCATCCAGAATTGAAAATATGTTAAGACCTGTACCTATAAAAGAAACCAAAAATGTTTTATTTAAACCACCTCCATCACTTGATAAAGAAAAATTTCATTTTGGAGAAGATAATAAAACCCTAGTGGACCAATTAATATCAAAATTATCTAAATTAGAAATTAAAAAAAAAACTTTAAAAATTCAGAACAAAGAAAAAGAGAAAATTTCTACAGAACTCCTTGAATCATCTACATTAACCTTATAAGAAGAGACACCCATAATTGCCAACACAATAGAAAATATGGAAGAAGCCTTTACGGAAAATAGTCATGAACAAGATAATAATAATATTCAAAGAATAGTATATGGAAAATCATGGAAACCTTTAACAGCTAGGCCTTATCATCATAGGCCTACCCCTGTTGATATACAATTCGAAGAAGATTTGGTAGCTCAGAATATTTCCTATTCAAGAAGATCAATAGTAAATTGGAATATAGATGGATTATCTGAACAACAAATATTAAATACTATGAAACATATGACTATGTATGCCTCTGCATGCAAAATGGTAGGCAACCATGATCAAGAAGTCGTCAAAGCCATTGTTTGTGGTTTCACAAGATGGCTTCGAGGTTGGTGGGATTTCCACTTACCTGAAAATACAAAACAACAAATTTTGAATAATACTCGCCAATGGACTGTTAAAAATGAAAATAATCAAGACATCCTATATTCCAAAAGTGATGTTGTTAATACTCTCATTTACACCATCACCCTTCATTTTGTGGGGAGTACAGCCTTACTTGAAGCCCGATCTGAAGATTTGTTATCTAATTCAAGATGTCCAGCCCTATCTCATTATAAATGGTACAAAGATGTTTTCTTTTCTAGACTATTAAGTAGAGAAGATAGCCAACAGAATCATTGGAAAGAAAAATTTATTGCTGAATTACTATATTTATTTGCAGAAAAAGTAAAAACTCGATTAATAAATAAAAATAGAGGAATAATACCATATTCTGTTTATACATTAAAAGAATTATCTGCAGAAATATGTGCAGAAGGATTAGCCCTATGTACAGATAGTCTGTAACAGTTTGTTAGTCTGTAACAGTTTATTAGTTTATTTCAAGTTTGTTTCAGTTTGCTTCAGTCATTAACAGTTTGATATTTTCAAGTTTGCTTCAGTTTGCTTCAGTCTGTAACAGTTTATAAAAATTGTTTAAGTCTTCATAACAGTTAACAGTTTACAGTTGTTATTATAATACGTGTTGTATGTAGCATAAAAATATATCAAACTACTTATAATACATGGATTACTAATGATATTACTCCTGTATCTCTTATAATTATCATAGTATTAAGTCTTTATTTCGGTTATCTAAGATTGATAGTATAATTAGAAGATTGATAGTATAATTAGAATCTTTATTAGATCTTGGTTAGAATTGGTATCAGAGCCACACCATAGTCTTCTTTAAATAGTATCCAAAGAATATTGCTACTAAGAGTAATACTTTAGGAGAGATAAACATAATTAAAATTCCTTCATTAGAGAAAGTTGGTCCGAGAGTTGAGGCTAGAAAGCATCCAATCAAAAGACCGTTAAGGCCAGGAGAGCCGCTGAGGTCAAAAAGACGTAAGAGATAGCTAAGAGCACTCATCCGCAACCTAATAATGCAGAATTTCATTAGGAATCTATCAAATAAAGCATTACCCCAAACTAGTAATACTCTATGGATAAAAAATAAAGAAGAGATAGTGATAGATAATATCGAAAAACAAATACAGAACTGGAATATACCTAAAGTTCCTATAAGTGATATATATAAGAAAGGATCTTTCAACTTCAAAGTAGGTTATGCTATAAAAACCGTAGAACAAACTTTATCAATAACAAGTACCCTGGAAGACTTTCAGTTATTAACTAATAAAATAATATAATCTCATAATGATAAAAGTTACAATTATCTTCATATAAGTTTACTACAAGTAGCTATTAAGCCATTAATCAGGCTAGGACTTAATAATTCAATATTATTATGTTTAAGAGATACTAGACATAATAGGTTTAATGATTCCTTATTAGGCATGGTAGAATCTAGGCTATGTAGTGGTCCAATATACTTTAATTGCTTCCCAAATTATTCTATATCATTAAAAGATCCAAATATCCTTAAGGTATTAACTCTAAACCTGAAAACCCAAGGTGGATAGTTGAAGCAAACTGAAACAAACTTGAAATAAACTAACAAACTGTTACAGACTAACAAGTTGTATGAAAATAGAGAATACTTATAGTACACACAAACAATAACTGCAGAAATCCTTACACTCTGGTGAATAGTAACTTGGTAATACAGAGTGGTTACAGTCACACATAGATAATAGTTTTTTCAAAGGAGAAAAAAGGAAAGAGGTAAGAGGAAAGAGGTCGGTCGGAGTTCTCCAAGGAATGCTCTGAGGATCAGAGGAATGCTCACTTTCCTCCTTCTTTCTATCGGAATGGTTCCCTCTATTTAAAGATGGGAAAAGCCTTAGTGGATGCCACCTGGTTCATGATGAAGGAATCTTCCTTTATTGAGGAAAGATGACTTGATGGGATGCTCGAGGCTGGATGGATGCCACGTAGTTGGCCTTTATTTGGGAATCTTTCCGTATAAGCTTGATGAGATGGCTTCTGGACTTTGTAGGTGGTGTTTTACAGGTGGCATTTGTCGTTTAGAACAAGTGGTGGCTGTCTTATCAGGTAGTGGTTGTCACATCATTTGTCGTTTAGTACAAGTGGTGGCTGTCTTATCAGGTCGTGGTTGTCGTATCAGATGATGGCTGTCCCGTCTGTTTTTGCTTTAAGTTGCTTTTGTCACATCTTCCTTTGTCTGCCTTGCTTTAGTCATATCTATATTGCTTTTCTTACTTTATATCACATCTGTTTGCTTTTTGTCATATCACAAATACTATTGAAGGTATGTACATCTTGGTTTGATTGGTTAATACATGGTATGTTTCTAGGACATTCCATTTCCTGATGGGTCTGGTGTATCAGGTGGCATTTCTAATTCGGGAGTACTTGGTGTGCTGGGTTCATCATGAATTTGGGCAGTTTCTGCCTCTTCTTCAAATATTTTCATTAGATGTTTTCATAGATCATCTTTGGTGGCTCTAGGATTTTGCTTTTTCATTATGGTAATATATTCTGCCAGACAATTTGGGTTAGAGTATGAATGAGAGTCATATGCTAATGGGATTCGTTTGAGTTGTATATTATCTGGTTCAATAATATGGTAGACAAAGACGTCCCACCGTTTTTTGGGATTTTGTTTGCCTAAACATGGCATGTATTCAAAATTATTTGTATTATTTGGGGATATCACAAAGTTCCATTTAACGATCCATGGTACTTGATACATAGCAATAAAATATAAGTGGTAATCTATATTGGAATCATTCCCATTGAATTCAATAAAAAGGTTTTGAGAGAGTTGCAGAGGTTCAGGAAGTATTTGGGTTAAAAATTCCCATGTTGCAAACCAGTTACGAAACCAATTTGGAAATAGAGTGTTTATAGGCATTTTAACTTGTAAGAACCAAGTGTGAGAATTATATGGGTTTTGACGTGTCAGTATCTTATGCCAAGCATTAATGTAATCAGCATATCTGTAATATTTATTTGAGAAATCTGGGGAATATAATCTTTTGGCTTTGGAAGGGTCTGATCCCCAATCTTCAAAAGATAATACTTTCCTTATTTGTAATTTTGAATATGCCACTATTTTCGAATTCTTTTGATTATAATGTACCAAGGAAATAGACTCTGTTTCTAGCAGTATCGTTTCGTACCGTTCTCTTGTTTTGGTAGCTACAGATGGACAAAGATTATTGCATAAGTAGTACTTAGCAACATTATTTGGGTTGTCATTCACATGTCTGGATTCTATGATTGCATCAGCAACAAACTAGGTTTCAAGATATGGCGATTTGCGGGGTAAAGTTGGTTTCCTTAAAGAAGAGGTTTGAAAAACTGGAGCGGGCGGAGAAGCTGAAGGTTGGCTTGAATAAACTGAATAATTGATATTTGGGGAATAGGAAATAAGATTATTACTAGGTGATAAAGCAGGTTCCATTCTTATTGGTGACTGGGTAATATTTACTGAAATGAAATCCAGTGAGGTTTCCATAAGGGCTTTTCCAAAATGAAATTTTTCTTTATCAAGTGATGGAGGTGGTTTAAATAAAACATTTTTTGTTTCTTTTATAGATACAGGTCTTAACATATTTTCAATTCTGGATGCCTGCCTTTCTAAACATTGCATATATAAATTTGTATAGTTATTTTGTTCTATTACATGTGGAATTAATTCAGCTTTATGTATTATTTCTCCTGTAGCTTTTGTTTCTAATTTTAATTCTGGTTTAGATCCTTTTATAATAATACTTTTTTCAGGCGGGTGAATACTTGTCATTGTATTTCCGTCAGTTGTTTCATATGAAGCATATTGACTTTGTATTGTATTAATTTAAAAATTAGGATTATGTATTTTTCTTTCTCTACATATTTCTTTTAACCATACAAAAAATCATTTGTTATATCGTTCTCTTTTTCGTGCCTTAATGTACTTTATATGAAATAATTCTACTAATCTAGGTTGAAAATGTTTTTTATACCAAGTTCTTATTTCCTTATTTTCTTCAGATAAGTAATCTTA
>NW_006498137.1:63037-81323 GCF_000471905.2 Amborella trichopoda
AATGGCTTTTATAATGGCCAACTTTTCCACATTTATAACATACAGGTAATTTCTTTTTTTCTTTATGGTACTTGTATTTTGGAGAGAATCTTTTTATGAATTTTTATTTTTTATGTTTTTTATAAGATTTCTTTTCTTTTCTCTCTGTCTGATATCTTTTCTTTTTATGAAATTTATCTCTAGATTTCTCTATATGATATCCGAATTGTTCACACAAGTCCCCTAATTCTTTTTTACCATTCATTTTTTATTTATATAATTGTTTCTTTAAATTCTTGTCTGTACATAGGGCTAATCCTTCTGCAGATAATTCTCCTAATGTATAAACAGAATATGGTATTAATCCTCCATTTTTATTTTTTAATCGAGTTTTTACTTTTTCTGCAAATAAATATGGTAATCCAGCAATAAATTTTTCTTTCCAATGATCCTACTGGCTATTTTCTCTACTTAATAGTCTGGAAAAGAAAACATCTTTGTACCATTTATAATGAGATAGGGTTGGGCATCTTAAATTAGATAACAAATCTTCAGATCGGGCTTCAAGTAAGGCTGTACTCCCCACAAAATGAAGGGTGATGGTGTAAATTAGAGTATTAACAGCATCACTTTCGGAATATAGGATGTCTTGATTATTTTCATTTTTAACAGTCCATTGGCGAGTTTTATTCAAAATTTGCTGTTTTGTATTTTCAGGTAAGTGGAAATCCCACCAACCTCGAAGCCATCCTGTGAAACCACAAACAATGGCTTTGGCGACTTCTTGATCATGGTTGCCTACCATTTTGCATGCAGAGGCATACATGGTCATATGTTTCATAGTATATAATATTTGTTGTTCAGATAATCCATCTATATTCCAATTTACTAATGATCTTCTTGAATAGGAAATATTCTGGGCTACCAAATCTTCTTCGAATTGTATATCAACAAGGGTAGGCCTATGATGATAGGGCCTAGCTGTTAAAGGTTTTCATGATTTTCCATATACTATTCTTTGAATATTATTATTATCTTGTTCATGACTATTTTCGTAAAGGCTTCTTCCATATTTTCTATTGTGTTAGCAATTATGGGTGTCTCTTCTTGTAAGGTTAATGTAGATGATTCAGGGATTTCTGTAGAAATTTTTTCTTTTTCTTTGTCCTGAATTTTTAAAGTTTTTTCTTTAATTTCTAATTTAGATAATTTTGATATTAATTGGTCCATTAGGGTTTTATTATCTTCTCCAAAATGAAATTTTTCTTTATCAAGTGATGGAGGTGGTTTAAATAAAACATTTTTTGTTTCTTTTATAGGTACAGGTCTTATCATATTTTCAATTCTGGATGCCTGCCTTTCTAAACATTGCATATATAAATTTGTATAGTTATTTTGTTCTATTACATGTGGAATTAATTCAGCTTTATGTATTATTTCTCCTGTAGTCATTTTATATGGTGGAGCTTTTGTTTCTAATTTTAATTCTGGTTTTGATCGTTTTATAATAATACTTTTTTCAAGAGGGTGAATACTTGTCATTGTATTTCCGTCAGTTGTTTCATATGAAGCATATTGACTTTGTATTGTATTTATTTCAAAATTAGGATTATGTATTTTTCTTTCTCTACATATTTCTTTTAACCATACAAAAAAATCCTTTGTTATATCGTTCTCTTTTTCGTGCCTTATTGTACTTTATATGAAATAATTCTACTAATCTAGGTTGAAAATGTTTTTTATACCAAGTTCTTATTTCCTTATTTTCTTCAGATAAGTAATCTTGTTCTATAATTTATTTGCTAAGTCTTTTTTCTTCTGTAAGAGTTAACACTTGAAAATCCATTTCTGAGTCAGTTATTTCTGGTTCAGATTTTTGTATGGACCTATATTGTGGGATGATAATATTTTCTCTTGTCTTATATAGACTTTCTAATTTTGGATTTATAGAAGAAGTAGAACTTCTTGGTAATTCTATTATAGGTCTTGTAGATGATTTTATTTTAGAATCATCTTTACTGTTATCTCTTCTATTGTTGGTAAATTGAATTTCTATTTTTACCATTAGGATTTTCTAGTATTCTTTCTGGAATATTGTTTATTATTGGGGCTTGGTATTGATGATTTTCATGCTAGATTGACCATGATTCAGGTAAAGTAATTTCTGACCATTCTATGGTTTTTGGTATGATAGTATTAGATTTTTCAATATTGGTTTGGAAAAATATTGTTTTTCCTCTTGTATCATGTTGTAAAACATTGGGGCATAATGTGGTCATAACTTTGTAATATATTCTATATACTATGGCTAAATTCTGAGATCCTGAGATCATATCGAATCCTTGAGTTTTCAAGTTTAGAGTTAATACCTTAAGGATATTTGAATCTTTTAATGATATAGAATAATTTAGGAAGCAATTAAAGTATACTAGACCACCCATAGAGTGAGACCAAATTACTCGCCCAAGTTGGACCAGACTCGGGTGAGTCATGGCAGAATAACTCAAAGACTTAAAGATGAGTTTTTCTTGAGTTTAGTAATTACATGGATGGGAGGGTAACTATGCTATGCTTTTTCTCTTTATTATTTATGGAAAATGGCCATAAATGATTTCTTCTCCTCCTACTTTTCTCGTTTGAAGTTGCAAAATGGGGCCCCATTTTAGTTTTTAGGCTTTTGAAAGGACCTCTCAACTTTAAAAGGACATATCCTTAAAAATGGTAGCAAAATTGAACTATGATTCAATACTCATGTACAGGGGTATACAAAGGCGTATGGTTTGTTGATATACACAGTGATTTTTTAACCAACATCCCTTACCCATTGTAAGACCTGTCTTTTTTCTATAACCCAAAAAAACAAGGCATGTCTTTTTAGCGAGACCAATTGTATAGTCATTGATTAAAGATGTATGAGTGTTCATGCTAAAATGTTATAAATAGCAAGAGGAATAGAAAGGCTCTTGTTTTCCCCTTATTCTATTATAGGAGAAGAATATCTTTGAAGGCCATGGTCTTAATCATTACCGGGATCTCTTCCCAATGTTTACAAAATCGAACCGGAATGGTTAACCTAACATGGGCCTGGAAGCGATCTAACCGGTAAATAGGTCGATTCAACCGCTCTAACCGGACAAGTCCCAACGTCATAGGAGTATTGAAAAAAAATTAAAAAAAAATACAAACAAATCTACTAAAATATGAAAAGCATATAAAAAATGATTAAAACAAAACACATTCAAATGAAGTTGAAAATTAATGAAAAAATGGATTTTAACCCATTTAATATTTTCCAAGGGCTATTTGTAAAATTTTCTAAAAAAAATGGAAAAATATAAAAGCAAGTATTAATGACCAAAACAATTTTTAATCTTTACCTTAATGTAAAGAATATTTTAAAATGCATTACAAATCAAATTTTTTATTTTTAAGAATTTATATACATTTTTTTGAATTTTTTTTTTTTAATACCTGTTGATCACCCTAGCTGCCCAAAACCGGAACCGGCCACTAATCAGTTCCGATCTAACCGGGCGATTAGCCGTTAGATCGGGCGATTTTGCAAACAATGGTCAGTCCAGATCTGGAAAGTCGATTTTGTGCATTGGGGTAAGGGATGTCAATTTTAGGGCATTTTGATTTAAGGATCTCAATCCGTGAAATTAAGGATCTAGATCCCTAGTTAAAGGGATCCAGATCCCATCCAAATCTTGGCTCCTTAAATTACTCGAATTGAGCCTCAACTTGGAAACGAGTTTCTTTTACATTAGAAATAAGGTTCACCAGAGCTTCTTCATTTACAATACGCGGATGGATCACAACATATTTGAGTTGTTGTGTATGACAACTGGTTTTTGGAAAAGTAATATACACACTCACTCTTTAGGATAGAGTAAAGAGTGCTTTCGGGAATTATCATTAAAATGATAAAAGAGAGAGAGAGTGTGTGAATTTCCAAATGATTGAACTTGTCTGTAGAACTGACTTTTCGAAACTAGAAGAATACCAACGATTGGGAGAAGCAAATTTCTACATGATAAGAGTTCTGTCATGGAATACTAACCTTGAAACGAAAGTCGGAACTTCTTTTTATTATTATTATTGTTATTATTACTATTATTACTACTATTATTACTATTGTCATCATTGTATACGATGATTACATAAAACTCCAATTACACATCTTTGTTCAACATTGTGCCTCACGTGGCTCTCTCATGGTTGACTAGCCAAATTCATTGAACTAAATTACAAATCGCACTATCCCATTTGTCTATTTCCGTGATTTAAGTTATTCAAAGTCCATCAAAATCGTATATCCTTTTGTAGCAAACATGGTGGTTGAGGACTACAATGACCACTTTGGAGCAGACGATGTGGCTGAAGTTGAAAAGGAAGTCGATGAACCCTTCACCACTCTATCATGGAGATATGTGACAATAGTGGGTAGAAATACTCAAGGAGCTGGCAGTTGAAGAAAGTAAAAATATAATTTGAATATTTGTGAAGCCCCCGTTAATTTTCTCAAAAAAATAAAATAAAAATAATAAAAGAAAAATGATTGAGAAGGCCCCATTTAAGTGGTCATAAGCTCGTGTGCAGGCTCATTTATTCGTGCTAAACCATGGGCGGAGTTCAAAGGGCATCTTGTTCAATCCTAAAATATTAAAGGATGAGTGCTAGGCATTACAGTGTGAGGAGTTGGAAGTAAATATATAGTATGGTAGTAGAAAACAAAGAAAGGAAGAACAGATACATTGTATTTATCATTATTCGTGTTCAAGTCTACTCATCTAACACTGGGAAAGAGGGGAAGGGGAAGCTCCCATAGATTTTTGAGGTGCATGCAAAAAAGGTGAAGTAGATGCTATAGTTCAGGTGTTTTTTTTTTTTTTTTTAAATACTAATTTTGCATGCAATAAACTATGCTCCTAATGGCTCCGTGGCGCCCAAGTACGAAAAGCTTAGGACGCCATTGTTGGACAAAGAGTGGAGTAGCATCGATGGTGAATTAGGTGTATCAACTTATGGATTTGGAGTAACATGAAGGATGAATGTCTAATTAATATCATGGTTGTCTAGTGAAAAAGCATTATTTGTGAATGGTTTAGGCTGTTTGATGTTTGAGAAGACAAACCATAATATTGTAGATATCTCTTTTAGTGCCATAGATAATAGCATTGGCTTTATAATGCGGTCCAAGCTGTGACAAACAATTACATGAACTGTAAAGGTGCGGAGACCATATTCAACATTGTCATCCTCATATTTTATTGACAGGTTGCTAGGCTCACACTTTGAGCATTCTGAGCTTTTGTAAGAAATCATTGGAAGGAAGCAAAAAGGGCGTTAAAGTATTTCTGGAACCGTACTAGGTGTGTGTTCATATTTAGGAGTATTTCCAACCTCGGACTTTTCCAAAGAAGACTAGGTTCGGTTATCACTTCATCATGTTGTACAGACTCATGGAAATTAGAGTTGCCCTAGCATCTATTGTGTTAAGTGAATGCGGGGCTGCTCTTAAATAGGATCCAACAACAATGAGCATGGTGAGGTCCGCAAAGTGATTATGGAGGATAATTTTTTGACAGTAAACTATAAAATCTTGGATCTTACAAAACTCATATCGAAGATTACAAGGTTCTTTAATATAAATAAAGTTGTGATGCTTGTGAGAAAATTGACACTATAGACGCCGGGGCCACTCTAACACCACCACCCCCACCACGCCGCCGCAAAGTGATCATGGATGATAAGTTCATCGTCATTGGCTGTAGAACGAGAAAAATACCCTTATAAGTTCATATTATATTGCCTGTAAAGTCCCACAATCAGCCTCCCCGAGAGTCTCTTTATGTGACACTACCATCAAAATTGAGCATTACCCATCGTTCTTGTAGTGCCATCCATCTGATAGGCCTACTCCATTTGATATTTCTATATGGAGGTTAGATTTCAACTATGCTCTGGTAATACTCCAAAGGCAATACATAAATTGTAGCCAGCTATATAATGAATTGAGAATGAACTGCTTGATATCTGAAAGGTCTAAAATCTTGTCTTAAAAGGTTCTAAAGATCCTCTCTCTCCATATATACCAAGGGACATGTTCCATTGAAGTTCTCCATAGCCGAATGAATACCTTTTTTTGTAAATGGGGAAAACAACCATTAAGCAAATGAGAAGTCCACCGTTTGACGAGCAGCCCATTGTAGATTGACCAAGGAGAGTATCCACTTCCATAATTCCATCAAAAGGGCAATGTCAGAAGAGATATGCATTGAGCTGCATCAAGGTGTGGCTTGCGAGGTATCTACATGAATTAGCTAAGCACATGTACCGAGCAAGTGATATCGGGGTGTGTAATTGTCAAATAAATGAGTCTTCCCACAAGACAACGATAAGAACCAGGGTAATCTAAAACATCAGTATTGTCAACCCTTAACCAAAGATTTTGCTCCATGGGAAATTGGACTAGTTTGGATCCAAGAAAACCAGTTTCATATTCAGGTAGGATTTTTCCGTCCCAAATCCTTGATGTGAAATTTCATATTCAAGTAGGATTTCAAACGATTGATGGAGTCAGTATCATTGCCAATAACAATCACATCATTGACATAAACAAGTACTACAATAAAGTGGTGACTATGGGAGCATGTAAACAGAGAGTAATTGACAATCGATTGTTCGAAACCAGCTCGCTTGAGAGTGGTGGAGAACTTGTCAAACCATTGATGAGAGGCCTACTTGAGACCATATAAAGATTTGCGAAGTCGGCAAACGAGGGTCTCCCTCTTTCCGGTATAACCGGATGGAGGAGTCATGTAAACTTCCTCATTTAAGTCGCCATGTAGGAAAGCATTGTTGACATCCAATCGATGTAAAAGCCAATTCCTTACAGAGGCAATGGAAAGTAAACAACACACAGTAACGAGCTTGTCGATGGATGTAAAGGTCTCATGGTAATCGAGTCTTGCAGTTCGAGTATAACCTTCGACAACTAGATGTGCCATGTATCTCTCTATAGATATATCAGCCCGAAACTTAACCTTGTAGACTCATTTGCAACCAATGGGGTGCTTACCAAGTGGCAAGGGTTGTAGGGTCCAAGTTTGTTCTCTTCAAAAGCCTGAAGTTCTGCTGACATGACATTTCTCCAATGAGAATGTTGGACGGTCTATCGAAAACTGGAAGGTTTATTATGAGAAGAGACAGTAGTAAGAAAAGCTTTGTGAGTGCTAGAATAACTAGCATTAGGAAGATTGGTGGCAATAGGGTAGGGTTTACCTAGGGCAACAAGCCCTGAAGAAGACTGCATGGAAGTGTGGGATGAAAGTGAGCAAACTATCGTGGGCAGAACTACAAACATAATCATTTAGATAAGTTGGTTTGTGAGAGGTCAGTTGGGAGCGTCATATGGAAGGCAGCAAGTTATCAGGTGGTGTTGATGAGGAGGGGTATAAGGCAACACGATTATCGGTTTGTTGTTGATCAACAAAGGGCGGTGTATTAAGTTGTGTAGGTGGTGGTATTTGTGTTGATGGAGATGACCAATGTCTAGGTAGAACGAGATCATCAGCAACTCGATCAAATTGAGTGTTAGGAAAAACAGAGGGAAGCATGGTTTCTAAGAGGCAAAGTGTTTTGAATAGAGAATTATTTTCATAAAAGATGATATCTCTACTAGAAAAAATTTTCTTAGAACTAAGATCATACACTCGATAACCTTGTTGTCCAAGTGGATAACCAACAAAAATACAACATTTTGCCCGAGGGTTGAACTTGCTATTTTAAATGTCATCGTTATGAGTGTAGCATTGACATCCAAATACGTGGAGGTTATCATATTTAGGTTCGCTTTGAAGAAGCATGTCATGCAGAGTTTTGCTAGAAAGAACTTGAGTAGGCATTCGGTTTATTAAGTCTGCAGTCGTCAGAACACATTCTCCCCGAAAAGCAATTGGTAAATTGGCTTGGAAACGCAAGGCACGTGCTATCTCTATGATAGATTTAGTGCTTGCATTCCGCAATTTTATTGTAGGGTGTTGACACATGTTCGTTGGTGTAATATGCCTAGCTCATGGAAAAGAGTTTGCATGAAATTAGATAAAAATTCAATCCCATTGTATGTTCTAATTTGTTTGACATGACAATGAATCTGAGTTCGTACCATGGCAAGAAAGTTCCTCATGAAAGGATACGTTTTATATTTCAATTTCATCAAATACATCCATGTACATCTAGAAAAATCATCTACAATGGTAAGAAAATAATCAGCACCTGGACGAGAAGGGGTTGGGTAACCTCTCCAAATGTCACAATGAATAAGTTCAAAAAGAGAATAGCATTTATTCAAACTAGCAAAGAAAGGGAAATGTGTTGGTTTAGCTAAAATGCATACATCACAAGATGCAACAAAACATGGAAAAATATCCAAATGAGATGAAGATGAACTAGCCAAACTATGTTGGGATGGATGTCCTCATCTTCGATGCCAAAGTTCAGAGCAAGAACCGTGATGGGCAGGGAGTGCAACTTATTTATTTTCCCTTAGCTAAACATGGTGATACATCTCATCTCTCATCTCAACCAATCCAATCAGCCTCTTCGTTTTCAGGTCTCAAAAGACACAAAATGTTGGAAATAAAATAGCAACACAATTCAATGATTCAGTTAACTTACTGATATAGAATAGATTAAAATTGAAAGATGGTACACAAAGGGCATCATCTAACATAATAGTGGAAGAAATAATTGACTTTTCAGTATGAGTGACAGGCATGCTAGTACCATTTGGAAGGCATACAGGTTTAGCATTGGAATTTTTAGTAGCATGAGAAAGAAAGGATAAGTTGGATGTGAGGTGGGCCACCAAGAAGGGGTCTTTCTCTAAACCTTCCCCTCTCAGGCAAGGTCCCTTGTATTCTGCAAATGGCAGCTAGCTCTTCCCCCTTCAAAGCAACAAGTTCAGCTTTCCTGGGCATTTGCTACTTGGTTAGTTCTTCTTGGCTTATACTTTGACTCCAACACAAAGTCAAACTCCGCCAGGAACTCCTGCCTGGAGAAAGCTTCTTCCGTGTAGCAAAGTAGCTTGTGGCCACATTATCAGTCTTGACCACAAATCTAGACCGAACGCAAGTAGTGCCTCCATGTCCTCAGTTGGAAGCACCTGAATCAATTACCCAAGAGGTAAGTGGAGAGTGGGATGCACAGTTACACTGTTGTATACCTGGAAAGTTTGCCATAGAGAGTTGTCCATCAACATTTAGAAGAGATAGAAGTTGTTGGTATTGGCTGGTGGTGAGTTGTGCAACTGGAAGTTAGTCCCACTTGAAGAAAGAGGAGCAAATGGAGTAGTAGAAACAACAAATGGTGTTGTAACAGTAGCTACTTTGGAAGCTCCACCATGTCAAGCAACAACCATATGAGATTTTGGGTGTCATGTTGGATACCCATGTAATGCAAAACATTTGCTACGGTAATGGCCCATTCCACCACAATGATCACAAGTGGAGGCAAAGCTTTGTTTTCTACGACTAGATGTTCTTGGGTTTTGAGGTGGACGAACACGCGAAGCTGCTAGGGCAGCAGCTTCTCCAGTAGAAGCGCTAGTAATTTGGACACTTCTTTGTCTTTCTTCTTGTTGAACTAAAGAATAAACTTTGTTAATATTTGGCATGGGTTCTACAGCAAAAGATCTGTGTCCTTAACGTTCAAAAAGTCTCATTTAGACCCATAAGAAATTGATAAACACCTTCAGATTGTAGATGGGCATGCAACTCCTTGCTTACTCCACATGAATAAGATGACATCTTTGTATAAGAAGCTAACTCATCCTACAATGTTTTTAAGGATGTGTAGTAAGCACAAACCGACAATTGTTCTTGCCAAAATGTGGCTATAGACCGCTTCAATTCATAGATTCTCGAACAATTTCATTAAGAGAATCTATCTTCGAGGTCTAACCACACCTCACGGACAGAATCAGCGCAACTCACGTTGTTGCCAATGTCAATGGAAACATTGTTGAACAACCTTAAAATTATCATATTGCTACAGCATTCCCAAGCCATAACTGTGGAAGGTGGAGAATTTGGTTTCTTCAAACTTTCATCAACGAAACATAATTTATTATCTGCAAGTGCCACTTTAATGACACGCTTCCAAGTAGGAAAATTATCACCAATAAGTCGTTGAGATACTAAAATCATATCAGGATTATCCAAAGGGTATAGGTAGAATGGTGATGAGTAATTGAAGGCATAGCTTCTTTCAAGCTCATCAACTGTCGACGCCATTGTTCTCAGGTATACCATGGTTTGTTGGGGTCGTATTGTTCTTGGTAGAATCATAGTCTGTAGACATGATCAATCAACAAGGGAACACAAGGCAAGCAAAAAGTATAAGGAATGAACAACACACTGCGTATGGGTTCAATTGGGTTACTGCTCTGATACCATGATAAGTTGTTACACTACACTCTGTTGACTTTATTGCTCCATTTGCTCCTCCTTGTGTTCTTTTGTTGATTGATCAAATCTACAGACAATGACTCTTCCGAGAACAACACGACACCAGCAAATCATGGTATGCCTGGAAACAATGGCGTCGACAGCAGGACAGTTGATGAGCTTGGAGGAAGCTATGCCTTCGATTATTCCTCACCATTCTACCTATACCCTTCGGATAATCTTAGTATAATTTTAGTATCACAACAACTTACTAGTGACAATTTTCTCACTTGGAAGCGTGTCATTAAAGTGGCACTTGTAGCCAAGAATAAACTATGTTTCGTTGATGAAAGTTTGGAGAAACCAAATTCTCCACCTTTCACAGTTATGGCTTGGAAACGTTGTAGCAATATGATAATTTCATGGTTGCTCAACAGTGTTTCTATTGACATTGGCAACAGCGTGAGTTATGTTAATTCTCCCCGTGAGGTGTAGTTAGACCTTGAAGATTCTCTCAAGGAAATGAAGATAGATTCTCTCAAGGAAATGGTCCGAGAATCTACGAATTGAAGCGGTCTATAGCCATATTTCGACAAGAACAATTGTCGATTTGTGCTTACTACACATCCTTAAAAACATTGTGGGACGAGTTGGCTTATTACACAATATGATATCTTATTCATGTGGAGTAAGCAAGGAGTTGCAGGCCCATCTACAATCTGAACGTGTTTATTAATTTCTTAAGACTCTAATGAGACTTTTGAAACGTTAAGGACCCCGATCCTGACCATGGCACCCATGCCATCAACAAAGTTTATTCTTTAGTTCAGCAAGAAGAAAGGCAAAGAAGTCTCCAAATTACTAGCGCTTCTACTTGACAAGCTACTGCCCTAGCAGCTTCGCGTGTTCGTCCACCTCAAAACCCAAGAACATCTGGTCGTAGAAAACAAAGATTTGCCTCCACTTGTGATCATTGTGGTGGAGTGGGCCATGACCACAGCAAATATTTTTAGTGAATCGGATATCCAGCATGGCACCCAAAATCTCATATGGTTGTTGCTTCACGTGGTGGAGCTTCCAAAGCAACTGCTGTTACAACACCCTCTGTTGATTCTAGTGCTTCATTTTGCTCCTCCTCCTTTGTATGGTTGTTGCTTCACATGGTGGAGCTTCCAAAGCAACTGTTTTCAAATGGGATTGAACTTCTACTTGCACAACTCACCACTATCCAATGCCAACAACTTCTATCTCTTCTTATTGATATAAGCAACTTCTCTCCCGCTCTCTCATATTTTGATCACTAGAAAAGGCCAAAGTTCTCTCTCTCTCTCTCTCTCTCTCTCTCTCTCTCTCTCTCTCTCTCGCTCTCATATATAAATTTCGATCACTAGATAAGGCCAAAATTCCAGCCAAAAGTTGCATCTGACATGAAATTAAATAATAAGTGCCAAAAATCCCTACAAGAAAATCTCTGAGAATAAAAATTCGAATGATGTTGGTGAAAGATTAAAGAAAACACGCCAATGAAATGGGAAACCTCAAATAAAGTACCATACTGTATCCAGGTTGTGCATGTGTATCACTAATGCAGCTTCGACCGTCCATCCTCGAGGATGGTTGATAAATACCAGAATTCCAAGGACCTAGATTCATCCAAGAACATGGTTCACCTCCATTATTGAACTTGATAAAATTCGATTAATGACCAAAGGTGTATATTATGCCACATACCGGATGTGTATTATACGAATTTTGATAGCTAAAGAGAGGTTCTTTCACTATTTTGAGAGGACATGACGGCCTCTATGAAAAGCTTCCTCTACGTTCCCCATTTCTATCATTTCTCCAGATTCAGTTCACCTCCAAAAGGGGAGTTACATAGTTTACTCTCAGCACTCAGTGAATGTACGTGTGTATGTGAGAGAGAGAGATCGATCGATCATGATGTTCCCCACCAAAGAAGTTGGAGACGATGTAGTTCTTATCGCAAAAGCCCCCAATGTCCATATTCCCCTTTCATTGACCATATCACCAAGGTCAAGGACACCAAAGCTTTTTTGGTGCACGAAGACTTGAGGCTTGAATTCTCATATTATGTTTTTAGTTTCACCTCTCGCATGTAGAACACACTCCAATGATAACAAAAAACCAAGAGAGTATTTCAAGGTGATAATTTTATTTTTGAATTCAGAGAAAATTAATTGTTCGATAGAATTTGTTCCCGAAACAAAGTACACTAGTTAAGTAATCTTCACGATCAGCAATTCTAAGCTTGATGGATTCAGTCCGATATATTCTATCAGTCGATCCAAAACAAATTTAGATCGCATCCTTCCATGTTAGGAACTCGATCCTTTACCTCCCATTGTACAGATCTTGTTCCCTCATCTATGGTTCTCAATGCGTCTTCAGTCCACAAGTAAGTTTTAATAGATTTAGGGCATGAATGCCACTTTAGATCCCTGTTTTGGGGCTCAAAATGTGCAGATCTAATGACCTGTGAAGAATTAAAAGAATGGTTGAAAGAAAATTTAAGAGACTATTTTTAAGGGTAAAAATCTGTTCTTTCCTCTTCTTTTTTTTTTTCTTTTTTTTTTCTTTTTTTTTTTTGTAAGACTCGATCATTGTCGATAGCATGGACCGATAAAATTTTGGATCCAAGATCCATACATGGGATAGGTTCTGAGTTGGAGAGCGCATTTTAATAGTCGCATCGGCTGACGCACAAAAACCTCCCCATGTAAGTCAAGACTGTTAATTGTTAGGTGAGTTAGCACCAAACAAATGCATCTAACTTTTCATTATACCCCATGATAAATGACCATGGAAAAATGGCTGCTAAAGGATAGAGGCATTTAGGTTCCAAAATATTGGCGCAGGTTAGAAAAATTCACACAAGGGAGATGTCAAGAAATATTATATAGATCATCATCATCAAAACTTTTTTCCAACTAATTGGGGTCGGCTAAATACTATATAGACATGCGTGCATACATACATGTACATATTACACTTAAAAGGTGAGGATCAATGAGCATGTATTTTAGCAATGAAAATTAAAAGTTCCCTGCATTCAGTACCCCACAACTAATAGCATTGTTAGGGGTGAATTGCCAAAACCTTGTGACCTTTATAGGACTAAAAGCAACCAAAGCTGCCCCCAAGTACAAAGTGCCCACCAAAAATGACAAACACCCCCTCTGGATGCAGCTAGAAGCCTTTCCAAAATTGTCATTGTTGAAGTCCTTGTATTTGCTTCTAGAGTTTAAAAAGTGAGTCTTAAATTTGATGTTCTCAAACTGAAACACTTTACTTTCACCTGATCAAAAAGAGCATAAACCTGCAGTAGAGCAGACTACACCGTGACATCCACTGGGAAAAGCATGCTAAAACACAACAAACAGATGAATTCATGGATACAAGCAGATAAGATCAATTAACATCCTTTTTATGTTATCTTTTTCCTCTCCTGGCGAGAAATCAAATCACTCCAAGTCCCCTTTTCTTCTCTTTTCAAGATTCTAGTTCTTCCGTTTTGTGAAAGTGATGATCTATCATAAAAAACGAAAAGTTATTGAAATTAGAAAATAATGACAAAGAGTCACAGAACCCCTAGACCAAAACCCTTAGTTGACATATGCTGATTAAACTGCAAGGATTATTAGATGAAATGAATACAACAATGCGAAGCCTGTAATGATTGCAGACACCTTAGTTCTATTGCAAGCAGGCAAAAATTCAAGGGATATTATAGAATCAAAGGAATCATCATGAAGGTGTCCAAACAGATGGCATTGGTATCACAAAATGGCAGTCCATCATTAGACAAGGGCATTATAAGATCATGGAGATGCTTGATTCCACCTTAAATTCCTTTGAGGATCCTTTGGTAACTAACCTATAGCAAGTTGGCCGAAAGTCCTTGAGATGGACCAAGTCCAACCAAACGAGCCATTAGGACATCCAGTTTGCATAATAGATAACCAACCTGAGGACCCCTTGATTCCCCCTTCAATTCCTTCGAGAACCCTTTGGTAACTGACATATAGCAAGTTGTCTGACCTTTAAGTCTCTCCTTCTTCCCTCCCTCCCGCTTCCTTCCCTCCCAATCGGGTAAGTTCAGAAGCATGCTTTGAACTTTCATTATGCTAAATGAGGATTGCCTGCATATTCCTCCTATTTTACCATGTTATTATATACTTATCAGACATATTATCCCAATTCATGTTCTCATTATAATATCTTCAGCAAGCCCCAAACCCATCCTCCCGAGCAGCTAATCTAGGTAAACCCAAAAAACATAGTTGGAACCTTGTCTATATCCCTTGATTGAGCCTTTGTTGCAACACCATGTCATCCACCATCCCAAAGCTCCCTTCCTTGAATGAAGGGCCCCTGTAGGGGGTGAAAGAAGAGAAACCCTAAAGTCTCCCATAGCATCTTCCACAACACTTTGGCAAAAATTTGGCAATGCCTCCAACTAGGCTAATGGAACTGAAATCCCAAGTATCCTCCTTTCCTTTGGCTCTAAGGATTGATGTACATGAAATTGTATTCTATTATTCAATCATTTATTGAGCTGGGCCTTCTTATGGAACTCAAATAATTCCACTAAACACTTTTCACAATATCGTAGCACCCCCAAAGAAATTCATGGTAAATAAAACCTATTCAGAACCGAGGCTTTATCTCTACCAGATGCACCATATAATGATCCTACATCAATTTTCAGTCACCTGATATTATTGGTGAAATACAACCTTTGGAAAAAGCCCACAAATCCACATTGGCCATGCAAATATCATTCCTAATATTGTTCTCCATCACCTCACTGTTCCCAAGAAATTACAACACCGACGCATTTAAAATCTAAAGGAAGTCACTTATCCACATAACCTCATCCTTCAGTCACTTCTCCTAGATTTCTTCCTCCAGCTAATATCCTCCTGCCTTGGATTGACAGATTGCCACTCTATCTAATGCCTCAAGTTTGTGGTTATTTCCTCTAATATGGCAGGAACCTCCAAATCATGATCGTCTTCTGTGCCATCCTTTAAGTTGCTGATTGACCAATTATTCTGAAATATATACCCCAACCATCCCTTAATCTCATAAAACGTTCACTATTCTCCAAGTCATTGTCCAGAACCTTAAAATTAGACAGGACGTTCCCAAAATGAAAAGAGGCCAGCCCTCCCTAGCTGGATTCATACCCAGGAACATCTAACTTGTTTTCTGAAAAGTTACCATGGATAGGAACATCAGCATATGGTCAGATACAGGGCAAAAGGACACTGTATCACTCCTTTAAGGCTTAAGCAATCCCAGGGCGTCATTACAGGTTCCTCTCAGATGAACACCTCTGAGAGGCAGATCACTCAACCTACAGCAGCGGACAAATTCAACATTATCCATACCTTAAAGGACTATGTTCCTTTTCTTCTTAATAGAAAGTTGAACAGTGTCCAACATGCCAGCTCCTGAACATGTCCCTTGGTTTACTCAGTTCAGGCCACAACCTCTCTCTCTTACCAGATTTATAAGGAATACAGATTCATGTTAGAGAAACAGAAAAAGAAATGTATTTTCATCACCTTTTTAACCCTAATATCAGCCAACTATAGAAACGCCATCAGTTTCTTGATTATAAGGATACTATCAAGATGCTAGACAAATTTCTCATTAAAGCGAATGAATGATGGGCTTCCAATTTCTGAGAATCTATTATTGTGAAACAATCATGGACAAGAGTATCTATCAATAGGAAGATCTGAAGCAGCATTATCATTCTATTGAAAAATTAAAAACCTTACAGGATCTATTATTTACAGCCATCCACAATAGTTACTCCTGCATATGAGTATTTCTTCATGCTTCTCTTGAGTCTCATCCAATGACTTCTAGAACAAGTTCCATTATTAGAATGCCATCAGAAACTAATCGCATCATCCGGTTTTCCAAAGAAAATTATTATAAGTTAAAACCAACACCAATGGATAGAAAGTTATGTAAAAGTCAGAATAATCCAACAGGAACTCAACAGAACTTAGAAAGGAAGGTGGAGAGTATGCTCACTGCTACATGCTGGGGGATACATTAGACCTTAACGCTTCACGAAACTATAATTTAATTTGGGATCAATCATAAAGCTACTATGCTTTTAGATTGCATGATTCATATTAAGTAAGATCAAAGTTATCAAGAACAATGAACAAAAACTGTAACATACACATGAAAAGCAGAAGAAGACAAGTGTCAAATATAACCTGATTTACTGACGCCTAATGTGGACTTCAATGATATCATTGTCTTCCATGCCAAGAGAAAAGGGGCTAGCAGTCGGAGAAATTTTGTCCCCATCAAAAGAGAATGACATGCTTTCCAAGCATCCATTTACTTTTGCAGCATACATCGTAAATAGCTTCGCAAATTTGTCATCCTGCAAAAAATGGATTTCATCACCAAAAGAACTTGGAAACAGGAAAAAAAAATAGGTTCACGGATCATAGCACTCTGGTGTGAAACTCTTCATCTCAACCCTGGAGTCCAAGTTTAACAAGAATAATAGAAAAATTAATAAACAGACCCAAATGGCATAAAAACATGAGGACCTAATTAGACTAATAAAAAAATAACAGACACAAATGTACAAGTCCCTGAAAAACATGAGGACCGACATATACACAGACTTCCAGACCCTGAATAGAATACATGAATCCCTCTCCTTTGCTCCTTTCATCCCTCCCAATTGCACTAACCCGAAGATATTTGAAAGCACAGAGCACACGATGCATTTAGTTTATCAACAACTCAGAAAAGCTTGAATATAAAGATTTAGAGCATAAAACACTATAACTATTAAAAAGGAAAGTTTGACTACGAATGCATTCTCTCAAATAAGGCTTGAGGAGATTGTTTGAGACAAGAAACAGCCATCAACCAAATCAGAAAAAGACTACAACATCACCAAACATCTGCAACGAAGGTCTGATGTAAACATAGAAACATAGAAGACTACAAAGAAACTGAGGCTTAGAAACCACGCCTAACAGTGCATCAATCAAGTGCAGAAACACAGCCTAACAATTTCGTCAGCAAGGGCACGGACATAGTTGTCAAATTTGCGATGCTATGTTTCTAGTAAATCTTGTAAATAAGCATTATAGAGCTCTGAAAAACTTCAAAGCCTCGTATATGTACTTGCAAGTAGTCCTTATTCCAAGCAGCAAGAGAACTAACACCCAAATTTAGTAAGGCTCAAGGGCGTTGAGCTCTTCCTGCATTGCATCTTACCATCACTATTTCGATACCTCCTTTTAGGAGGTGGGCTCACATTTTCCAATGGATAGGCCAGAAAAACATGATGGAATCAAGAAGGCACATGAAAACAAATGATATAAAGAACAAACTTTCACATGAAAACAAATGATATAAAGAACAAACTTTCTAGGGCAATGTACCTAAATCTCCATGAATCAGAAATGAAGTAATGTGACAAGAGAGAACTTCGAATGACATCTAAAAGCAAGATCCATATACAAAGAAGGGCTCCAACTTGTCTACATATGAACGCGAGAAGAGTCACAGTAGAGTTGCAAAGTATATCTGAACGGGAGAAGAGTCAAAAAAAAATTGGGACGTGCACATAGTTGCTAATCAAAGAAATTAAAAAAAAAGAAAAAAATTGTACCTGCAATCCAAGTACCCAAGCACCAAGTCTAATAAAAAGGGATGTAGCCAAGCAGCAAGTATCATTTGGATCAATATCTTTCAGGTGATTTTACACATGCAGATCAAATTTCAAGTTCAAGCATCTTCCACACCATTTCTCAGATATTTTTTGTTCACAGAAAATT
>NW_006498137.1:82130-118955 GCF_000471905.2 Amborella trichopoda
CGGTTGATTTTGGTAGGCAACATCTTGACGATCTCAAAATCACTCTAGACTGAAATCGGTCGATTTGAGCAAATTTGGTCTAAGCGAACGTCGCCCAGACCCAACTGCCCCAAATTAGCAGTTTCCACATGTCACTTATAAACCATAGTTATCAAAACCAGACTGAACCAGTGGTTTGACCAGTCAAACTGTCGTCAAATGCCATGGCCGGTCTGGTCAAAGGCAAAAACCAGTCAAACCGCCGTCAAATGCCTTGGCCGGTGTGGTCAAAGGCAAAACCCTGATTAAGTCGAAACTAGTCAAAACCATCATTTGACCTATTTAGGCAAAAGATGGACCAAACGGTTTCGACCAGCTAAATGAAGTTTGAAGAATTTTTTAATGCATTTTTAATTTTAAATTATTATTTCTATTTCTCTTTCCTTTTTTGTAAAATTTGGTCGAATCGATTTGATCAATTGTTGATTGGACCAAACCTCTTACCCATTCAATTGTAACTTTGATCCTAATAACATTGTTAGAACTAGGCAAATATGATCAAACATAATTTAAAACAATAACTTAGAAAATGGCTTTCTAAAGGAGAAAGAAAGTAAATTGAAGATGAGCCATATGAACCATCCATTTTAATGCCAGATTTATCTACGCTTAAGGGGGCATTGTTTGACCCCAAATTTTCACTTTGTAGATGGTCTCACCATCTGCTTATGAACAATTAAAAAAAAATACCTATTTTGAGTTCTTTAGGACAGAGATTTGAATATATTAAAAGGAACATTTTGTTTTCAATCTTCGGGCAAAATCATTTTAGGCACTTTTAAGGCGTGAATTCTCATTTTTCCTTTTTGGAGAAGAGGAGGGGAAAAGAAAGGGGAAGGACAGCATGATTGTCATGCCCAAATTTTGGGATCCAAAGGAACCCCCTAGCATGGGTTTTGAGCCTAGGACAGACAGCTGCAGTGTCAACCCTAGGGTGACCACATCCTTTTCCATGTGTTGTGTGTATGTTTGTGCCTGTCTATGTGTGGGTTTCTAACGTTTAAAGGGACTCTCACTTTTCAGCCATTTCTTTCTTAATGTACTTTTGGTATCAGATCTTTTTTTTTAAGGGGTGTAGTAATACATGACCATTTAAGTCTCTCCCAAAAAAGTCCTAGGACTAGTCCATCCATATCCTCCCAAAGAACTGAGAAATGAGAGATTGAGAAAGATGTTACTCATAGAATTTGAGTTGTAGTGGACGAAGTGGACATGTGCTTTTGGAGTCTTATGTGATCATCGGATACCAATGAAAATGAAGGGGAAGTTCCAAAGAACGACTATAAGACCGGCCATGCTTTTTGAGACGGAACGTTGGGTAGTCAAGAAATAACATATCCATAGAATAAGGGTGGTCAGATCCGCATGTTGAGATGGATAAGTGATAATACAAGACAGGATAGAATAAGTAATGAATACATCTGAAGGAACTTAAGGGTAGCTCCAATAGGCAATAAAACGAGGGAAATTAGACCTAGATGATCTGGTCATGTGCAGCGTCGACCTAGAACAATACCAGATAGAATCAGTTCAAGTGGGAGGCTCTAAAAACACAAGCAGAATACCTCAAAGGACATAGATGGAAGTAGTGAGAAAAGATATAGTGAGTTATGGTCTGACTGAGGTTATGGCACTTAATAGAGCAGAATGGAAGAAAAAAATTCATTTAGCCTATCCTAAATAGTCGGGATAAGGCTCAAACAATGATGATGATTAGAGTTGGGACGATTGGACAAGCTAATCATGGTTGGGCAAATCTTTTCCCATTTTCACAATTTGTATTTGTAATTTTTTGCCCTTTTTTCTTTGTTTTTTTACTTCTTATTCTAGAAATCAAGTCTGACTAGTCTCAATGGCAGACAGTTTTGTCAGGACCAGTCCCATCAAAGGTTTGGCCAGTCCAGTCATGATAACATGTGTCAAGTATCTTTTATATAAATATGCTTTTTACAAGCGTGCACCTTTTTCTTGAATTCATGCTTTTTCCACGCAGAATCCATCAAGGAGAGACCTAGAATGAGAAACAGTCCTGAAGGACAAGCAGCCAGAGAAAAAAAAAAAAACTCAATTACAAATAGGAAGTAGATAACAACAGAAGGGATTAAGTGGTGCGTGCATGGGGAAAAAGACTGCCAACTCAAATTGGACTAAAGCCTAAAGCTCAAAAGATATGATCCAGATGCAAGGTACATGTCATGACTTGTATTCAGGAATCCAAACATGAGTGGGGGGTAGAAAGTGAACAGACATTTAGCTCCACGCGTAAGCACAATAGCAGCACATAAAAAGCATACCTTGTCAAAGCAAGTGGCTTTGGGCAGGTACGATGGGAAGAATGCATCAGTTAAGTTTCGTATGTAAATGAAAGTTTCAATTAACCAAAAGCCAAAAATTCTGCTCAACAAGTTGTATTATGACAATATCTTCTTGAAGATTTCAATAGAATAAGAATACAAGAATAAGGTCATACTGTGAAGCTTAGCACCATGAATGGGTAAACTCCAGTTGCAAAAGGCAAAATAAATTAATATAATTTCCAAAACTAAAGAAATATCTATGCATTATTGAAAGAAAACAATGACATCCTCTCTCATTAGTAAAACCAAGAAGAACCCAACAATTCAATCTATTTTATTCATTGCAGGTGCATCAGCTAGTTGCCAGGACATTCATAAAACCACATGGGTGAAGTTATAATGTAGACAATTCAAATGCAACCTCAAAATAGAAGATAACACTGGCAACATATCAAATCCATACCTTGTACGTACGAAATTGTTTTGATCCATCCTTGTCTTGAACAGCAATCACAACTTTCTCCCTCTCTTTAGGAAGCTTTGGTGAACAAGGTTCTTGTGGTTCTGGGCCAGATTCAAAAGAATGATGAAGTTCGCTTCTAGCAGATTCCTCCAACTTACGCAACACTTCGTCAGCAGATTGGGCAGCCAAAGATGCCAATTCTTGCCTCCTCAACCTACAGATCATCAAAGTGACTTCTTCATGATGAGACCAGTTCAGATCATGGTGCATGCAAACTGTAAAAATAACAGCTCCAAACATTTAATCTGCTTCAACAAGGAAGCTAGAATACCACTATGGCCATTTTGAAAAGCAGAGAATGCATATGAACAAATTTTCAGAGATTGAACTCTTCAAGAACTTTTGTCCACTCTAAAGTGGCTCTCATCATGAAATTCAATCCGCTGCATGGTTCACTCATGCTTTCCAGAATTATATCTCTATAGTCAGCATATTATGAATTACAACATTATATTGATGCTAAATTTGCTACCTCAACATGCAGGTGTAATGACCAAGGTGAGAAATTATAGGATCAGAATCAACTAAGAAATCCTAAATTTGTCAAAATAAATAAAGAAAAACAAATATTTCTTCAATTCAATGGTATATTACCATGAACCACAAGATAAAAAAGCTTTGTGATGATCAAATATCTGTCCATTAGTACCCTTAAACTTTTTGTCACATCAATTCCAGAAGGGAAGTGTCATTGGAATAATTTTATGCATAGTTTACGAACTAGAGTACAGGGGAAGAAGAGGACCCACAAAATTAAAGCATCACATGTTTTCATGATCAATAGCAGTGATCACAAAAGATGCCAAGTCACTCGAACTTGGCCTCACCTGGAAACCATCTCCCCCACCCCAACGACAACCCCCCCCCCCCCCAACCCGCCCGCCCGCCCGCCCGCCCACCCACCAGCCAACCCTCCCAACCAAAAATAAATAAAAGAGACAAAAAAAACTCGGTAGGGGCATATACAACTCTATTTAGGAGCTTGGCGAGTTTCTTACAGGCCCGCCAAGTCCAGCACAACTCACCGAATTTGACACTTCTGAAACAAAATGACGATGGAAATCCTTTTCCTCATTTCTCTTCATCCACACATCTGAGCAAGCCCAAGTTTCAGTTGTAGGGTCATTTTGCATGATCAACTGATTGAGCAGATCAGATATAAAAGGAAAATCAGATTTTACACTACAGATTTGAGAGATTGAAATTTTCAGCCTAGGTTTTTCCCTAGGGTTGAGGGCTAACCACGATATTTTGATCTAAACCCTACGTATTTAATGGAAATTCGACATCGATCCACCCTTTTAGCTAGTTTAATCACATTAGCTAAGCCCATGTGAAATCCATTAAATGGCACATTGTGATCGGCTTATCTATAGGAATTATCTTAATTTGAGTATTATATAAAATGAGGTTTCCAAATTACCATAAGGGCATGCCCCTACCTTTTGGTGTTTCATTATTTTCAAAAGTATTTGATGGAAAATTATGGAAAGAGTAAATGGCATATGAGAAAACCTTTTACAGGTTAATGACTATTTGGTAAAATGGCTTGATCTTGGGTTTTATGGAGTGATAAAGTTGTGCAATCACATTCATTGATCTTGATGTCTAGATATGGATGTGTGGCTAGGATCACAGCCCTCTCATGTGCAATAAATGAATAGCATCAAGGGCTGAGATTTATTCACTCACACTACCACACCTTTATATAAACCCTTGCTCACCATCATTTCTCTATACACTTATAAGCATTACTTAAAGCGAGAAAGAGAGAGAAATAGGTCTCCACGTCCCAGTCTTTAGCGTTCTATTTTCTCTTCATGCTTGTGAGGCCATATGACCATGGCAGTGCATGCTATCTTCTAAAGTGTCTACTCCATACTATGCTCCAAGATCTAAGGTAAGGATCTCCACCATTTCTCTTTCATCTTGAGCTTTTCTCCTATACTTTGCATGCTGAAAATCTTCAATTACAGTAGCATCTCCATCACATTACCTTTAGTATTTGATGATCCTTCATTTCCTTTTGAAACTATACATGTTTGTTACTTGGTATGTATAGTCTAGCCCTTAGATCCATTCATTAGACACCATTTTATCCATTATTCAAGCACGTGACTTTTCTGAGATTTTTTAGCATCTTTTTAATGTGAATAAATGAACATTTCATGCCCATTTGTGTACCATTTATCTAGAGTCTAGTTCTTGAGCAAATTGTTTGAGAAATTGCACCATTCTACACTACACCATGGTCATATCATGTGTTCTATGTAAGCTGTTTGCACTTGGCTTCACTACACTGTTTTCATCTTCAAAAGTTCATCTCTCTCGTTTTGAGCATAATCAAGTGGTAGATTAGTGAGTAAAAGCTTCCCTTTATGTAAGTGAGATTAGCCCGTGTGACTTGAGTCATACGTGCTATCATCTACGAGATAAAATTAAGTCCTTAAAAGATTCGCATGTGATCCGGGCACAAAGGGTTTGACCTTTGGCTTCTTTTGCATAATTAGCACTCATTTTACTGTAAATTTCAGTTTGTGATTTTTTTTTTTAAATATGTGGTTTGTGGATGTTTTATGCCATGGAGAATGAGATGTAATGCGGTCCTATGATGTATAAGTTGATGGAGAAATTGTATGTGCTGTCCATGCATTAGTCTATGTACATAGTAACATTTTGAATCCCAGTGCAAAGTGATATTTGAGTCTTTGTTACTGAAGTTTGAGTCTTTGTCACTGAAGTTTGAGTCATTTTCAAGTGATATTTGAGTCTTTGTTACTGAAGTTTGAGGGTGTAACAGTGAGCTAAGAGAGCTTGGATTTGTATCTTCAAGTCTTGAATCTAAAATATTTTGTTGAAGTTCCAAGTACAAGAGTTGTACCGAGAGCACACTAGACTTTATATCACCTCAAATGGAACCTACGGGTGCCAGTTGAAGGATTGCCAATTTATTCTATTAAAATCCTCAAAGTTGTTTCATATGCATTCAAAAGTCCTTTGGTGCCCTGTGTGGGCTGGGACAACCTGGACAATCCACCATTTGAGGTGAAGACACGCCCCTTTGAAGGATAGATTGGAATTGGTTAGGTCTTTAAGGGTTAAGTCCTTGTCTGGGAAAGAGAGAAGGTAATTCCCTCCTCGAGGTTCTCTGCAAATTTTCTCCTTGGAGCTCCAATTCCTTTGGGCCCACAATTTGATTCATCT
Source organism: Amborella trichopoda (assembly GCF_000471905.2). The sequence goes on from NW_006498137.1 coordinate 88,194, forward strand.
GATGTTGTCTCTCTGGGGGTAGAATCATCCAATAAGAGAGGTCTCTAAGAGCGTTGGTTCTAACCTGAATTAAGTTCCCCCAATCAAGAAGATATTGGTCCAATTGGAGGCTGGCAAGGAGCCAAAAAAGTCTTCTCTAGAAAAATTTGACTTATCCTCCAATCTATCTGAACAGAATTTTTAACCCCCTTGGTCAAGTTTCTTCAATGTCTATCAAAAACTTTGGATGTCCAAATGTATTAAACATTTCAAATGAGCTTTTTTGCTGTCCAACCAAAAATCTAGTGGATTTTGCTGCATACAAAGAAGCTCTAAGAAAGACAGCAATAAGAAATATGTGCTTCTCTCTAAGAAAAACCATCAAGGTTAAAGTATCCCACAATTAATGTTTCTATCCCTTAGGGTCCTTTAGTGGTAAATGGTTCCTAATACTATTGCGCCCATATCATACCATGATTCCCCTAAATAGAACTACTCTTGCCATTCATGCATCCATCCTGTTCCAAAAAATGAACTCAACCTCTAATTTATATCAGTGTGACGCAAGTACATTTGATTAAATAAAATAGAGATTACTATTTGTATCCATGCAGAAGAAATGCACATATTCAAAGAGAAATGCATTAATTTTAATTTGGACTACAATTAATAGAACTAGCCTTGCCATTCATGCATCCATCTTGCTCCAAAAAATAAACTCAACCTCTAATTTACATGGGCGTGACGCAAGGACATTAGATTAAATAAATAGAGATTACTATTTGTATCCATGCAGAAAAAATACAAATATTCAAAGAGAAAAGCTGGCTAGTGCATGCACTAATTTTAAGTTGAACTATATATACGACATTCTTATCAATGAGGTTTTATACAAACACATATGTGCACCGGGAAGGCCCAAATATTTATCAGTTGGATGTACCAGCAACAAGTTCTAAACAATAATCTACAAAATGCTGTTTAGTATCAACAACAAGACAACATAGCTATTTCATTACAACTTTACAAGCTTTTGGCTAAACTTACACCTCTATAAAAGCCTGCAGATCATCTAAGGAGATGAAATTGATCATGTCAAAAAATTTATGGCAGCTTTTGGGAACGTAAAACAAATTCCTCAATATTTGTAGAGGCTCCATTCAGGCTTGACTGGAGAATATAAAGGCAGGGTAAAAAGGAATCGAATTTGTGAAAATGAAACATTCCCAATACTTTCACAAATGTTCCCAATGAAAGATGATGAGAACAACGAGCACTCATGCCTACCAAGAGATCTTTCGACACAAGACAAACGCCCAAAGTAGGGATGAAAACACTCGAGTCAAGTTGAAAACTCAAGTCAAGTTGGAAAACTCAGCCAAATTAACTCAAATCACAAGGCGGCCAAGTTTTATAAATGAAACATTCAGAATGTATCCAAGAATTTGTCATAAAATGTTCTAGTTTTAATTTGAGAAATACAAGGTGTTGTTTCAAAGTCGTAGCGCTGTAATACGCTTTATTTCACGAGTTGGGTTCGATTCCCATGACAAATCTTCTAAATTTTTTTTAGAACACTTCACATGAAAATTCAAAAGGATCACCAAGTTTTTCAGAGTTCAGTATTCAGCTCTGAGAGGTCACGCATTTTTGCCATAAACAAGTTTGAGTTTATTTAATACTGGCTTGAACTCAATCATTTGAAAGAAAACCTTGATCATTTATAGTTCTTAGAAATGGCAAGCAAGAGCAGGCTATAACATTCAAGATGAACATAGAAGCAAAACGTAATGTAATAACTCCTACAGACTTTAAAACCTTCCCATTCGAGACATATCAATCAGGTTCTTCTAAGATGAATGGTTAAGTCACCTTTAGTTAGAGTTTGGGAAGATGGGTGAAGCAAGTTTTTCAAAACCTGTAGTCCTACATGTAAATTATTGTACTGGTAAGAACCCATGCTTAAGCCTAGATTTCTTGCCCATAAGAAAAGATAAACAGAAATCTATATTATTAATTAAAGTATTAAACTTTCTAACTCCAAAGACATGATTCCAGTGTTCTCAAACAAATTCTAACAAGGGAATGTCAATTTAAGAACCCAAATGAAAAAGGGCTCAAGGTTACTATTTGCAAACAGGCAGACCTTGTACAGCTAATTGTTTGCACTACTGACCCTAAACACACTAGATTTTTCCACCAAAAATAAGATTCTAGACACATATACACAGTGGTATCCATATATTTTGCTCCCTCAATAATTCTTAAAAAGTTACGTATATGCATAGTGTTTACATCAAAATTTGAGAATGGGGTTGGGGTTGTGGGGGTAGCGCCCCAGCTAAGGTCTAGGCTTGCATTCTCACCCAACACCTTCAAAAACCACCAATAATTTAGAAAACGAGTAGGGGCTCGTTATCCCCATTGAGTTACCCAAAAAAAACAAATTACATCAAAATTTTAATTATAAAAAGTAACATAAATAACTTGAAAAACAAATCAGCACATGGCTTAGTAACACATACCTTAACTCCATTAAGAGAGAGTCCCCATCAAAATTGTGTTTTGTATTTGGACTTTTTGGAGGTGGGGCTAACCAATCTTCCTCTTCTTCACCATCAAGAGTAACCACTTCTACTTTTTTCGTTGTCTCCTGTTTATCAACAAACAACTATAATCAATCAAAATATAACCTTTAATTATTTACCCCCAAGAATTATCACATATTCAGTGAAGAAAAGCTGGCTAAATTACATAGAGCTTACAAAATTTACCAACAACACAACATTCAAACTATTAAACCAAGGTACCCAACATAAACTCAACATTATAAAAAAGAAACAATATAATTTCTTTAAAACTATTTTTGACTTACAGCGGGATTGGAGGGCTTAGTGGGCTTCTTTTTCTTTGACATGGTAAATGGAGGTGAATCTGAAACATCTATAACACCACCAAAAATTAAACAAAAAAACCCTAAAGGATAGAATAAATTAGAATCGATACACAAACATTGAGTACCTTCAAGATCGACGAAAGTAAGGGGTTGAACACGACTGTAATCAAACAAGGGTTCGAATTCATCCTCTGCTTCTCCCTATAAAAAGAGAACAATGATTTTAGTGAAACAGTGATAATGAATTCAAAGAGTAAGGGAAGGCTGAGGACATGGTACAATACCATTGTGAAGAAGCTCGATCATCTCACGCTTGATTAATCAGAGAGATGAGGTTTAAGGAGTGAAGAGAGTGAGAGAGAGAATTAAGAAGGGAATTTAGAGAGAGAAAGAGAGGGTACGTGAATTTATTGCAAATCTGCGATGGATATATTTGACGGCCAAAGTCGCTTTTCAAGGTGTGTAATTATCGTACTAATAAGAAAAGGCAAAAGGATGGTAGCGATTATCCCGCATAATTGACAGAGCGCGTATATGTAGAGCATACTGTATGTATTTCCTTAGGATAAAGAGTTGCTTTAGAGGTTATTCCCATGAAAAAAAAAAAGGGTTGTGTATATAAGACTATTAATCTTTTTATATGCTGCTCATTATTAAATATCAAATTAAATGGCTTGTATCAAAAGTCCAATTAAATGGCTAGGGGTGTGTCGTAGGGTTCGAAAATAAATTTTTTTGAACTTTTGACTCTCGTGAATGTCACAAATTTATTTAAACTTTGATTCTACTAAATGACATATTCACAACTAGCCGATTTAAAAAAAGATAAAAGTGAAGGTGACTTCTTTGTATTAAAAGTAAAGAGTCTTTTTTCATATTTTTCTTAAAAGAAAAAAGTGCTTCTTCAGAGATTAATCCTTAGAGTAAAAGAAATACTTGGAAGATTTTTCCAAATTGAGACTTTCGGATCCACTTTGAAATGCAGAAGTATCTGATATAAAAAGTTCAAATTTTTTCACACCAATTCAAGTACTTAGATCACACAATCTCAATCAAAAGGATAATATTCAAATATCTTAAGTTAAATTGAACTACTTATAAACCAATATTAAATTTTAATATGTTAGATTGAGGTATGCAGTTCTTGCTTCTAATGTGTATTTTCTCTTAGAGAGATAATTTATTAGTTCAATTCTGGTTACTGGAAGAACTAGTCAAGTATAATAGAAATATTTGTTGTACTTTACTTATATGTAGTACTTTTTCCTATGTTGGTGTTATTATTGAAAAATTCAAAAACTGATACAAAGGATATTGTTTTTAACTTTTAACTTATTATTTATCTGAATTTGTTTTGATTTGTTAGAGGCTTTTGAAACCTTTTATATAAGTTTTGATTTTATTTTTCTTTTTCTGTTTTGACAATATTCAAGACTTTTATTGATATATCAAAAGATTACTATTATCGGATCACAACAAAGATATTACATTATCAAACACCACCAAGTAAGAGAGTGAAGCACCCTTTCTAGCCAACGTATCAACCAATTTATTAGCTTCCCTACCATATAGACATGAAAGAAAGATACTCAACAAATTTGCCAAAATCTATAATTTGCAACCAACAGGGTCGCAATTGTCATGGCACCCAATGCTGCTTCTTGCACCAATTCTTGCACCAATTAATAGTACTTAAGGAAGGAAAAGTTTATATAAGTTTGTGGCTCTAAACAATCAAATTAGAACGCACGTCAAAATTTCACTAAAAAATGTTGTTTTGATGCACAAATATCCTCAAATTGATCATCTCGACCTCAATGTGTATGGACACGAGAAAAAAAATAGATTTCAAATTTTGGAAATAGTCCACCTTGTAATACATTTTTGGACTGTCAATTTTCAATATTTTGAAGTTTTCATAGATTTGCTTGATCTACACTATTTTTGAAGCTTTAAGTTTGATAATTAAAGACGAAAATATATTTTAAAGCTATCATAAAGATTTCCAATATTGAAACAACATTTCTCAATACTATTTGAAGGCGCATTTTATTTTGATTGTTTAGAACCTCGGCACTATGCAAACCAAACCCTTTAAGGAATCACCTTCCACCATACATGATTGACCACCAATTTATATTTATTAGTTTCAATAAGTATAGGAAAAATCAGGTGGTTCAAATCAGAGCAGTCTCGTTAGATCAGAACCAGCAAGGTATTTTAAAAAAATAAAAAAATATATATATAATCCCAAAAGAAACAATGAATTTTGCTTGTAATATATTTTTTTAATTTTTTTTCATCATTTTTGCAAAGACTGGAAATAATTTTGGCCATTAATACTTATTTTTACATGTTTCCCATTTTTTAAAAAATTCAAAAATACCCCTAGGCACAATTGATTCTTTAAAATCCTTTTTTTGTTATATTAATTTCTAACTTCAATTGGATGTGCTTCGTTTAATCATGATTTAAATATATTTTCAATGGGCTTGAGGAGTGCATAGGTGCATATTTTGTTACTAATTATTACTTCTCAGTTAGGTATTTTAAAATGAATTAGTCAATACATAGTTTTCTCTCAACTAAATAGTAGAAGTACCTCATATTATCGTTAATTCCAACTGAACGGTCAAAAAAACCCCTTATTGCTTGCAGCAACTGCTGGTAGATTACAAGCCAAAGAATTTATTAGGTGGGTAGAGAACTCCAGGAACAATCCATTCCACATATGAACCATGATAGAGAACTCTAATTTATTTATCTGTTTTTTCTTTTCCAGATTATATACATCCATTCACTGCAATATATGAGGCTGCAACAAGGTCAGGATCCATCCCAATAAAACTAGATCCTGATTTTTATGAGAGCAAAATACTTGTTCTACCTAGTGTGCATCTAGTTTTTTATGATCCCGACCCTAGCCCTTCGACATTACAGCATAGTTGCAAGCTCGCCAAGATACCAACTGATATCATGTTCACCAAATCACTTCGTGTTCATGGTGTTAAAGCTGATCAAAGTTGTTATACCTCTAATACTGTTATGGTCTAGTGGCACAAGCTTTTCTTTTCTTGGGCAAATGGCACAAGCTTTTCACAACTGAGCAGTTGTTTGGAACCTTGGCTTAATTGCTTGATGTTTTGGTGTTCTCTGTAAGCCATGTGCTCCCATGGCTTTGTTGATTAGATGTATCAGTCCGCAAAGCGTGTGCAGATTTAGGAATTTTTGTTGGATTGGATAACTCTTTCAATGATTTTGAACCCTTATATTTGTTTTGATTTGAAACGCCTGAATTCCCCAAATGTAGGGGTTAGGATCGATTTAAGGCTCGGTATAGATTTTTCCTAAAAGCCATTTCTCTAATCTAAAAGTTTTTGGAGTTTAAAGCAAACATTTCTTTGTGTTTGATCTAGAAGGGAGTGAGATCGATTTAAACCATGTTTCTAATTTTTCAAAATGATATTTATACTTATTTTAATTTTTGGCTTGGTTTACATTTTATGTTAAAATTTTCTAAGATTTGAAAGTTTTTTGGAGATTCAATCAGCAATTTCTCGGGGATTGTGATGTAGAAGGATTAGAATCGGTACTTGTTTTTGCATTGTTTTTTCTAAACCAATTGCGTGATGTTTGGAGCTCTAACTATCAGGATTTTGATGAGCCACCATGTCGTTCGGTTTGGTTTTTAGATAGTATGTGTCAACTCATTTGAATAAAATATTGACATTTGATCAATCACATGCACATAACTATTCAGATTTAATATATTTCGAACTGTGAAATGACTATGTGGTACTCAGGGACCTAACTCCGATATTTATACGTCTTACATAATTTCATCAAAATATATAAAAATATATTGGTTAATTTTTTTATAGGAACACTTATTTTGAATTTAATTTTTTTTTTGCATACGTAACAAATATGTGAAATTGATTTTTGTTGATGAGAGAGAAAGTAATTTGCAAAACATTCAAGACGAATTATATCGGTTGTCCATTTTCAAGATCTACCTATTTGGTATGTATCTAGATTGTCCATTTTGGGGATTTTGGAGATCTATGAATATTTAAAAACTTGAAAATGGACAATCTAAATAATTCGTTACAAGATGTACTATTTCAAAAAAGAAAACGCTTACTAATTTTTATGTTCAAGAAAACTACTGCTTTATTAAAAATTATTTTTTATCAAAATGAAATAAGTTTATCAAAGAATATAATAAAGAAATTTGATGTTTTATATTTTTGTAAATAAAAAATAAAGACTAGCAAATTTAAACTTTTAATGCAAAATAGAATATTACAAGTAAGAGTCTAAATTAACATAAAAAAAAAATCTAGAAATTGTAAACTAAAACAAAAATTACAAACTAAACTAAAAGAAAGAAAAACAAAAAATAAAAAGAAATTCTTAATTAAAAAAAAGAAAAAAAAAGAAAAAAAAAAGAAAAAAAGAAAGAAAGTCAAACAAAATTCAAAACTAAAACCAAAGAATCTAGTACTTAGAATTTTGAAGTTTTGAAGGACGACACTAGATCTAGAGGTTTTCTCCTCTATTCAAAGGAGCTGGAAATCTCTTAGGGCATGTTTGTTTTGTAAAAGCCACGATTCCACAATGGTAGCACTTCTCATATTTATTACATAGAAAATGGGATGTTATATTTTGGAAATTGATGTTTCCATGCTAGCCAATAGAGTGGTGGCTTTCAAGGTGGCACCCCTTTTCCACAAAACAAACACATCCATATAGAACTAGGAGCTCTTTTAATGAAGCCTTCTAGAGACTTCACAATGGAAATGGGTATCCTGGAATAGCATATGTGTCTATTATTTGAATAGCATTTGGTAAGAGATCTGCAAGATGCATATCTATTGTATGGATTAGTTGGAAGACGTGTCTCCCTGAAATAATATAATATTATATTATATTACTGTGTAATAATATAATATTACATATATTAATTATTGCATATAATATATATTAATTGTATATTATAATATCATATTATATATTAAAATATTATACATCTATTATAATATACAAATTACTTATATATAGTAATATATAATAACTTATAGTTATAATATATTATTACTGTAATTATATAGAATTATTATATATAATAAAATCCATAGTTCTGGCAAAAATTGGTTATCAAAATGGAATATTGAAGTAGAATTCGGTTGGAATATAAAAATTTTGTTTTTACCATATGTATCCCTTTCAGTTTGGCAATACAAACACGAGAATAATTGAAATATTTGATCCAAATGTTATTGGTTATTATTCAGTATTACAATATTCCCTAATTAGTTGGAAAAAAGCTTTGACAATGATGATGATTTAATATTAAAGCATTATTGTACTTGGCAGTTGCTCAAACGGTCCAATAATGTATGGATATTGAACTTTTTGAGGGGTTTTGGGGCGTAATTTTAATTGGTTAATAGAAATACGATTCGATGCAATTTTTTTTTTTTACTGTTCTCTGTATGAGCCGACCATCATAAATGGGAAAAAAAGGGCATTTAATAAATATATTTTGATCATCATCTAAATTGATGTCCCGGTCGTCCTTTTCGGCGAAATCACTCTCCTTCCTTCGCTAATCCCAACTCTATTCGGATTCTACCCTAACCTTGGTAGTGATTTCCACCATATTTGTAGTATTGGACCATGATAACAGGGAGCTATGGGAATTTAACTCCCCAATTGAAATCTGGACCAGGCTCAATATCTAAATACACCTTAAATGGGTCACTATTTTCCCTGACAATAAAGAATAATCTAACTTTATTTTTGTAGAATCAAAATTATATGTGTTGTTTCAAGATAATAGCGTGTACTGGATGTTCTGTGTACACAAAGTTATGAATGGGACTACACTGTACTACCTAAGACCGGAAATGTTAAATTCATGAGATGGGGTGGGCGACTCTGTTTAGTTCATGTTGTTTTAAGAGGAGAGCCTGGAGTTATGGAGCCATGAGGTAGCTTATCAACGGTCCAAGATTGGTCTCATCCTTTAAGCTTCTCAAAAATTGTTAACGAAAAGGTTTGGATCAAAATTGAAGGTGTTCCATCGCATGTATAGAATTTTGAGCTTTTTAAGGAAATTGCAGAATGCTGTGGCAAATTTGTGGAAATTGATTGGAATTCGAGAATTGGCAATAGTGTTGGGTGGGTCTGTGCGTGTTGAGATTGAAAAAATTCATTATAAGTCTATCCATGAATCTCTGAGTCTGAATAATGCTGAAGATCAAGATTATAGAATTTAGCATTATATGTGAAAATTCTAGTAAGATGGGGAATGTGTCTGATCCTAAGATAGATATGGATACTGAAAAAGATTGGCAGGAAGTTAAGAGGAAAGGAATTGCCATTAGATATGCTCCTTCTAATGTGCCTCGACAGTTGCAGGAGAGAATGTTGGTTAGTGGGAAGAAGACAAATAGGTGTCATGATTTGGAGACTGTGACCTGTGCAAATGTGATTGGGGAGAAAAATTTAACAATTCAAAAAGGTGGTTTGGGCGGTAAAATTGTTTGGAGTCCTAAATCGAAACCATTGTTCGCAAAATCACTCGATCTAACGGCTAACCGCTAGGTTCGATCGAAACTGGCCACTGGCCGGTTTTGGTTTTGGGCGGTTAGGGTGATCAACTGATATTTAAAAAAAAAATTCAAAAATATATATATATAAATTCTAAAAAATAAAGAATTTGATTTGTAATGTATTTTTAAATATTCTTTATATTATGATAAAGATTAAAAATTTGATTTGCTCATTAATACTCACTTTTATATCTTTCCCATTTTTTTAGAAAAATTTAAAAAATAGCATTTGAAAAATATAAAATGGGTTAAAATCAATTTTTTTCATTAATTTTCGACTTCATTTGAATATGTTTTGTTTTAATCATTCTTTATATGCTTTTCATATTTTAAATTTTTTTTTTGGTATTTTTTTTTCAACACTTTTTTTACCGCTCGGGACTTGCCCAATTAAAACGGTCGAATCAGCCAATTTACCTGTTAAACCGATTTCAGGCCCTTGTCCAATTAACCGTTGATTCGATTTTGCACTTATCAAAACATAATGTGCACGTGGGCTGGTGAGAAATGTTGCAACCGATGATAATTGTAACGGTGATGAGAAGGCTTCATCGTCTGGGAATCAGGGGGATTCTGGGAATGCTGAGTATTACTTTATGGATGTTAAAGGTAAGGGTATGGTGAACTATAAGTGGTCAAATTGTAAGGAGGATGAGACTATGGATTATGATAGATTGTCATTTATGGATAATAGTGGATCGTTAGATCGGGTAAGGGGGAATTTTGACGATGATTCTTATGGCCAAAATGGGAACATGCAAGATATGAGACTATGGATTATGATAGATTGTCAGTTATGGATAATAGGGGACCGTTAGATCGGGTAAGCGGGAATTTTGACGATGATTCGAAGGAGAACGTTTGTCGGATGGAAAAATTGCAAATGAATGAGCTCGTAACCGTAGACGGCGTGATGGGAGGTGAAAGGACAGGTGCCACGATCGTTTTGTTGAAGAGGAATGAGGGTGGTTTCAACGGTGGGATGTATGCTTGAACCATTGTTAGAGAAACTGGGTTAGATTAGAATCCGCGCCTTGACAGTTTTTGTGATCGTTTGGTTTTTTAAAAATAAATATTTTAAAAAATATATATAAAATTTTGAAAATAAAGAATTTGATTTGTAATATATTTTTTACATAATGGTAAATATTAAAAAGTGTTTTGGTCATTAATACTCACTTTTAAAATCTATGTTTTCATTAATTTTCAAGTGTATTTGAATGCATTTTGTTTTAATCATTATTTATATCTTTTTCATATTTTAGTAGATTTTTTTTTTTACATTTTTTTCATTTTTTTAATAATTTTTTAGCCGCTCGGGACTAACCTGGTTAGAACGGTTGAATCAGCCGTTTTACCGGTTAGGCCGGTTAAACCGCCTCCCGCCCCATGTCCGGTTAACCGTTACATGTTGTGAACACTAGCTTGAATAAAGAAGGGATTGACCCTAGGTTCGACTGCATTCCGATGAGGAGTTTGGAAAGATGAAGCGAAATTTACCTCATAGGAAAGTTGTGATAGATATATCATTGCGACCCCCAAAACAGTCGGATGGGAGCGATTGGCCCCAATATCAAATCATAAGAATTGATGCGGATGAACTGCTAATTGCTGAAAATGGTAAGGTAATAGTAATCTCTTGGATATGCAAATAGTGATGGTTAATGAGGAAGAGTTCTCTGATAATACTCATTAGGAACAAGGAGAGGGCTTCATCAATTATACTGCTACAAGTTATACTAGCAGGGGATGAAAATCGAATGGTGGAGAGAAACCAGATCCATCAGATGGTGTATGCCATGGATATTCAAGTTGAAACGGACTCGATGGAAGAGATTATTGATGTGATTGAAGCAGTGAAGAGCCCGGTTAGCACGAGAATGAAGAAGAATGACAGGGGAGGAAACAAGAAGAACAAAGGTGAAGCCCAGGAGTTGCAGAGTAAAAAGATTAAGGTAGCTCATGTATAAAAGACCATGTCGGCTAATAGATATGCTACCAGGCATGGCTCGTCCTCATCTACCAAATGTTATATTTTCTTTCTAGAAATGTCAAGGGGTTTAAAAGAAAATTAGAGCTTTCTTCTTTCATTCTATAAGAAATGCCTTATTTGGTTTTGATACAAGAAACTAAATTCCATGTCTTAGTGTTTGCTTGTATTAAATCTTTTTGAGGGTAAAACCTTTAAAGTTCTATGCTAAATACTCCATCGGTTTTTCTAGGAGTATTTTGTCTCTATGGGACCCTTCAGTTTTTGATTGTAAATGGTTTGAAGTGAAATGGTTGGTCCATTTTGAATGTTTTTTTTCATAGAAGTTGTGGTTTTCGTATGATTATTATGAATGTCTATGGTACTAATATTGTTGCTTTGAGACCTGTCTTTTTGTTTGAGCTTTGTATGATTAAAGATACGTTTCCTCTTCCTTGGTGTATTGGGGGGGACTTTAATGTGAATAGATGGCCCTGTGAATCTAGAAAATGGGTATAGGATTTGATTCTAGTATGAGAATGTTCTTGGATTTTATTTCAAACTTAGAACTTTTGGATATCTCAGTAGCAGGGGCTAGATTCACATGATCTAATAACTGTAGTAGTCTAGATTCCCCATTTTTGACTAAAGGAGTTCTAGGAAGCCAAGACCTCGAAAAACTTAAAGTATAGGCCTAAACCTTTCCTAGACCAATCCATAACCAAAACCATGAAAATCACCCCACTAAGAACCCATCCTTTGGCCTAAAATAGACTACGAACCACACTAGTTCCATACACCCTAGGACCACCATTCTTCATACACCATAGCCCATCCCATGCGCCACAGAAGTTGATGGACTCCCACATTTAGAACCTAATTAATTTAGTTCAACCACCTTAGTCCACTAAACCCTCTTCTACCATACTAAATAAACACTTAACCGCTCTTAAAACTTTCAATTTAGACCTAAGCTCCATTAAAACCTTCTAAAACAAACGCAAACCTACCTAAATGGCATAAACCTACTTAAAACTAGCCTAAACTTGAGCCATACTTTTAATACCAGGTCAAACCCAATTAAAACCATAACCCCCACTAAACCTTAGTTTGACCCATCTTTATGACATTTGAAACCCTTAATTTAAACTCATTATCACCACCGAAACATACCCAAAATGGTTCATATACAAATTGAAAACGTCCCAACGGACATAACAAGGCAAGTGGCTTGAAACTGCCAAAATTGTGGGGTCCACCATGTCTGCATAACACCTATTTATGTATGCATAATATTGTGTTTCGCAAGAGATCTACGGCCTAGATTGAGCCACCACATGTGCAAGAACAGTTATCTAGGTCCTAGCCTATAAATATAAGCCCTTACCTACGGTATAGGGCCCCTGGCTTTCAGAGAATTAGGTAAAGCCTTGTCCACTCTACGCACGAAACCCCATATCCTTATAAACCCTAAGGCCAAGAACCCTAATTTCCCATCTCATAGACACCTGAGCCTACTTTGAACCTCTGAAACCTTATCCTAAACCAAATATACCCTCAAGCCAATCAAATGATAGACTCTCAGTTACACCCATGGACCCTAGCCTCTTCCTTTAGACCCTAGGCTTAGTATCTGATCCGAACCAAGGTTAACACCCACTCAATCTTAACACTGTTCCATTCCAATTGGCGAACTATATGAGGCGAAAGAGGTCGGCGTATAATCTCATATATGAGCTAGACCACCAACTCTAGGTGCTGGGCCTGTAGGCCCATTTTCAAGTAAGTTCATCTCTTCTTCTTTTATTTAGATTTTCATTTGCATATTTAGTGTAGTTTAGACTTAGTTCCTTATTTCAAAAAGCATTTCCTAAATCTCTCACATACTTTACTTTACAATTTCCAAAGCCACTTTTTGTTTGAATTTTCGGCCTCATTGTCCCATAAGTCTATAACTACTAATCGTTCGTGAGAGAGAGCGGTCCTTAGGCCTATCTCCCTCTTGGACCATAATTTGATAGAGCTCCAATCTCTACATCTGAATGACTTCGTTCCCGTTCGAAGGTGCTTGGTGTCACGGTCGAAGAACGGTGCCCTGCCTTGCCACCTCGGGCGTTGTTGTGAACAGTCTGACGCCCACTGTGGGGCCTGTCGAACTTGTGGGACTTTGGAGCTACTGAAAATACCTTTTGGATTCCAATCCAAGGAGTGTTTTTAGGTGGAAATTCGTTGTTTTTCTTTTATGAGATTTTTGAAGCAAACAGAAATTGAGGAGAAAAATGTGTAACTATCAATAACACCAATGTAACACCTATTTACGTAGTTCCCTAGGATTTTGTAGTGTGGGCAAAACAAGCATCAAGGCATTTAGGTCATGTATGATTGTTTTAATACACACCAATACTACCAAATCCTAAGATCGTGTCTGTAGTTCGGGTCTTCCTTTGGCATCTCTTGACAATTTTCCTTTTACAAGCGGGGTAACAAAGCTTTTTGGAGTATGCGTTACAAGGACTTACTATTGTATAGGAGTCATTTATGCAGACCCATTGAGCCCTCAATTCTGGGTGTCTCTGATCATTATGCTTGCGAGCTTGTCAACACAGCTTTTTGGAGTATGCATTACAAGGACTTACTATTGTATAGGAGTCATTTATGCAGACCCATTGAGCCCTCAATTATGGGTGTCTCCGATCATTATGCTTGTGAGCTATTGACAAGCGTAACACCTTATTACACTTGTGTTTTAACCAATTTCGCTTTTAGCTCGTTGCTCAGAAAAATTCCCAAATTTTGGTGGTTTGTCCTTGTGCTCCTTGATCTATTGCATTGTGATTTCTGACTTTTTTAAAAAATAAAATAAAATAAAAAGGTTTTCTTTCTTTCTTTACTTGAAGTAGGAATTTCTCACTTCCATTTTCCTTTTCTTTTCTTTTCTGTTTTAAATGAGTTTATGTTTGTTTCATTCTATTTTATTTCCTTGTTGCCTATTTTATTTGCTCTTTCTTTTTTGGGCCACCCAGCCCTTCCCTTGAATTGTGCCTTGCTGGAGCCCACATCAGCCAAGGCACACCACACTTGCACGAACCATGTTTGTGCTTCACATTTGCTTTTTTTGTGCTTATTCTTTCTGCATTTATTTGATACACATTGTCCCGAGCACAGATGCGTATCACACATGAGGGCATGAAAGAATTTTTTTTTCCAAATTAGCTTTCGAAATCCTTGAATTCAGCCTTAATGTTTTTGGAATGGGCACCTAGTTCCGAGAGAAAGGGCAGCAGGGAGAGCAAGCCCCCAACGAGAGTGCACCCTCTGCATAAACCCGACCTCTAAGAGCACCCCACAATACTTTAGTCCCATAGCTACCGGCACAGGGACTCAAACCAAAGGTGGGTGCACCCATACCTTATTCTCTTTTGAAATTTACCATTAGTCAGGACACCCCAAACCTTGGCCTTACCCCATAGATACATAGAATTACCCAGCAATTTCGATTGTTTTGCTTGTTGAGTAGCCTAGATTGATGTATTTCGATCAAGACAGGATGATGTGGGACTCGAACACCAAGTCTACCGCTTCATCTCAGCCTCGACTGGATGCATCGCCTTGCCTCCTAGGGGAGCAGTACTCTACAGTCCCTTGGAAATATGGACCTCGGGTTAGTCCAATAGGCTCGGACCAGCCTGATACCATAGTTAGGCTTCCCGATATTCGAGTAGATGATCAACTAAGTCATCAACAAGGAGCCGGGGGTCATCAGGTTTGCACCACCAAGAGCACCCTAAATGGCCGAGGCATCAAGCCAGGAGTTATACTCGAGGAATAAGGGTTATTACAACTGTTTAGACTCCGAGGCCAGGTTAGGGCTGATGTTCAAGGTCTTAATGGGGGGCAACTTGGCGATCGTAGTGAGGGAAACCATGAAAACTCAGCAACCATCGATCAAGATAATGGGGAGTTGCCCACTAGGAATACGTCATCTAGAACATCCACTAGGGGGAGCAATTATATGATTAGGACCAACCCACCTATGATGGGCACCCAGTCGACCCTACCTTAGTCCAAGTTGTGCTCCAAGCCATAAACAACCAATGAAACGTAGGACTAGGGGCAAACCCAGCAGCCCAATACAACCCAGGGCTCCCTCATGTTAGTCAAGCTAATCCCCAACCTCAAGTAGGACCTAGCCAACCCATCTATAATGCTCCCTACCCGAACCGTCCCTACCATCCACCACAACCACTTATTTACCTTACACAACCCATCCAATAACCCCTCGCAGCACCTATCTATCCACCACCACATCGATCTACACCCACCTATCTAGTTGTTAATCCACCTACTTTGGGTAGCAATCCACCACTTCAACCCACACAAGCGGATGCCAAATATGCGGCCTTAAAAGGGACAATCAAGGACCTCAAAGACTCACTTAGACGCCTAGGGGTACACGAACATTGAATATTGAGGCTTATAATGATGTCGACTTAGATGGCTTCGCTGACTTACCACCAGACTTCGCCATTCCAGATTTTCGCAATCACTTTAGTGGGAAGGGTGACCCACAACTGCACGTGACTAGTTACCTACTTGCAGTCCCAATGCTTCGCGATAGGTCGCACCCACTTAAAGCATTATTCACACATAGCCTCATAGGAGATGCCTTGGTACAACGATTTTGGGAGAGACTACCCCGATGCATCATGTCGTGAGATGTTCCAAAAGTTCATATCACACTATCGTGGAAATAAGCCATGTTCAATCTCATTCGGCGCACTTACATCCGTCAACAAGGAATTGATGAACCCTTCATCGAATTTGTAGAGAGGTTTAAGAGTATGGCTTTGAGAGTTGTTGAGATGCCCTATCTCTAACCATTTAAAGATTGGGCTGATAATGGAAAATATGAATATGGAGTACAAGACAGTCTTTAGGCATGGCGGTATCCCTCTAACTTTCACAATGATGTCTGAAAGGGTTGAGCTATATGAGAGGACCAAGAGCCTCATAGCTGGCATCAGATCGGGCAAAAACCAAAAGATTACCAAGCAATCATGGAGCCATAGTAACAATCGGGGCAAACCACTAACAACTGGGGAGGGAAATCAGATTATCATCAATCAACCGAACCGTCAAAATCAAAATCGAAACCAAAATCCAAACCCCAGTCAAGGCCAACAAGGTGTACTAAATCAACTTAGAGGTACAAATAGAAACAAGTCATTTAATTGACAAGAGACACTAAGGAATTTCACTCCACTCAAACAACCAATGATGGAAATCCTTCAACTTCTTTTGCATGAGAAGCTATTGGTACTCCCTTCACCAAAAGAACTCCCATATGAAGTCAAGGACAAGTACAAATGGTGTGATTGGCACCAAAATCAAAGCCACAATACTAAAGAATGTGTTTCATCACGACCCCAAGTCGAAAATCTGATTGATAGAGGTGCAATTGATGTACTGAAACAAGAAAATGAGAAGCCTATAAAAGAGGTTAACCAAAAGATAGGGATTTGCCAATCCGCTGCTGAACAATGACCCACAATCTACCAGCAAGCCTAACATGGCAACCCCTGCAGCAATTGGTGACGGCATGAGGAAAGCTACGGTCATGACAGTCCTTAGAGGACCAAGGCAAGGGATCTGAGGTCCTTCATCTTCCCAAGTGAAACATTAGTCAGGCCAACTTTGAGGCACCACCAAAAGAAACACATTATGAACCAATTCCCCAAGAAGAAATAATTAATACTCTCTCTAACATGGACATTGGTGAAGAAAAAGTCGAACGGGTGGGCATCGAAGTGGATATGATCTACATAAAGCACGATAGGCCTGCCTGACCGACCACTCAACTAGAAGTTCCCAGAAAGGTAGTCACTTTGACAGAAGCCACTCCCTCTTTGGTCCTGGAAGATGGAACCATAAGTTGTTTGACTAGAAAGGGGCGTCATTTCAAGCCTGCTTGACTTAGAGCCGACACATTAGAAGAGACACTAGGGAACCTAGTTCAAGCAATCAAGCCTACCATAGATATCCCTAGCCCTCCGACCCAAACAACCCCAAAGGTAGAGACTATTCTTAAGATTCCACCATGTAACACAACTGGGTATGATCTCCCGACACACTTAGATAAGATCCCAGCATCTATATCTATCTCAGATCCGCTTAGGATCTCTCCAACCCACTGGTAACAAATTGAAACTATGCTCAGAAATATACATGTTTCTCCCGACACAAGACTGGAAAAGCTCAACGAGATGATCAGTCAATTAATGGCTCCAACGCCGATCACCTTCAAGGATGATGACATCCCAT
Source organism: Amborella trichopoda (assembly GCF_000471905.2). The sequence goes on from NW_006498137.1 coordinate 105,979, forward strand.
GAGGGTTTAACCTATTCCATAACTAGCCCCTTTATATTACTATTTACACAACGGGCTTCGAGATTCCTCGTGTGCTCCTTGACAATGGAGCTTCCCTAAATATTTGTCCATTAACGACGATCAAGAAATTGGGTATAGGCCGAACTTCTTTTGAGACCTCTCAGCTCACCATCACTGCCCACGATGGGACTAAGAGGCAAGCTGAGGGGATACTGCCGCTCACCATCAAAATAGGGCCAGTAGTTCAAGTTGTTAAGTTCTATGTCTCAAACATAGACGCATCCTTCAACCTTCTTTTAGGCCGGCCATGGCTTCACAAGAACCTGGCCATAGCATCAACATCTCACCAATGTCTTAAGTTTCTTACAGCCCAAGGGTAATTAAAATAACCTTAGATAATCCATAAATGGTGAACATTATAGAAGTAAGACGTCATCAGGCAGTCAATGAGAACGAGACCAATGAGGTACCCCTCGTCTCATTCGATATGGCCCAGTGCGCCATGTTACATTCAGAAGTCAGTGACCCTATTATAAAAAAGTTTCAAAATTCTATGTTGCTCAGTCAAATACGTTTCTGCTGTCAGCAATATGGTTACAGGTAATCCGAAGCTTGGCACATGCTCCTTGTCCAGGGGTTCCACTTAGGGCATGGCTTGGGAATCATGGAGCAGGGTGTAACAATTGTCGTTTCTGAATCTCTGAATGCCAAATTAGATAAAAGTGATCGAAGGGGGCTAGGGTGTTCACACGTCTACCAGGAAGGCAATCTTGGACCTTCACGCCCTTCAAAGTTCATCTCAGGAGGTATTCAATACATCGACACTCTTGGCCACTCGCCTCTATTACCACAGACGGAGATCATTATTTTCAAATCCTGTGAAGCTCTTCAGCTCTCGCACCAAGATATATCGGCTTCCAGACTTCTGCAAAATTTTCAAGACTCCACACTATTTCTAGAAATTGCACATTCAAATGATCACACACACTATCACAGTCACACTAGGCTCAATGACCATCTTGCCCCCCTCGATCTAGGCGTGATCACGACCGACACTAACCCCATTGACTGTGACCAATCCTCGATGTCTTTCCAAAGGTGTCAAGGGAAAAATTGGTCTCTTACCTATCTAACTATCAAATCGTTAGAAGATTTCCAATGGCACCAATTGACCTCGGTGCTAAAAAATGGATAGGTGCAGGGTGCTCTCATAAAAGTGTAGTTTTTCGCTGAGATCAAGATAAATAAAGATTTAAAAGACTCAACCAACCAGGAAAATATATTGAGGGAAAACATAATTAATAACAATGAGTCATGCCATACCGGCCCGGATCAATAAGAAATAGAAATCAAGAGTAACCCTAAGTCGAATGAGTTTAAATCCCAAATCGAGCTTTTCAAGCAGAAATTCGACAGGAATTCAATGGCCACAGTCGAAGAAACGTCATCCTAGGCACGAAAGAAGACCCAAAGATAACCAAAATTGGGACTTCACTATCACCGAAAGAACAAGAAAATATGGTTACTTTCCTCAAGGAATACTGAGATGTCTTTGCATGGTCATACAATGACATGCCCGGGCTAGACCCCAATCTAGTGGAACACCATTTAAGCCTTTAGAAAGAGGCAATACCAATCAAGTAAAAGGCATGGCAACTAAAGATACATTTGCTACTCAAAACCAAGGAGGAAATCGAAAAACTGCTAAAAGCAAACTTCATTGTTCCCATCGATTATTTCGGCTATTTGGCAAATATAGTGGCGGTGCCCAAGAAGAACGGACGCATAAGGATGTGTGTTGACTATAGGGATCTTAATAAGGCATGCCCTAAAGATGATTGTTTGCTGCCCAATATAGATACCCTTGTTGACAACACAATCAGACATGAAATGTTGTCATTCATGGATGACTTCTCAGAATACAATCGGATACGTATGGCTAAAGAAGACCAAATCAAGACCTCCTTCATTACGCCATGGGGAGTATATTGTTATCGGCTCATTCCCTTCAGCCTCAAAAATGCCGGAGCAACATACCAAAGAGCGATGAAATCTATTCTTCATGACATGATGCATACCCTTATGGAAGATTATGTGGACGACATCCTAGTCAAATCTAAAACTAGGGACGACCACCTTACCAACCTAAAATTGGTGTTCAATCGGCTTCAAAGATACCAACTCAAGCTTAACCCACAAAAATGTTCTTTTAGAGTCACTTTGGGAAATTTTTAGGCTTCATCATCAGCCAAAGGGGCATTGAGGTAGACCCTCAAAAATCCCGGCTATCATTGTGATGCCGCCTCCGTGGAACATAAGAGAAATACGGGGCCTACAAGGAAGGATCCAACCCATAAGACACTTTGTTTCTCAACTAGCTGATAGATGTGAACCCTTCAATCGGCTATTAAAAAAGGATACGTCGTTTGTATGGAATGAAAAATACCAAGAGGCATTCGACCGAATCAAGCAATACTTATCGAATCCACCTCTACTAAGTCCACATGTTCCTTACAAACCTACCTATTTTTAAATCTTTCTGTCAAAGACAAGACCATAGGGGCCATGCTAGGGCAATACGATGACCAAGGGAGAGAGCGAGCCATATATTATATAAGCTAAACCATGTTCGACTATGAAACATGCTACACGAATGTTGAAAAACATTGCCTCGCGCTTATATGGGCCAATCAAAAGTTGAGGCATTATGTTTTATCACATTCCAACAATGTGATCTCTAAGATGGATCCACTAAATTATATCATTGAAAAATCAGTCCTCAATGGACAACTAGCCAAATGGAGAATGCTCCTAAGTGAGTTTTAAATCCAATATGTCACTCAAAAGTCTAAGCATAGGGCAAGTGATTGCTGACCACTTAATAGAGCACATGATAACCCATGATGCACTGGTGAACACTGATTTACTCGATGAAGGCCTCTTTGCAATCAAGGATCCGACTTAGGAACTCTATTTCAACGGTACGAAAAATGAATACAGTGCCGATATAGGTGTCATCCTATGATCACAAGAGAGGGTCATGATGCCCACACCTGTAAGGCTCACACTTATAACATTGTGGAATATGAAGCCCTAATAACTGGGCTCGATAATGCCATTGAACTCCGAATTAAAAAATTAAGAGTCATTGGTAATTCTCTTTTAGTGATAAGCCAAGTTCAAGGGACTTGGAACGTGAGAGACAAAAAATTGATACCATGCCAAGAAATTGACTAGGCACTTCAAAGAAATCACTTTCCAACATATGGCTAGGTCAAACAATAAATTCGTCGACACCCTAGCTACCTTAGCTTTGATGGTTAGCATTCCGTCATGAGTAAATATAAAACCATTTTACATCAAGCATAAACACAAGAATACGTTGTGGTACCACGATCTTGTGTTACATCAAGCTTTTGGTTCTACCATTTAACACAAAGCTTCTCCCATTTCTTCTTCTTTTTGTGTTAAATGCCGAAATCCTAATTGAAACAAGACCGTGGTACCACAACGTATTGGTTCTATTAAGAGGTAAAGAATACCCAGAAGGAGCTAGTAAAACGGCTAGGAAGCCATAAGAAGATTCGCAGTAAACTTTGTCATAATGGGTAACCAAGTCTACAAGAAATCCTTTAACGGGGTTCTTCTAAGATGCGTTGATCATCCGAAAATCGACGAAATTCTCAAAGAATCACACAACGAAGGAGGACACCCTAGGGTAGCCGTCCTAGCCCAGAAGATTAGGCGTTAAGGGTATTATTGGACCATGATGGCTAAGATTGCTGGAAACACGTGAAGAGTTGCCCAAAATGTCAAATATACGGGGACATTATCAATTCTCTCTCCATGCCGCTAAATTGAACTCCACCTACGTGGCCTTTTTCCATATGGGCTCTCGATGTGATGGGCACGATATCCCCTAGGGAGTCAAATGGATATAGATTCATCCTAACCGCAACCGAGTATTTCACAAAATGGGTGGAAGCTGCTTCCTCACAAAAAATCGAAGGACAACATGTGGCCCGTTTCATAAAAAACAATATAGTCTATAGATTCGGAGTTCGGAAGTCACAGTCACAGATAATGGAACCAACTTCAAGAATGAAAAGGTAGCAAGGGTATGCAAGCAATTTAGCATAACCCAAAAATTCCCAACGCCTTACTACCCACAAGAGAATGGCCAAGCCGAGGCTACTAATAAATCCCTTCTTAAGATCATGGACAGGATCATAGAGAATGGGAAAGATTGGCTGAAAAGCTTCACAATGCATTATGGGCCTACCACACTAACGAAAAAACCCCTACCGGAATGACGCCATACTCATTAGCTTATGGTATGGAAGTGGTTGTGCCTATTGAAATTGAGATACCTTCTCTTAGGTTTCTCCCTCACCAAGCATCAAATGATGAAGAAAAATACGAAGCTCGCTTAGCTACATTTATCACACTAGATGAGAGGCGACTTCGAGCTTGCAATGCAATGAGGGCGTACCATTGAAGAGTTGAGCGAGCATACCTAAAGAAGGTCATTCCAACAATTCAAAGTCGGTGACATGGTACTTAAGAAAAATTTCCATTCCACTGCAAACTCACACCCATTGGGAAAATTTAAACCCAATTGGGAGGGACCATTTGTAGTCACAGAGGTACACCCTGGAAATGCTTGTAGTTAAGAATCAAGAAGGGGAAGAATTGAATGACCCTATCAATATGATGTATCTCAAAAGGTATTATCCATGAAGAAACCATTCAAAAAAAAAATCATTAAAAACAAAGAAAAGAGAGTGGCAGGCATAGCGAAAACTTGAAAAGGCCCATGAAAAAAATGCCAAATAAAATGACAAACGTGGTGGTGACACTACAGGCAAAAAAGTCCTAAAAAAAAAAAAACAACGTGGTAGGCATGGTGAAAACCTGAAAAGGCCCATGGGCAAAAATGCCAAATAAAAATGACAGACGTGGTGGTGACACTACGGGCAAAAAAGTCATAAAAAAAAATAAAAAATGATAGGCATGGTGAAAACCTGAAAGGGCCCATGAGTAAAAATGCTAAATAAAAATGACAGATGTGGTGGTCACACCATGGGCAAAAGAGTTATGATAAAAATAAAGGGAATAGTGAAAACCCGCAAAAAGGCGCTACTACCCAACGCCTCAGATGAAAACCTAAAGAGCGTTCGGGGTACTTCTAGTCCTAATCAAACCGATGCCTAAACCATCTAAGGCATCTGACCATCAAAATCAGCTTCCAAGAATCGCAATACATGACCACCAAGGTCTTGATGTGGAGTCTAAGGGAAATCTGAAGTACTAGGGGCAATATCTTGTGACTACCAAGACGTGGACTAGCACAGACCGAAGAAGATCGCTCAAATTGTGAGATGAGGGACCGAGATTCAAAAAGATGGAGGGTAATTGAGAATTCCAAATCCCAAAGATCAAGCCAGTAATGGTGGGACTCTAAATAAAGGATTCAACCACAATGATTGAATTAACAAAATTAATTTCTAAAGTATTTTCTCTGAAAAAGTTTTCCAAAACACAAGAGCTTCTTCAAATTTGGAGCAAAATCCATTTCAAAGTTAGCTTCCTAGTTAGTTTTTGGGTAGATTGAACCTCAAACACCCGACCGAATTCTAATCTCCACCAAAGGGACTACAAGTGGATAGATTGTAAGGCTCGTCCCACTTTTCAAAAGAATTTTGAAGAAATTACCCAACTCTTCTCTGCTTTCTCAAAATGATTTTCAAAATAGGGGTCAAAACTCCATTGACCACATGAGGATAAACTGCTTGGTCATCCTCTGGCCTCATGTCCCTGCCTGGGGGCATGAAGTTAACCTCCAAAGCCTAATAAGAGGTCATAAAACTGGTAGGCACTCCATAGTTGCACAAGTCTAAGCTGCTAACTACCACATCATGGCAACATGGTTCCCCATTAATGATGAAATTAACCAGTGTGGAGAGTTATTCTCTCTCATCAGCGTTCTCGAGGTAAAAAAAATGAGGGGCATAACGCTAAAATGAAAAGAAAGTGCATGACATGAATAAGAACTAGTCCATGTGATCACAAGGTGCTCAAAGTGCTAAACAAAAAAGGAAATTTAAGACCTTTCCAATTTTTCCATAAAAAAAAAAGAGAAGAAATAATTTGCTTTTAAAGCCGTCATAATTTCAATAAAACAAAATAAAAATCTTTGAGGGAATCTGTTTTCTATTAAAAAATAATGGCCTTCCTCATTTTTAATGCCATCATCTTTTCAAAAAAAAAAGAAGAAGAAAATCATTTATTCTTATGAATCCATCTATTTTGTTAAATAAAATAAATAAATAAATAAATAAGAAGATCGAGTCCATCTTGCTTAGCCCACTTTGTCACGACCAGCTAAAGCTAAAGTTACATCAAAGAGCGCTTCCACATGGTAGAACCTCCTCAAGGACTATAAGGTTTTTATAAAGCTGATCTTGAGCCTTGGTTGATTTCATGCCCTTTGTTTGACTAGAAAATAGGCCAGATTCTGCAGGATCAAACATATGGAGCCTTAAGGAATGATGGAAGGAAATAAAATGACAAAAGGAGAAGGAGACAAAATTGAAATAAAGAATTGATCGAGAAAGATATCTTGTTTTTATTAGAATATAAGATCGTGATTAGATCCGCATATGTTTGTGGTAAAAGAATGATCTTATCCTTTGATCATAATAACAAAATAGAAATATCCAATTAGAACATGAAAATGCGATTAAATTGGTCCAAGTTACCCTTCGAGACGAAGTGGAAGAGGGAATGAGAATTTCAAACGAGGAAAAGGATCCCATTACTTAGAAAAAATTGAAGACGAGCCATATGAGGTGAAAATCTCATGTACAGTTCTGTAGAGTGACAAGAAGTATGACTTATTTATCAACTTTTCTACTATCACCCCAAAAAAACAAACCCTACATAACGTGAAGTTGTCAGAATATGATTAACCTCTAGATTTGAAATCATTGCTTATATACCTGGTGTTGGCCATAGTTTTAAGAACATTCTATTGTATTAGTAAGATGAAGGGTTAAGGATTTACCCAGCGTGTGATATCACATTATTCAAGGAACCCTAGATGTTGTTTGGGTAATAGATCTTCAATTAGTGTAGGAAAAATAGGTTGGTTCAAATCATAATCACCCGGTTAGATCAGAACTTGCCAGTTCTAACTTCGGCCGGTTTTGATGATCTGGTCGGGTACTTTAAAAAAATTAAAAAAATTATATAAAATATCAACAAATAAGATATTTTATTTGTAATGTATTTTTTAATATTTTTCATCATTTTGGCAAAGATTGAAAATTGTTTTGGCCATTAATACTTCTTTTAACATTTTCCAATAGTTTTGAAAAATTTCAAAAATACCCATGGGCACAACTCGATTTTTTAAAATACATTTTTCATTAATTTTCAACTTCATTTGGATGTGATTTGTTTAATCATGCTTTAAATATATTTTTTATATTTTGTTGGATTTTTCTTTCTATTTTTTTTAATCTTTTTTAACACTTTTTTGACCACTCGAGACTTGCCTTGTTAGGTCGGTTGAACCGGCTGGTTTATCAATTAAGCCAGTTGAACCACTTCTAGCTCCATATTCAGTTAATCGTTCTGATTCGATTTTTCCTACACTATCGTCAACGACGGTGTTCTAGTGCATTGTAGATTCCTATCCAAGATTTGTGTCATTTGATGATGGTGATATGTGCCTCGCTAGAAATATGTGAAGTACATGACTAACCCAATAACAAAAGTTTCGTTAGGGGACTGGAGTAGGCTACCATGAGACAAAAGATCTTCTTTTTATAGACGATCAAACAATTTCAAATCATGGTCCTTGCTAATGGATCATTTGTATCTGTATAGGATGAAAAACAAACTCTAGATATTTGATTTCTTTCTCTTTGAATGAGATCTCAATTCCAGCTATTGTTTCATTAGACATCTTAAAACTAGAATCATTCTTATTTCTAATCTGGTTCTTGTTCATTCCTATCACAACAGGATGGACTTTACTTAGGATGAGAATGGATCAACTATTAAGTCTTGGTTGGAAATTTATTTTACCTATTATTATTACTTATAATTAACATGTTAAGTATATCTTTTATAATATTTAATTGATAAAATATTTATTATTTATTATTCATGTATTAATTATTATATATTACTTACTATAATTATTACAGCTCTATCCACTATATAAAGTATAACTTACCGCAAGTTTTTGGGGGCCGTGGCTCTTTTCAATCTCCCATAAATATTAATTACACCTATTTTGGTGAATCGGCATTAATGTGGAAATCGGTCTCCACTTATAAATGGGACTCCTACCTTGGGAGGGCATCCAAAAGTTGTTTTCATGGAAATGGGTCTCTTAGAGATCCATCTCTAGGGAACTAAGCAGGCCTTTGAGAGTTTTTTGGTGTTTTAATGGGACTACAAGGGACCCTATTTCTAGAATTTATAGACCAATGTTTTATAGTGTATAATAATAACAAAACATATACAATAAGACAATTTACTTTTGATATAAAGATGTTACAATCATTATTGATCGTTAGATGTGAAATCAAGTGGTTGAGGATGTGTCATTATTTGGACAAAAAGTCAAAGGGAAAATTTCACAAATATAATAATACTTTTAATAAATTGGATTTCACATCTATTGCCTAAAAGTAATTGTAATATCCTTGTACCAAAAGTAAATGGTCTTAAAATATATAATACCTAGTAATAGTTGCCCCAATTTGCATTGTGGAATAAGATTACGGGGCATTTTTAGCATTTTCTTCAATAAAGTAAAAGGGTATTAAGTGGGTTTCCTCATAATCCAGGTACAACAATTTGTGCTCATAAACAAAAGGAGTTGAGTCATATATTATTATGGGATTGTCTACAAAGAGATAATTTATCTTTTGTACATGGAGGTAACAATCATTCTTGTCCTTTAAATTTCAAAATGAGTGGTTGTAAGAGTGTTATTGAATAAACATAAAGTTCCAAAAAAAATTCTCAGATTTTACGAGTCACATCAAATTTGACATCTAAAGAATGAGACTGATGATAACCTCCATGTACAAAAGATAAATGTTCTCTTTATAGACGATCCATATTACTATTTATCATTTATTAATGGGAGGGAAAGAGAAATAGGATTGTTCAGTGATCAACGGCCTCTTTAAAGTGAGCTAAAAATTTTACCTTATACTTAATCCTACCCAGGCTACAAGAGTAGATTGAGTAAACGGCAGCAAGTAGCAGTATCTACAATTGATGCTATTTCTTTTGGTCATTAACGTCTCACTCCCTTCTTTGAAAATTGATGTCTTGGATTTTGACACCTTAACTCCTACCTATTATTACTTTTGTATTATCTGAAATTTGGTCCTTAGTGGTAATAATTTTTTAGTCTCCTCTCACGATTTCAAAACTTAAGCTAATGAAGTAATCACTAGGACGTAGTCATGGCTTCCAACCACCTCTGAGAGAGAGAGAACAATTGACCTAAGTTTAGAGAGGGAGAGAGAACAATTGACCCAAGTCTAGAGAGAGAGAACAATTGACCTAAGTTTAGAGAGAGAGAGAACAATTGACCCAAGTTTAGAGAGAGAGAGACATAGAGAGAGTAGAGTTGACACAAGATTCAGTCATTCCTGCACTTGTTCAGTAGCTAAGGAAGGTGCTTAAGGGGAAGGATTTTTAGGGCTCTTTGGGGTATAATTTCCGAAGACCAAATCAAGGTTTCCTTCCCTAGATGAATGGGTTAAGGAAAGTTCCACTTGTGCGTAGACTTCTCACCTAAAAAATGGACAATTGTAGATTGATATTCCAATATCCATTTTAGAGAGAGTTTAGACTTATATTTATAGGGGTACATAATTTTGTTCATGATAATCATGAATGTGAAAGAAAAAATAGATTTTTAAAATTTTAAATAGTATATTTTGGAAATCTTTCTCATAGTTCATTTTCCATTTTGTTTAGAGAAAGTTTGGACTCATATTTATAGGGGTACATAATTTTGTTCATGATAATCATGAATGTGAAAGAAAAAATAAATTTTTAAAATTTTAAATAGTATATTTTGGAAATCTTTCTCATAGTTCATCTTCCATTTTGAGCACGTTACCATGCTCCCTCACGAGCATAGTTTATTTCTACTCCATTGGTTAGAAGACCTATATGGGAGGATTTTTTCAATTTGAAATTCTCGGAATTACTTAACAATTACTAGATAGTTGTTTTTATAAATAAATTTGAAATTTTGCTGTTTTAACACTTAGATCTCACCATCTAAAAATTGGATGGTCTCTATTCAATCTTGAGATTTTTTTTTTTGAAGTACATAAAGGGTACAATTAAAAATTCTTTTATTGAGGTTAATCTATGGGATGAAGAAGTTACATCTCCAAAATTTAGGACCCTAAAAATGATTTTCGTTGTAGTTTTAACAGAGAGAGTAAATGAACATTATTCTCCCACGAGAGTATAAGATCTTTTGGGTTACATTTAGAGGCATCATTCTTTATTTAAATGGACTATGGACATTTGGTGGGGTGTTTGGGTTTCTCAATCCAACACCTATGTCACCGTGACGCATCAAATACTTTTCCTTCACTAAAGCAATAACAAAAGAGTGAAATTGACAAGAGGCCCTCGAAAGGGATGAGTAGGTGTTAATTGGCATGATGCTTTTAAGAAGGTGGACTTAGATTAGTATATGAGAGGTGTGAGTACGGTTATTTTTATATTTTCCCATTTTTTTGGATTATTCGAAAGACCTCCAGTCACAGATTTTTAAAAATCTATTTTTGCTACTTTTTTAACATCATTTTGAAGGGTTTTGTTTAATCTTTTTTTAAACATACATTTCCTAAAACTTTTTTATATTTTATAGTACTTGACACTAATCGGCCGAGTTACTCAGAGACTGAGTCTGAGTAATCGGCTCGAGCCAAGACTGATTACTTGGCCCGAGTCACGCTTTCTTGGAAACAAAAGGGCTTAGGTCAAGGTGCTCCTTGTTAGTTTCACAATGCACGCCAAAGTCACTCAATTTTAGGAGATGTGAAAAGATTTCAGGAGCATATTGTTCATTTTCTCCCTAGGGCAAAACTAAAGCTTGAAATATTTTTTGGATATCAAATTTTGGATATTTGATCACTATAACCTAGGGACCAACCCTTGAAGGAAAAAAATTAACTCGCACTAAAAAATAATAGTGTCTCAAGATTGAAAAAGAACAGTTGAACTTTTGGAGGAAAAACTTCTTTTTTCTTTTTTGAAAATAATCATTTAGTGACACTTAAATGGATTCCAAAATTTCATATTAAAATAAAATAAAATAAAAAACAAACAAACCTAAATAACTATGTTGCCCGAGAAAGTTGACGTACAGTATATGCTCTCGTTGGAGTATGCTAGGAGATTTATTTGCTTAAGCATATGCCCATATAGTATTTGAACATATTACTTAAATTTTTGGAATGTAAACTCCTTGATCAAGTGATCTGCTCCCAAAAAAACAAAAAACAAACAAAAATGACAAACATTTCATGCTGCCTAAAAAATGAGGCCTTAAGATTGAGTAAAGATCATCCAAGTTTTGGATGGTCACATCTGAACATTTAAGAACCAGGATCCAATTTTCCTTCCTTTCTTTTTCATTTGTCTTTTGTTATAAGGGTGAGGTTTGTATAAGGTCTGCCTCCTTATACTGTAGCAGTAAGGCAGACCTATAAAATTTATTTAGAGAGATCGTTTCATCATTGAAAACCTTATGATAGCTTCAAAATTTCATTTTATCCTCAGCTATAAAATTTAATATTTTAAAAATAGTACAGATCGGGCATATCAAGAAATACTTGAAAATAGACGGTCTAGATAACTTGTTACAAGATATACTATTGTTTAGATTTTGAATTTTTTTTTTTTTTTCTATATTCATTCATCTCAAGGCCGAGATGATCAGTTGGAGGGTTCTCCTATGCTGGAACACTCTCGACTATAGAATAAGGTTCTAACCTTATATAAACTTTTTCCTTGTTATAATAGCTATCTACTTATTCTGATTCAGCAAGAAAAATTCCCCTGAGCAGGGTTGAGGAATAAAATAGATGCTCCAACCTGGGTACTTTGTATACTCTCAAATATGAATCTATGATGTGGATAGGGACCGTATACTACACAAAATTTGCCTCTTCCATCCATTGTCATCAACAGACAGTGATGGGCCTTTGTTTTCTTGACAAACTATCATGGACTAATAAAGAGGAACAATTGCTTGTTCACCACCTAGTGATCACTCATGGCAGATGACTGGTCTGTGGTCCCTGTACTATCTTTATCAAGTGTAAACACACCTCTTTCTTTTTTAATGTCTTCCCTTTATTTTATGAAGAATATACAAAGAAAACATTTACTTTTCATTCAAGGTCACAATTATTCTTGTCCATTAGTTTTCAAATGGGGTGGTTGTGAATTGACATATCATCAAGACAATGAAAAATATCAAACTGTGACATATCTCAAGCTTTCCCATCTAGTGGCTGAGGGTGACTGGTATCTCCTTGTACCATAAGGGAATCATTTTATAGTATAGTAATCAAGCGTGTGCACACAATGTGGATGCTAGAAGAGAGCACAAGTGCTTTTTAACCATTCTGATTAAATGAGAAAGAGTAATGATCCTATAGGACCCTCCTATACCCATATATGTAGGACCCTAAAGGATCACCATTAAATTTGGCACAAATCTTTAGAAAAGTCAAGTCCCACATCTATGTGATAACTTTTCTAGAGATCTGTACCCAATTTAATAGTGATCCTTTGGGATCCTACACACTTGGGTGTGGGAGGGTCCCATAGAATCATTACTTCATATATATGAGGTGTAGGGCCCTATGAGACCCTCCCACACCCATGTGTGTAGGACCTTAAATGATCAC
>NW_006498137.1:127093-137569 GCF_000471905.2 Amborella trichopoda
GAGAGAGAGAGAGATAAACCTTTAGAGAGACAAGAGAGAATAGGTGTTGGGATTTTATGAGGTGGGATAGCCTCTTTTTATAGATTTTCTATGAATTGGGGTTTGTCTCAATTCATATGGTCAAATCTTGATCGTTGATCTAGTGAGACTTGTGGGGTGAGAGATTTGAGTCATCCATCTCTTTGATCCACCATCAAGATACAAAACGATTATGACAATCGAAGTTCACGAATCTGGCTGGACTTCCACCATCAAGATTCAAAGATTCAAAGAGGAGATTGTCACATTTGTTTTGCATCAAGTTTGGTCTGTTTTGATATTCATTTGTGGCATTTTCTAATTTGGGAGGTCATCGGGAAAAAGGATTATGGCGATCGAGCGGGCTTGCTTTTCCAGTAAACTGGGGATTTGTACTTATCGGAGCTTGGATCAGGAACAATAGTTATACTAGTTTGCAGCTCTTCGCGAGGTGGTTGCATTGAACTCGGCTTTGTGATGATCCTATGCGCAGATTCCGATCTGTGCTTTACGATGTTCGAGATGTCTTCCTCTTAAAACCTTGATTTTTTTGGTTTCGTGGTTACCTTCTTTCTAGAAGAACTTTGGCTCTGGGTCGCGCCACAGTGCATGCCTTAGATCAAAATGATAGGGCTGGCGTGATTTAGAACATGTCAAAGTCTGAACTTTTTATGGTTCTAGATGAAGGTATTGTGGGTTCTTGAAGTCCATCTCAAGATGTGATGTTGCAGTTTCCGTGCTTGGGGACTCGTTCAATGAAGCCACACTACGATAGTCTAAAACCTACTCATCTTGAGGCCGTATGGGCATAGACCCCTTTTGGGTGGTTTGATTGAGCCCAAATTTGATCCTCGGGGGTTTGTCAACGTTCTGAGTGAGATGGTGATGGTATGGTACTGTTTTGAAGCCGCTAGCATAGGGCTACAATTGTACTATCTATCCTTTGTGCGATAGCATTCCTCCCAGGTTGCCTGCTTCGAGATTTATTTTTTGGCACAACTTTGGCATGTTAGTGTCTTGAGTACCAGCAGGACCAAGTTGTTACCGGCTCTCTTCTTATTCGTGCGGGAGATGTAAGTACGTCAAAATAACGTATAACAATGAGCTAGAGCCTTATCCTCTCTTTTCTAGATTTATTCCCATCAAATCTTTAAATAAAAAAAATAATATCTTACTTTCTATTTTAGTATATCTAATATTTATTTCTTGAATCAAACTATCTTGATTCAAAGATTTACAAAATATTTCAAATATTTAATCTTATCATGCAAGTTGGCTATACCCAAAAGAAAAACCAACAAGCAAGGGGACAACTATCACTCAATCTTGGAGAGCAAGTTAGTCCCTATGGGTGGGGTGTGCCACCCTTTGGTGGTCACACATAGGCCCCACCCAATCCCACATGTTCTAAATTAGGCCCCCATATTTATGGAAGGTCTCATATAATTTTAGAAAGTATTTTATTTTGTATTTATAATTTTAAATCTTATATTTTATTTAAAAAATTAAAAAAATAATTTCTCTTAATTTATAAATCCAAACGACAAAATAAAATATCATAAGATTCACAAAAATTCAAATAAACATTCTAAAAATCATATATCGTAAAATTAATTAATTTTGATGGGAATCAGATCCGTTAGATCTAAGAGTTTATCAACATACGGGAGCACTCCACCTTCAACTGCGGACCACGATCCATCTAGCTTTCTCAAACTGATCTAGCAGTTCCCATGGCCCATAATCCATTGTAAGGGCTCATGATTGAACCACCAAAGTCAGCCAATAAACTAGGGAATGCAATCTCGATTTATGGATTTCAGGTTCTCCCCTAGAGGTAAAAATTCATGGTCCTCCAAACTATGATACAATCATGACTTTATGCTCTATAGGGGTAATATCTTGCACATGTATACGCTTCACTCTCATTGGTGAATTTCAATACGGTTATTTATGTACATATCGTGTGATGATAAAACGATGAAGTTTTGAGCCTTGTCTTTAAAGGCTATTCATCGTATGCAAGGGCCGTACAGTTCCTCGACTCTCATATGAGCATACTCCGACATAATCAAGGGCTAACCCACTAAACCCTTCTCGGTAGATCCCTATTCCTAGGTATCTTGGGTTTTTCCAAACTCGGCTGTCCTCGCATGTCAAGCCTAGTTTGAATATCGGCAAATCGCATTTACCTAGTACGGTCACAAGAGGACCACACTCCTATGAGTTTATGTTTCACTATATAAAATGCTCATACAAACTCTTACAAAGCCTTTAAAGGTTACATAAACCCAACATCTCCCACTTAGCCTTTGGAGGCCTTAAAATCTCTCTTTCTCACATTCTCATTCCCCCAATTACAATCTCTCTCAATCATTTTTCAGTTATTCTCTCTTATTAGATTAATCATGGCCGCCATCAATCCCCTCACAAAGGATTTATGGAAGCAGTGCATCTTTCTCTTTGTTGCTCATATCTCATTCCGAACGTGGTCATAGTCCATCTCCATGTCGCATCGTGAATCATAGACATGTTGTTACAGAAGATCATCACATACCCTTATCACATGAGGTCGTATCTTCATGAGCGTAAAGCAGTTCTTTAATCAAGTTGCTCCCTTCTATACCTATACAACTAACACCACGCATCTAGGTTCAATGGGTGAACAACGGTATGTTATTCTAGCTGGCCCGTCAAACACAAGCCGGTGCTCTCACTAGAATATTGAGTTTATCTGGAGCTTTCATAACAAGATACTTGTATATCTAAATATCCAAGCAACTAAAAATAATCATGGAATTGTTAATAGCTCCCACTCAAACATAACACATAAGAAATATTATCTCAGCATTCTCATCTTGTGTCACGAGATAGTATAACCAATCTCTTACCAAATAGTAACTCAATGCTCATTTGGTTTCGCAAAAAGCTAAAACCATTTTTCAAACCATAAAGATTAAACTACACTAGTCTCTTAGTTGTAAACCCATTGAGGATTCTAAAACCAGGTCACATAATCGATAATATGAAAACATGAGTCAAGACATGTCGGTATTTGATAACAGTGTATAGGTTAATTTTACCTTTCACATGTACATAAAATACTTTCAAGACCCAATGTTTTTTTTCTTTATATCAAAACTCTTGACATGGTATATTTTTACAAACAATAATTAGAAAATAGCACAGTGGTTTAAAAACAATTTTTCTTAAATACTTAGTGGATCTCACAAAACTATGGGGTTTTTTCAAAACCATATCCATAGACTTAGGTTTTTCACAAATGATCCTATTTAAAATACATACTAGACTTCATAAATAGGTTTACCGCATTCACCTTTAATTACCTATCAAGTCATGGCCACAAAAACAAATCATAAAATCCATCTCATAATTTTATCCAAAATAAAGCATGACTAAATAATGCTTATAAATTTTTTGATATAACACTTCTTTTTGGCAAATATGAAAACCTTATCATGGCATCATCACATGCAACACATCATATTACTGGATATTATTGGAAGGATGGTCACTAAGGCCGGGTTCTATCGGAACACTCATTTCGTGCTTACATATTTGAATTAGTCATACCCATCTCTCATGTTTCATACTTTGGCTCATAGTCCTTGATCAAACGATATCTCCATGTGTATCACTACTTTAAGTAGTTCTTACAAGCATAAAGAGGTACTAAAACACATGGTATTAAGAAAAATTGACTTTTTCAAACATGTTAGCACTTATTTCCTAATGTCCATACACTCCTACATATTCATAAACAAACAACCAAAATATAACCAAAGAAGTATATAAAACATAAAATAAAAAAGTCATTTGAATCATCTTTCCCTATATGACCTTACCATGTAATATAAGATAGATTTCATATCTCAAAACCATGTAGTGTGGTACTCGGGCTTTCTTGATTCTTTTCTTTTACTTGCTGACGAGTTTTTGTGAACTTGGAAGAGCACACAACTGATGAAGAAACACTTGGCCATCATATTTTATACATTGATGAAGCATTCTACCTCTTCGGCCTTTTGGATTCTCCCATATATATATATATATATATACAGACTTGAAACTTCGAAAACAATTAGAAAAATAGAGAATAACAGGGATAAAGGAGTTATGAGACTTCTGCGAGCAATTTGGATTTAATACCTTACCCCCTTCAAAGCCTTTTCCTAAAGAAAAACATGAAAAGTTTAGAAAAAAAAAATTTAGACATTCTTAAAAGACAAAAGAAAAATTTTCCAAAAATTTATTACAAAACGAACAGTTTTTTAAAAATAAGGGAAAAAAGAAAATCCATGTTTGTTATAATTGTGACAAAGTAAGCCATTACAAAAATCATTGTAGAGTTAAAAGAAGGATCAACTCTCTGGAAATAGATCATAATATTAAAAACCAATTATTTGAGATACTCCAAATAAAAGAGGAAACTACTGATTCCTCCAATTCATAAAATGAAATGTCGATTGGAGAAATAAATGATGAGGATATTATCATTAGCCGTTTTGACTCAGACTCTGATGATAAAAGTAACCCAAAAGAAGAAAATTGCTAATGTGATTTTTATAAGGCAATAATGGATATGAATGGGTTAAGCATTAATACCCTTACAAAAGAAGAAGATCTGATTATAGACCTCATTGACAAAATTTCAGATCCAGATGCTAAAAGAGAAGCCTTAGTCCAATACATCAAAATATCTAAAACCCCATCTGAAAAAATCAAGTCTTCTCTTGTCCCAACAAAAGAAGATTATAGTTTTCAAGACATCCTTAAAAGGGTACAAAATAAAACACAGATAGAAAAATAACCTTCAATCTCTTAGCTAAAATATGAAATCAACGAAGAAATTGAAGAAGAACACATAGAAAGTGAATTTGATAATCTAATAACTGAATACAATATTCCTTTACCACCAGAGGTTGAAGATACCCTTCCTAAACCTGAAACCTCCAAAGCCGGTATGAATGTGATAGAAAAGGTTCAAAATTGTAAATATGTAAACCTAGTAGATAAACTAATAACCCAAAAATAGTTTATTAAAATCAAAATTGTAGTTCAAAAGGAATATAGTTTCCAAACCACCGCCCTGATAGATTCAAGAGCTGATCTAACTTGTATTAATGAAAGATTAGTACCAACTAAATACTTCAGCAATACCACCAAGTTCTTAATACTGCTAATGGCAGCAAAATGCTTATCAATTATAAATTGTCAGTTACTGTTGTATGCAATAATGGTGTTTGTTTCAAATTTTCCTTCATAATGGTAAAAGGTTTAAGTCAACCTGTTATTCTAGGGACTTCCTTCTTAAATATGTTTTATCCAATTAAAATTGATGATACAGGAATAGAAGCTAGTATTGAAGGGCATAAGGTTAAATTCACCTTTATTGATAAGCCTAGAATCCATGAAATCAATAACATTAGAGATAAGATTTCTTCCAAAGAAAAATTCATTTATTATTTAAAAGAAGAAATAAAATACAAAAATGTGGAAGAAAAATTATCTCTTCCTAAGATTCAAAATAAAATTCAATCTCTAAAAATAGATATAGAAAGAAATATATGTGTTGATATCCCCAATGCTTTTTGAGACAGAAAGCAACATATAGTTGAACTTCCCTATGAACCAGATTTTCGAGAAAAAAAAATTCATACTAAAGCAAGACTTATTCAAATGAACAATAGGTTGCTCGAAATTTGTAAAAAAGAAATAAAACAATTATTTGATAAAAAGCTTATCAGATAAAGCTCATCACCCTGGAGCTGTTCAGCCTTTTATGTGGAAAAGGCCTATGAAATAGAAAGAAGGGCTCCAAGACTGGTTATAAATTATAAACCACTTAACAAAGTTTTGAGATGGATCAGATATCAAATCTCTAACAAAAGAGATCTATTGGATAGACTGGTAAAAGCTTGTATATTTTCATAATTTTATCTTAAATCAGGCTACTGACATATCTAGATTGCCGAAAAAGATAAATATAAAACTGTTTTTAATGTTCCATTTAGACAATTTGAATGGAATGTTATGCCTTTTGGATTAAAAAATGCACCATCCGAATTCCAAAATATCATGAACAAAATTTTTAATCCTTATACCAAATTCATGATTGTTTATATTGATGATGTATTTGTTTTCTCTGAATCAATTGATCAACATTGGAAGCATTTAAGTACATTTATAAAAGCAATAAAAAATGCTAGCTTAGTAGTTTCCCCGAGAAAAATAAATCTATGCTAGACAAAAATAAGGTTTTTAAGACATAATATTTTCCAGGGAAGAATTGTTCCCATTGATAGAGCAATAGAATTTGCATCCAAATTTCCAAATATAATTAAGGAAAAAACCGAATTACAAAGGTTCCTTGGTTGTTTAAAATATATTTCGAACTTCTATAAAGATTTGGCTTTAGATGTAAAACCTTTATTCCAGATATTGAAAAAGAACCCTCCAGAATGGACCGAAGAACATACCAAGGCAGTCAGAAAAATCAAAACAAAATCTAAGGAATTGCCATGCTTAGCTTTATCAAGTCCTACAGCATTTAAAATAGTAGAAACAGACGCCTCAGAACAAGGACTTGGTGTTGTTCTTAAACAAAAAATAAATAATCAAGAGCAGTTGGTTCGGTTTACCTCTAAAACCTGGAAGTCAGCTCAATAAAATTATTCAACAGTAAAAAAGGAGATACTTGCGATTGTTCATGTTGTTACAAAATTTTAAAGTGATATGTTTAATCAAGCATTCCTTATAAGAACTGATTATAAAGCAACTAATGACATCATTCAGAAAGATATAAAAAATCTCGTGTCAAAACAAATTTTTGCAAGATGGCAAGGTATTCTTTTCGCTTTTGAATTTACTATCGAACATATTAATGGTAACACCAATTATTTGCCTGACTTTTTAACCCGAGAATTTTTGCAGGGAAGGCAGAAGGAGCCAACAAAAAAGGATGATGGAAATAATCCCTAATCCAGGATCATCCCTAGCATCACCATCAAAAACCAAATGCTCTAATAAGAAGGCAAAAACAAGATATTGATATATCTCCCCTTCAAACCCCAATAAGCACTCAAACTCCTAGTACTAAATCCATATATTTAGAAACACATATATTCCGTTGCTGATTATAAAAAATGATCGTCAGTCAAAAAATCCGACTGAAACAGCTGCTTTATACATCAGGCAGCATATGCATCCTAATATGCGTGACAGATGTAGAGAATGGTACGAAAGTATCATAATGGAAACAAGGTCAGTTTTCATAGTTCATCATTATAGAAATAATGATACTGAAATAGCATATTCAAAATTCCAAATCAAAAAAGTTATTTCTTACAAAGAGTGGGGACTAGATCCTTTAAAGCCAAGGATCATAAATACGAAATGATTTAAAATTAAATCCTACTATTACTTTGAATACATAAAGGCTTGGGATGAAGTCTTCTCATACCAGAATACAAAAAATTCGCACAGCTAGTATATTCAGTTCAAAATAACTGAGCCAAATGAGTTCCCAAATTGGTTTAAAAAGTTGTTCTCTATATGGTGATCAACAAACCAAATTCTGCCAAAAGAACTACAAATTTCATAGAGAAAATTATCTGAATATAATAGACAAAGTCTTAAAAGAGACTACCATATATATTTTATGACCTTATATCAGGAACCGTGGATTTTAAAATGGGATTATCAAGTCTCAATAGATGATATGGACAGGTGGGATTATATCCCCTAATTAAGAAGGCAAATCCATATCAAATGGTAGGACAGTTATAAAAATGAATTCCTAAATCCAGACAAAATAAAAATGAAACTTATACCTTCTGTTTCACCCCAAAAGCAAAAAATGGAAATATCAGAATATATTATAATATTACAGCAACAAAATCCCAATCTATCCAAAGAAGAGCTTAAAAAGAAGCTCTGAAATGCAATATAAGATAATGAGGAAAAAATGTCCACCTCTACTCGAGTAACAAACAGGAAGATTACAGTCCAAGGAATGGTGACGATTGCGTCGGAATTGAATTTTCTTCAAATTAAAGAAAATTCAGGAAGGGACTAGAATGACTCCAACCTATCAAGGACACGTGTCCCAGTTACTGTAGCCACTACCGACAAAAGTTACTATAGCCACTACCGATAACGTTACTATAGCCACTATCGACAAACTCACTGTAGCCACTACCGACAAAGTCACTATAGCTACTAGCCGACGGAATCTTTCACTATAGAAAATAAGGTGTCGGTGCGGATTTCAAATGTTTCAAATTCGTTTTATTTCAAAAGCTATAAAATGGGAGGGCTCCCCCTCATTCAAGGCATCCGGAGTTTTCCTGAGTTTACAGTCCTCTCTCTACTCTCTTCTCTACAATCAGCTCTCTACTCTCTTTTCTACAGTCCTCTCTCTACTGTACATCCTGTAGTACTTATAGCCATATGGTTTCTTTTATGTAAAAGTGCAAAGAATTAAAACTGGTATGTGCGACTGCTTTTAGAAGG
This sequence comes from Amborella trichopoda, assembly GCF_000471905.2. Next base: position 135,647 of record NW_006498137.1, read on the forward strand.
AAGTTCCTGACTACATTCCTGAGCAGCTGAAATTATTTACCAGCTTCTGTATCTGTGAAATGTGAGTTTAATTTGATTTGTGTTTTATTATATGTTCTTTACATGGTCCATGATTATATGTTCTGTAGTTATTTGATAAGTTCCGCCTTATGGTATATATATATATATATATATATATACCTTTCTTCATCTCATCATTTTAAAGATCATAAATTTAATTCTCCCACTAATCTTTAGAGTTTCTATGCTACTACCAAGTATCTATATATATCCCTTCATTGCAAGAAACCAAAATGCTTTCACATGCATTGTAAATTATTATTTTTAAAATTCTTGTAAAAGAATATTATTTTGAAAATCCCCCTCATTTATACTATTTGAAACTTTTAATATAATATTTTTTTGAAATTTCTTTTGACTTTTCTAATAATAGCTAACATCCAAAAATTAGTTATAACAAATCACAATATGCATGGTAGTTACAATTGATAGCCTTTATCGTCTCAATTTTTTAAACTACTATTTTTAAACCTGGAGGTTTGGATCAGAAATTACAATCCAGACAAGGAATTGGTCCAGATAGGCCCGGTTCCATAGGTATTGTTCTTATGGAGGGAACCGGGCAATTCTGTTAGGGATCTAGGTGATGCGGACATGCTGGATCGCCATGTTCCCATACATTATGTTTTTTACTATTTATTTTTTTATTTTTTATCGTTACTTTTATGGACCTATTCTCACACAGAAGGATTGGTCCTATTTGCTGATCGAAACCAGTGACTTGCCAATCCAAACCAAATTTTCAAAAGGCCAGTTCACCTTGCCAATCCTAGTTTTGAAACACTAACATGAACTGCTATCATCATGTTTACCACCCAATCCGTCATCATCATCATCATCATAGCATTTTTCCAATTATTTGGGATAGGCTACATGAATCTCAGTCCTTTATTCGATTTTATTAAGGACCATACCCTCAATAAACCATAAGTTCCAATATGTTTTCTCACTACTTCTAACCATAGAAAGTTGGCAATGTGGATTAAGGATTCATAAAAAGTCTTAACAAAGTTTTATAGTTACTGCCTACTTAATACAACCTACCTCCTTTACTCAAGTATGGGACGCATTAAGGAAAGTTTAATGTCTTCACCCCTCTTAAACTTGCCTAATTCACTAAGATCCATTGTAGTACAATGCTTTTGAAAGGAAATGTGCTGCTCCAAATCCCTAGACCAGTCCAATTCACTAGGACCCCTTGTAGTACAATACTTTTGAGAGGAAATGTGCTACTTCAAATCCCTAAGATTCCAAATCCCTATGATTGTTTGTCACGGATAATTATTGTCCAATTTTTGTCTATATGAATGTTACAAATTTCCATGTGTGACCAATCCCATACATCCATCTATTGACAATACTTATTACTTGAAACTTATGAACCCCCACAAATAACTTGAAAAAGTGTTTTATTTATATGTGAGAGAGATGTTCTTCTTTTACTTGCAATGGACGTAGTGTCATCTTCACTCACGAGAGAGACAGATGTTGCTTTTTTCTTACTTATAATACGATTGTCATGACTTTAATGCTCCATTTATTTCTCCTGCGTACAATAATAATATTAATTAATTAAGATTATATACTAGAAGACTGTTTACTTTTGATACTGGAAGATTATGATTGTCTTTAGCTATCCGTAGTGAAATATAGCTTTGGGTATATACTACAAAGGTCAAAAAATTTCTTAGGCACTGAGCCGATCAATGATACATCCTCAAGGATGTGATCTTGTATATGTTTGTGATCTCTTTATTTTGTATATTTTTTTTTATGCCTCCTTCACTTATGAGAAAATTATCCACAATACTCGAACACTCCTATATATATATATATATATATATATATATATATATATATATA
>NW_006498137.1:139378-153527 GCF_000471905.2 Amborella trichopoda
TATATATATAATAATTTAATGAAAAAGATAGGCCCAACCCATCTAACCTCTACATTTTCCCACGTGGAAACAACTCTACAAATGACTAGATTTTCGGATGATGCGGTGGCATATTCTTTGCTTACCTCAAAATCCAATTGATCATAATCTACCCAGTAAAATACCTGTTTGCACAGTATATGTTTCCCTTTTCTAAGCAATAACAAGTCAATTTTTTAAATTAATCTTAAAAAATTATTCCTCAATTCCTTTACAAATTACAAAGAGAAAAGCCTGCGACGGACGAAGGCAAGAACAAATTCTTATATTTGGAATTTAGTATAAAGTGGAAAGGGTCTTTATTCACTGGCTGGGAGAATCCTAACGTATAAGACAAGCAAAGTTTAGGGTCGCTAAGCTTTTCGCCCCCTTTTTATCATTAAAATAATTGTACTAATCATACTTAACAGAAATTTATTTTTTTATACCTTTTTGGGTGAATAATTGGTTTATATACAAATATTGTGCCTTTTTCACTCACCGAAAAAAGCGATCCGGGAACTACCACCTCCTTTTATATAAGCAAAAAAATTTATATAAGGGTGATGCCCTAAACAATCATATTAAGACCCCTAAAAAATTATCTAGAAAATGTTGTTTTAATGTTAAAAAATCTTCAAATAGATCATCTCGACATCAAGATATATAGACATGAGAAAAAATGGATTTCAACTATTGAAAATAGTGCATATTGTAATGTATGACCATCAAATTTTTTAGATTTTCAAGTGTTCATAGAACTGCTTCATCTACACTATTTTTAAAAGCTTTAAATTTTATAATTAGAGATAATATATTTTCAAGCCATCACAAATAGCTCAAACACTAAAATAAAATTTCTGTGCTATTTGAATGTGTACCTTATTTTGATTGTTTAGGGCCCCAGTCTTATAAAACCACAATCTTTATATAATGAATTTTTTTTTTGGGTAATTCAGTGGGGATGACAGCCCCTACCTATTGTTAGATCGGTCAGTTTTTTAATGCTTTAAAATGAAAACCTAGACTTAAGTCGGGAAACAAGTTGCTATCACTACAACCCCAATTTCTACTGATTTAATGGGTGGTGAGAGCAAGTAAACATGGTTCCACCCATTTAATGGGTGGCGATAGGACGATAGAAAATAAACATAGGTGAATGTAGCAATTTTGTATAATATTGATATGCTTATAAAGTGAGGTCATCCACCGCCCTTGACGGTTAAACCAACCACCTTATATTAAGGGCTTTCATGTGAACGTTGAGCTACCCTTCCATACCCACTATTATGCCTCTGTAGAGAAATATTATTTCACTAGGAGGTCCAAAATTTCGACATTTTGAATAGTTTTAATATAAAATTTTATAGATCTACTCGATTTACCATTATTTTTAAACTTTTTACATTTTTTAGTTAAATGTGAAAATAGATCTTTAGTTCATTTTTAAGAGTTTCCAACTCTGCCTTCTAACAATATTCCAAATGCCTTTCATTTTGATTATTTAATGATTATCATGAAATTTTAGTCTAGACTCTTGAATATTTGATTAGCAAACCATTTATATCTAAATTAACTAAGGGCACATTTGGTATGTGAAACTCTTTCATGTAATTAAATGTGAAAGCATTTCTACATTAAAAAAATATAATTAAATGTGAAAGCATTTTTACATTAAAAAAATATATTAAAATTAATATGTAATAAAAAAAAATCTCCCACACCGAATCACATCGAAAATATTTTCACACGTACCTAACGTGCCCTAAAATTCGTTAAAACGTGAGCCGAGATTTCAACGAAATCATACCATACGAAAAAGGAGACCTGCAAAATCATGTATCTGATCCTAAAAGAAAAATGATGGATTTCATAATTTAATACTTCTTCTTAGCTACGTGGCCACGTCCAATGGACAGTCTCGTCCTATCACTATTGCCGCCTTGCCTCTCTGACACGTGTCACCTTGGGAACCGCCAGATGGAGGCTGCTCGAGACAGAGAGTTGGTGATGCTGTGGCTTAACTGGAAGTTTCCAGTACCGAACTCCTGGGTTATTTTTTGGAATTTTTTTCGATATAGTAATAATGTGATTTTAAGGGTACTGTTTGTATGGAGCCGGGGTTCTAAAAAATGAAAGTAAATCATACTTTCAAATAGTATCTAAAAATGTGGTTTCTTTCAATACCGAAAATTTTGTAATATTTTGAAAATATATTTTTATTTTTAATTATAAAATTTAAAGCTTAAAAAATAGTGTAGATTGAGCAAATCTATAAAAAATTAAAAATCTTGAAAATCGAAGGTCTAAAAATGTATTATAAGATGCACTATTTCCAAAATTTTAATTTTAATTTTTTTCTCATGTCCATGCATCTTGATATGGAGATGATCAATTTGAGGATATTTGAGCATGTAAACAACCTCTTCTAATGAAATTTTTGATGTGTGCTCTAATTTGATTGTTTAGGTTCTATATAAACTTTTTCCTATTTTTAAAGGCCAAAGGATATTACGCGCTCTAAATAAAGTTCAATGCCAAATTTTATAGTTTTGTTTGTTTTTGTACTTTTGTACATAAAATATCATATTTATGGTCAAGCAGCTTGAAATATTAAGCCCCAAAATCAAATCAACTAATTCAGTGACAACTATTCTTTAAAGAAGTTATTTTCATTCGAGTAATCTCTTAATCATTTTTTAAAAAATACTCTAAATATCTCATTTGGGTGTGGAATCTCTACATTGTTATTTTTGTCTATCTATGTTATGTTATGGTCCAATTAACCAAAATACACACGCTTGTTTAATATTTTAAAGGGTTGTATAAAGATTATTTACTTTTGATACAAAGAGGTCATAATTATTATAATGTGAAATATAATAGATTGTAGTGTGTGGCAGCATTTGAGAAATTTTACTTTAGACTTTTGTGTCTGATCATTGATGCATCCTTAACCTGATTTCATATCCAAAAATCAATAATGATGATGATCCCTAGCATCAAAAGTAAATATTCTCATCCAGTGATTTTAAAAATATCGGGTTGATATGGAATTGCCCGATTTGACCAAAGAATCAGTCACCCTATTTTGGTTATGCAAATATATGTATATATGAAAGGGCAGGTTTTCTATGATTTCGTACAATATAGAACTTATATACATCACTTTATCCAACTGTCCATTCTGAATGGAGGGCTAAGATTGCCCCAATCACAATGTCACCTCTCTACACTATTTTATTTTTTATTTTTTTTTATATAAATCAATATAATACTAAATTTTGGGCATCCAATCTTCTATTAAAATCGCATTGGAAAACAATATAAAAACAATATTCTCAATAAAATAAAATGACCAAAATACCCCTAAAAATTTATAGGGGTATTTTGATATTTATGTTTTATCAAAAAATATTTTTAATATTTTTGGGAGGTGTGCCCCAATGAGAAGATGGCACGTACCAAATTCATATTCATACAATTTGTATACAAAAAAAGTAAAATAAAATACTTTAAGATGTCGGATATAAGATCAAACGGTGAGTGGTTCACTTGATCGTAATTGGACGGCTGGTTGGTAGGAGAAACATAGATCTTCTATATTGTAAGGAAAGTATAGAAACCTTTCCCTATATGAAAACGACCGAGTCTAGAAGGGAACAGGGGTTCTGCACAATAAAACAACCATTCTCTACAGTAAAATAGTGGTCCAGATCGCCGATTGACCCATCTGGATTGGTTTTTGGCCGGTTCACTATTTTTTCATGTGTTTTTTGGCATGTTGATTGTTTTTTCTGTAAAGTAAAGCAACGATTCAGACCATAGATTCACCAATCCATATCGATTTTTCAGGTGCCCGATCTAGGTCATCGATCCGTTTTTTAAATCACTAATATCCTTGTATATATTTCTATATGTTAAATCCTGAGTACGACTATTTCAAATAATTTTAGCAAAATCATTGAGGAAGTAGGCGAGGCCATTTTGTTGATGTAACCACTTTGTTCATAACTTGTGTCATTTTACCACCTAGTGGGTTTGAAATGATTTGACCATTTTAAATATACTTTTCTCTTATTTTTATATTTAAAGGAGACGTTTTACCAACATGAATGTGCCCATGATTCATGTTCAATATCAAATAGAAGTATATGATTTACTTTTAAAAATCAGTATTAATTCCTTTTTGGCCCGTTGCTTGTCTATTCTCTTGATAATTAAAATACCTTAATCATATATTAATATCATGTGCAACATATATGTGAAGATTTGGTAAGTCAACTTGGACGCGTCGAGCAGCTTGAACTTGCCTTTCAACCACCAGTTCATTTCTTCTCTACTCGCATGTGCCACATATTTTAGCCATTAATTAATAATCGGTGTTATTAAACTTGAAGTCAAGGAAAAATTAAACCATGTTTGAACTGACTTACTTTGATTTTGTCAAAATCTTCCAATCTAGCCGTTGGATAGAAGTTTTAGCAAGAATTTATATGAATTCATGCTATTTAATTATAAAAGTTAGAAAACGAGAGTAAATGGGCCATTTCTTCCAAGATCCACTTCATTCCATTGGTTGATTTTATTTAAGCTCCTTTATTTCCTATATGGTTAATTATTCCGTAAGAATCACGCCCAAACTAAATCAGTAACTTTAAGCACCGGCTAGTCTCCCTTCTTCTAAATTTTCATCTTTCTAATTGAAAAATTGTCACAAATATCAACCACTACCATTTTTTTTTTTTTGGACAAGATTACTTAATTTTATTGATAAAATGTTTCCATTGCAAGCATATTACAAATTAAAACAAAAAAGACATAACTATTAATGAATGTTAAACACTACAATGTTGTCAAATTTGCTTCGTAGTTTTTTTTGGTTTGGTGAAAAAAATGAAGTGGTATTTCGACTGATTCGGGAGAAGACATCTTGTTTTAAAAAATTTAATATAAATAAATTAAATATTTATATACATGAAACTAATCATGCCTCTACGTGTGCGCCCGGATACATAGGCCGACTGTTGAGCCCACTCTGGCTTAGCTGCACCATCACCAAAAAGAAACAAGCTATTATTGCGAGCGGCTAGAGCAATAGGGAGCCGAGGAGCGAAGTAGTAGATAAGATGGAAGAAGAGCAGTAGGGAGCCGAAGAGCGAAGTAGTAGATAAGATGGAAGAAGGAGCCAGGCTCCCTTTGGAATAAATAAACTATATATATATATGGGTTTTTCTAGAGTTAAATTTTGAAGGTTCAAGTTAGAAAGGGTTGTGATGGGTGTATTTATCAAAATAATTATTATTATTTTATTAAAAAAATATTTAAATAGGTAACATTACCATTAAGTAAAAGCAAATTTGAAATTTTTACAAAAGTACAATGGTATTTTAGAAGTTAGTGTATTGAAACTTTATTTGTAGAATGTCCTTGTCTTTTAGTTAAAATTTCAATTTTACCCCTCATGGAGATGACAAATTACCTTTTGTTTTGTTATAATATTTACAAAATTGCCCCACAAAAGTAATTTTTTTTTAAAAATAGATTACAAATTTAATAAATCCACCCTTCACAACTCTCTCTATCTTGAACCTATATAATTTGAAGGGTTGCGAAGTTTAGAATATATATATATACACACACGGCCAAATCGGCCTAAAGCAAACTCAAATTTGACTGAAACTACAACACCAAGCTTCGCTTCGCACTAATAGGCCCAAAGTCTTACTAAATCATGAAAAATTGGTGTGCAAATTAATTATTATTAATTATTCCTTTTTCCAATAAATGAACAATCACAAGGTTATATTTTTCACCCAAGTAGATGTCTTTATAGCCCTTTCACATTCATGTTTATAAATAGTAGAAATTTTATATTGTGGACTTAACGTGCCGCCGAAATATCCTTTCAAAAAGGTTGTTTTGATTTAAGAAAACTATATAATTGAACATCTCAAGGTCTAGATACATGGATATGGAAAACAAAAAAATTGAAATTTCAAAAATGTACATTTTGCAACAGATTATTTGAACGGTCTATTTTCAAGATTTTCGTATGTTTATAGATCTATTTGATTTTGTACTAGTTTTAAATTTAAAAATTTATAATTAGAGATGAAACTAGATTCTCCGGCATCCTCAAGACAACACACTATGCACTCCGATCTCGACTATTCTAAAAAGCATTCTTTCTAGGATTTCATTTACTACTGGATCAAGATAGAAGCCTAAATAAATAAGTTATTTCGTAAAGAAAAATTTGAAGAAAACCAATTATTGTGGTGAATTATTTACTTAGAGCCCAAGCGGGGGGCACGTGCGCCACATGCACATTACTGATGCGTCGCATTATGTTTAATTTTTCACGCCTTATTTATTACATTTTCCGGAATAATTGTAACTTGTAAAAAAAAAACTTTATTTTTGCTTTAACAATTTCTTTCTATTTTTTTTTATTTTAAATTTCCTTATTGCTTCGCGTGCTCTTCAATCAATGACCAGGCTCGAAATGACGCAATCACAAGTGCCAAAGAAACCGGCAATAGCCAGTCCGCGTGAGAAGATAGCCGGTCAACAGGTAACGTGACTTTTATGGATAAAAGGCCAATGGACGTTTTGATGGCTGCCACGTATTGTTAAACAACCGTTACAAGGAGATCAACGGTCGAGAGTCAAATATTGGGTCGTACTCCGAGCTTTGGAATTGGAAACCTGCAAATTAACGAGCTTTATTACGTCCATCGATATAATACATTTAGAAATGGTGGGTGTCCCTGTAACAGCTGACAATGCCCTGTGTGTCCCTTTACCTACACCTTTCCCTTCCTTTTCTGCCCTCTTCTTATTCAGCACTTTGTTTTTATTTAGACCTTTCTGGTTCTTAATTAAGGAAAATCAATCAAGAAAAACTTTACTTAGCAGTTCTAAATAACTGAAAATACTTTTCTATATCGTACCCATGAATTTGCAGCTTGGAAAATAGTTCAAATCTAATTATATGCGAAGAATAAAATAATTTATTTAAAGAGTTCAAAATCTTCCAAATGTTACTTTGTGTTCATGATCATGGTGGTTGATATTATTGACATCAATCTTTAATATAAGTGGAAAAATATATAAAAAGCAATTTACTTTTAATACAAAGATGTCACAAACACTTTTGTACATCATATTTCAAATCGGGTGATTGTGAGTGTGTCATTAATTAGACATAATGTTCAATTTTTTTTTCTAAAACTTTGTGACACACCGCAAACCATCCAATTTGACATCTAATAGCCGATATCAATTGTGACTTCCTTGTAACAAAGATCAATGGTCTTTTTGTATACAATTCCAATATCATCATCATCATTTTAGCATTTTTCCAATTAATTGATGTCGACTACATAAATCTTGATTATCCATTATACTTTTTTAAAGGCCATATCTAATATACAATTCCAATTCTAAGGCGTTCCAATGTAATTTGTTAAACATGAAAATATCCTCAACTATTGCTCTAAAATCCTATCCCCGAATGAGGCATGTTAGAAAAGATTATTGATCCATTGTACATAGACCATCAGTAAATAAAGGCTAATAAACCATCGGAACTAAGAGCATGGGAGCCCCAGGATTAGAATTAGAATTGGAATTGGAATTGGAATTGGAGGTTGCTAAATAGTTCCACACAATTTTTTTAAGTAAATAATGTATTTAGTGAGGTGAAATCATTGCTTTTGTCTTTCACATTGAAAGCACTCTTATTAATTCGGGGCATTGCAGTTATTACAAAAATGGCAGGGCTATAAGTTGGAATTATTTCTTCAAGGGTGCGTAAAAGGAAAACCCAAAATTACCTCTTCTTCCTATGTAACAAAAGGAACGCAGGTTGAGGAAGGAACTCTTCTCTATGCACCCTTTTCCCCTTATTATATTAACAAAACAAATAAAAAATGAAAGAATAAGTATCCGCCCTTCTTCTATCTCCTCTCCGTTCAGTCTTTTCACCATCAGGAAGTAAGAGCAGAGGGAAACAGAGACGAGAGGTGCAGTTGCATTAGGGTTTGCAGAGAGAGACGCCTTTGGCCATGGCTTTTTCTTAGCCCCAGAGACACAGAGAAATGGCTGTAAGCTTTGCTTATCCCCTTTTGCTGACCCTAATTCTCTCTCAATCCCTTCACTCGTGGCCTCCCGCTGAAGCCATTAGACCCTCTTATTTTCCGGCGCCGTATCTCTCAAAATTCCGGCAGGCACCTTTCTTCATTAACGACGGCAAGTGTCCCGTCTCCGGCCAAAAATCGCCAGGAATATGGAACCCTTCTCTTATCCACATTGCCCTAACCCTAGACACCGCCTACCTCCGGGGCTCGATCGCGGCCGTCCACTCCGCCCTCTTCCACGCCGGATGCCCCGAGAACCTCTTCTTTCATTTTCTCGTCGCCGAAACTTCGCCCCCCGAAATTTCGCCATCCTTCGTGAAAGCCCTCTTCCCGACCCTAAATTTCAAGTTCTACCCCTTCTCCCCAAAAATCGTCAAGGACCTCATTTCCTCGTCCGTACGCCAGGCCCTGGAGCAGCCATTGAATTACGCGCGCAATTACATCGCCGATCTTTTGCCGAATTGCGTGCGCCGAGTCATTTATCTGGACTCTGACCTCGTCCTGGTGGATGACGTGGACAAGCTATGGCGGGCCCCGCTGGCCGGGAAAGCCATAGGCGCCCCGGAATACTGCCACGTCAACTTCACCAAGTATTTCACGCCGTCGTTTTGGTCGGAAAAACGATTTTCCGGCGTCTTCAGGGACCGCAACGCCTGTTATTTCAATACGGGCGTTATGGTGATCGATCTGGACAAGTGGAGGCGTGATGGTTACACGTGGCAGATCGAACGGTGGATGAGGGTCCAGAAGGAGAAGAGGATCTATGAGCTCGGATCTTTGCCCCCGTTTTTACTGGTATTCGCCGGAAAAATCGAGGGCATTGAGCACCGGTGGAACCAGCATGGGCTGGGTGGGGACAGGGTGACCGGCAGCTGCCGGGATCTTCATCCGGGCCCGGTTAGCCTCCTGCATTGGAGCGGGAGTGGGAAGCCTTGGCAACGGTTAGATGCCGGTAACCCTTGCCCTCTTGACCGCCTGTGGGCGCCTTACGACCTGTACGGGCCCTCGAGGCCGTACAGTCTCCGGTGAGCCATCTATTTTCTTGGATTCCTTTTTTCTTTTGTTTTCTGCTGTTTCTCTTCGCGAAGAATGACTGATACGGTCCCCTCCTTTTCTGGTAATGACCCTTTAGCACCCCAATCCTGTTTGCCTGCCGTGTGACCATTATGCCCCTGAGAAACCCTAGTTCGTGTGATGGATGGCTTCTGATTCCGGGGGGTATTACCGACATTTAGTTTATATGAACGGTGTGATTTTCAAGGAATACAGGTCTACTATTTCAGGAATATTAGATCGGGCGTGTGGGTCATTTGTAGAAAAGAAAAGGGGCATTTTAGGCATAGTTTGGACATATTCCATATTTTTACTACATTGGGTTGATTTACCCGATTGTTTCGATGGGGGAAATTGACGGCGATTGTTACGCCGATTATGTCACATGGTGGAAATAAAATTTAGTTAGTAGTAGAAATCAGCCATGTTTGGCCACATTTGTTATTTATTTCCGAAATAAATATTCAATGCTACAATTGATTTGTTTTCTTTTCTTTTTCAGTGATCATTGAAGTTGTGGGTTGGAATGGACTGTTTATGTGCTGTGCTTGTTCTTTTATTATTTGGCTTGTATGAAATGGAATGGCGTCGCTGTCATCACTGTAAATGCTTTCTAAGTCAGAACCCTTCAAATTTGAGAAAATTAAAGACATTTCCAAATGCTGCATTATAATTTTAGATTTATGAGGTTCATATCTCAATATTAGGCCTCACATGTAGTAATAAAGATATGGGACTTGTCCTCGCTGCCCGTTATAGAGTAGAATGGCCAACTAAGATTCGATTAGCTGACTCCAATGAAGATTTGTTTAGCGGACTCCCATTAGATGGAAATATGTTATGAAGATGATGATGAATGACATACTAGGATTTATGTAACCAATTTCAATTAGTTGCCTGTGATATCCTGGGTCATATGGGTCGGAAGAAATTTATACAAAGGGGCCCCTTTTTTCATTTTTTTTGGTCATTTCTCATTTATGCAATTTGGGTACCCTCCACTGAAAATGTAAAAAATATGTTTTTATTTTTGGGTGTTAGAGGAAGCTCTATGCGGTCTGGAATTTATTTGTTTTAATAAATTATTAGATGAAAAACTTAATATTCTTTTGTTTTTTACAAATGTAAGTCTATGAAGGTGTTTTTCCCTGAAGTTTCCTGTTTTTAAGTGGACCCAACAGTAAAAAAAGTTCTACGCTGCATGATATATATTCTTTATAAATTATTAGATGAAAAACTTCATATTCTCCTTTTTACATTTGTAGTCTATGAAGGTGTTTTACCCTGAAATGTCATGTTTTTAAGGGGACCCAACATCAAAAAAGCTCTACGCCGCATGATCAAAAAAGGAAAATGGTTTGATAGGGCAAAATAGGTAAAGCCTCACCTCATAAGTCTTTTTCACCTCATTGATTTGTCAAAAAAAACCCTCTACCCCATCTTAGGTCCTTAAAAGTATTGATATTTAGGGCCAGAATGTTAATCCATCAGCTTGTCCGGTGTTGTACATCTCACCTCTTTTCTAGAGGCTTGAAAACAATTTCCGGTCGCCCCGACAAGTTTTAAGGCTAGAATGTTAATCCATTAGCTTGTCCGGTGTTGTACATTACTCTCACCCAGTGGTTTAAAAATCGGATCGGTGACCTGCATTGGGCATCTCAAAAATCCATAAGGATCGACAAATCAACGATCCGGATCGAGAATAGGTTGAATCGGTCGGATTAAACTTTAAAAAAAATCAGAAAAAATTATTAAAATTCATTATAAATGTTGTTTTTTAGGAATTCAATAAGAAATAAGGGTACTCCATTAAGAATTTTCATTTTTTTGCATGAATATGTGAATATTGATATGTTCTTTCCCTGCATGAACTACTATTTACCATTTAATTTACATCACATAAAAGGATAAACATAGAATTATCATGGATTAAGTATATCATCATACATGGACTACAATAAAGAATATAATTCGTAACATACGATCTAAAAATAAAATGACAGACGACGTCGTTCTTCATCTTAGTCACGCTGGTGCCATTGATTGAATTCGCGTGACAATTTATTGACTCGTTCTAAAAACGAATCATCCAAATTAGTGGGCACCCGACTATACTGTGTTAGTATTTTGTTGTAGTCTTAATCCAAAATCCTCGAAGCTTGTCCATCATTCATGCTCACTTACACTATCGTGCTCATCATTACCTTCTTGTTGTTGGGACTCGATATGTGAATAATTTGGCTGGGATTGGGTGGCTTCAGAATCATCATCTCTCTCATTTTCCCTTAGACCTTTTTCCCACTCTTCCTCTTTGGGTGCAATATTACCGACGTCTCCGACAAATTGTGGATATGTTGGCGGGCTGCTTCCTCTTTCATGCAGTTCATCACCTTCTGCAAGATTTTCCTTACTAATAGCCTCAAGGGACACTCTCTTGTGCAATATTGGTTCATCTTCTTCTACTACCCATTGTTCTTTCTATGACAAATATTGTGTCCAAGTTTATCGGCCCATAATCTTCAAGCTTCCTTCTTATTTGTCACTCTCGGAGATTTCAGTTGTAATGAACGTAGACTAGTTTACAAAGCTTCTCTGAAGCGAGTCGATTCCTTCTAGTAGTGTACAACCATTTGAACGTACTCCAAATTCGCTCGCAGCGAGTAACAGACCATGTCTACGAGAGCACCTTGATTGTTATCCTTTTTAGGTAAGGTGCATCAATATCATATATCTCCCATCATTTAGCTGGATTAAAATGAAAAAAGCATGGTAAAGGGCAAGGACAATTCATAAGATTAATATATGAATGAACAAAATATTAGTTAGGGGATAACCTGGATCTATTTTAGTTCGAGAATTCCTGGTAAGTCTAGTTTTGAAGGATCCTATAGCATCCCTATACATAGCAAGCTAAAACAAAATATTTCGTTTTAGTGCATTATTCCTCACAAATATAACAACTCAATCAAGTTCTGACCCAAATATTAAATAATACATTTTGCATTGCTGCTACCTGGTTTCGATGGCTTCTCTCCAACCTGGCAATAATGTATCTGACCCCTTCCATAATATTGTGGGGAAGTTCAGGTATCAAATAGAAAATTTTGGGTTGAAGTAGTAACCTAAAAAATATATAGATAGATAAATGTCATTTAAAATTTCATAAAAAAATAATTTAGAATGAAACATTCTAATGATATAAATATACATTTACCTGCATAATAAATTGAACGTTCAAATTTGGTGTTCCACCTTCTTTCTATAATCTCGATCACTTTACTAGCAAAACTACACTTCTCCTCAATAGTTGATTTGACCCTCTCGATACCTTCATAAAGGATGCCTATGGTAGCTTTCTTGTCAACACCCACCATTCTTAACACCGTGACCAAAGGGGTGTGACCTCTACGGTACTGGAACATCCTCCTATTTGAGACTATGCCGTCTACTTTAGCCCGGTACTGGACTTCGAGAGGCGGTCATTTAACCACTCTTCACTGGTAAACAATATCTTTACTACACCTTCAGATTCCCGAATGGAGTCCATAGCCAAATAATCTATCGCAAAGCAGGTTATGGCATACCTGATTATCTCTTTTTTTTTAGACTGTTCTTTAAAAAAAAATAAAATTTTAAAATGATTGTATATAAATCTTGACACCAACCTCGCTTCTTGTAAAGTCTCCTTCACAATTTTGATCTCACCGATCTCCTCTAATATAAAATCGATACTATGTGCAGCACACAGGGTCCATACTAGATGTTTCTTCCTATCCATCAACTTGCTACCCGCAGAAACACATGCACGCGCATTGTCCGTAATAAACTGGACTAATTGCTTATCTCCGACCTCCTCCACTATCTGATTATATAGTCGTACGTAGAATTTGCATCCTTCTTCGTCCTTGATACGTCTTTGCTAGACAAAAAAGCTGTACTTTTTGGGGAATAGGCCAAGAAGTTTAAAAACTCTTTTTTGCTAACTTTATTCAACCAACCATCACTCATGAGAGTAATGCCTGTTCTTGGCCAACTCTGTTTATATTCTTCAATCTACTTTCTAACTTCATCCACCGCTTCATCCAATATTGGCCCACTGAGCTCATATGTCGTTTAGGGTTTTATCCTGGGCCCGGCTCTCCGGATTACGTTGACCACATGTGGAAAATATGGGCTATTGGCTGCATCAAAGGGGATTCATTTATCGTAGAACCATTTACCAACATATCTGCCCAACATGTTTCTCATACCTTTCACCATGCCTTTGAGGGTCATCTGTTCTGACTTAGGCTTTGAGAGAAATAGGTCTATACGACCATCACCTGCAATACTGACACTTCTAGATAAGCTAAAAACAATTTATTCAACGTGTGATTCATCTTGATACATATTGCCACCAACCCCTCCATACATATTTGAGCTGGGCCCGCCATACATGCTCGAGTTGGGCCCACCATACATGCTCGAGCTGGGCCCGCCATACATGTCTGAGCTAGGCTCACCATGCATGCCAATGTCATAACCACTAGGCATTCTAAACCCGCATTCCCTCTGGTATATTTCCTGTAAACTCATTCTTGTGGCCATCTCCAAGTCATTATTATATTGCTCTTCTGGATCATTCCCGCTTGATGGAGTATATCTCCTCATCCATCCTCTGCTTTGCAATTTTTTTACCTTTGGTTGCCTTGAGAAATGCCGCCATCTGCTTTCTTACATTATTAGGGACACTATTGTACACATAAACATCTCCTTTAACCTCTGCCAAGTGTTGCTTGAACCTATGTACCCTACTACTTATCACTCTTTGACAGTAATTACAAATAATTTTGTCTTTTTTGTTGAGATCAAGTCTGACCCCATGTTGTCATGCAGGGTCTTCCACAGATCTTGCCATGGTTCAACCTGTTTTAATAGTGTAAATGGTTAAAAAT
>NW_006498137.1:155338-170576 GCF_000471905.2 Amborella trichopoda
ATATTATTTATAAATATTGAGTGAAATTGATAGAATGGCAGAAAAAAAAAAAAAACTCAGTCCATTTTTTTTTTCACTGACATCAGTTTTTTTTTTCTCAAAAATCAAACTCAAATTGAATAAATATAATCAAATTGAATACATGTGATGATAAATAACACTATAACAAATCAAAAGGCTATAAATTTAACATATTATTTGTAAAATATTAAGTCAAATTGATAGAATGACGGGGAAAAAAAAAACAACGCATTCCATTTTTTCTTCACAGACATCAATCTTTTTTTCTCAAAAAATCAAACTCAAATTGAATAAATATAATCAAATTGAATACATGTGATGATAAACACACTATAACAAATCAAAAGCCTATAAATTTAACATATTATTTGTAAAATATTGAGTAAATTTGATAGAACGGCCGAAAAAAAAAAAAAAAAACGCAGTTCGTACTTGTTTTTCGTGCACTCGTGACTTCAAATTCAAAATTAATATGTATTCGTCCAAAATACGAACAAATTATAAACAAAAACTTCTGAACAACACTCTTACGATCATTAACCCTCATATTTTACAAAAAATGATGCCCCCTTTTGCTTAAAATAAAAGAAATGATGAAACCCTAAAACTTTTTTAGGGTTCTTCACAGATCCAAGTTTTTTTTGATAAAAATCGGTAATTTTTACTACCTTTTATTGACTGAAATGGCTAAAAAAGTTAAAATAAAGCCTGCAAGATTCAATTATACAGATGAAAAATGATAAAAAAATGACAAAAAACCATGAAAATAGTAAAAAACATAATGCAGCCCGTGTTTTTGGACGAGTCTCAACAGTGACTCGACGATTTACTATTGGGAATCGCTCGATTTTCTCTAGACACGGGAGATTCTCGATATTATAGTAGAACCGACACTCCCTCTGCCGATTCCCGAGTTGAACCGACTCGTCGAGTTTCCAAACCCTGTTCTCACCTCTTTTCTCGAGGCTTGAAAACAATTTCCGATCCCCCCAACAAGAAAAGAGAAGTGAAGAGCTAGAGAGAGAAAGTGTTGGCGCGAGGATGAGTTGAGGCGGAATTGGGTAAGCATTGATGAGCATTGAGAAGGATGCATGTGTTTGAATAGAAACAAAGCTTAAATTTTAAAAAATCTATTGAGAGCCAATGCTGGGAATCTATTAATAGCCATCGCTGCTTTTCCATATGTCCAAATTTTATACTATATTCAAGAAATTATGATTCGCCTTGTCTCTATTGACTTGACCCCACCATGTGTTCCAAAACTAGCAAAATTGATCCTTAATAATATCTTTAAATTCATGACTTTTATTCCAAAACCAGCGTTCTAAAACCAACAAGATTGGTCCTTAATAAACTCTCGAGATTCGTGAGTGAAGCAAGCTGTAATGACTTGTGTTCTGAAACCAGCGTTCTGAAACCAGCAAGATTGGTCCTTAATAATCTCTCGACATTCATGAGTAAATCAAGCACAGCTTGCTTCACTGTAATGCTCTGCTCTGTGCAAACCACCTCTTTGAATATGTGAAATCTTACATCTTGTTGCTGGTTTTTTTAGAGAGCAGAAAAGGTAGAGGGTGAGAAGAGACTGAAGCGGCGAAGAGGGAGAGGATGAGAAGAGACTGAAGAGGTGAAAACTAGAGCTACGGGCCTAGCCTCTATTTGCTGAGTTTGTTTTTTAGCGAGCAGAAAAGTTAGAGGGTGAGAAGAGACTGCAGCGGCGAAGAGGTAGAGGATGAGAAGAGGCGAAAACTAGGGCTACGGGCGAGGCCTCTATTTGCTGAGTTTTTGGGAGAGCGAAAGGGAAAACTCAGCGGCTCTCATTTCTTAGAGAGAGGAAGAGGCGAAAGCTAAGGCTACGGGCCTGGTCTCCATTTGCTGAGTTTTTTTTGCCCCTATTTTTTGAGTTTTTGGGAGAGCGAAAGGGAAAACACAGCTCTCATTTCTCAGAGAGAGGAAGAGGCGAAGGCTAGGGCCGCGGGCCTGGCCTGCTGTTCAAAGAAGATAAAAACCATAGGCACATGCATTATTTTGTAAAATAAGTCCCATACGAAGTCTTGTAAGATTTTTGAGAAAGTCCCATGGGAGGGCCTGAGCCACTGTTTCTGGAGAGAAAAATGCTACTAAGCTTGAATAGAAACAGGTTAGAGAGAGAGGGATGAAGCAGGGAGAAGAAAGAAGGTAAAGCAGGAAGGAGAGCAGGGAGGGAGGAGAGGATAGAGCGCTACTAAGCTTGAATAGAAAGAGGTTAGAGAGAGAGAGAGAGACATGAAGCAAGGAGGAAAAAGAAGGTAAAACAGGAAAGAGACTAGGGAAGAGCGTGAGGCGCGAGCGCGTACGGTTTTAAGAGAAACATGACCCAAAAGATTCGAGTCGGACTTAAATATTTTATTGTTCGTGATTTTGGGGTAAAGGGATATCTTGATTAGAAATTTTTATAATGTTATCATAACGTTTTTTATATTTTATTTTAATTTTTTTTTTTGTTATTTTAAAATGTTGTAATTTTGGATACATCCAAACTGGCACTCAAGTGTTGGAAAACCTTTACATCCATCATCTTTGCTTGAATATTATGGTCGTAAAAAAATATTAGAATTTCAAGCTCTAAAAATAGAATATATTATAATAAATTATTTATATCATCTATTTCGACCTAAAAATAAATGACCTATATCTGCAAGATCTGCATATTGTTTGAGTTTTAAATTTTATTGTTTGTGTTGAAAATTGATTTTAGAGCCCTCATTGATATTTGGATTGTTTGAGGTGAAGCTTTATTTATTTTCCATAAAGCCTAGGCTTTATAGAAACTTCATCCTAAAAAGAAAGTTTCCTTTTTTAAAAAAAAACAAATTGTTAAGACAAAAGTTGATATTCTCTTGTATTGATTTGTGATCCTATGAGGACGTTTTTCCCCGTAAATTTCCTACTTTGAATGGACCCAATATCAAAATGACCAAATCTTGCCAGAAGCAACCATAAGCCAATAATGTTTTACCATACCTAAATTTTTTTTGGGATTGTATACTAGAAAACTATTCATCCTTGTTATAAAGAGATCACGATTAGTTCTAGTCCTCAAAGGCATATTAGGTTCATGTGAAAATATTTTTTGAGAAATATATTTTCCAAAAAAATATCTTTATATAAAAAAGCCCCTCATATGGTTAGGTATGAGAATCAATTGGTGTGAAAATATTATGAGATCTAACACAAACGTGCCCTAAATGTCTAATTGGCTAGCTTGTAACGTATCATAAAGTTTGAGAATATTTTTTTTTTTGTTAATTTTGAGTTTAATCATAACATTTAATGCTCCCAATTTAAAATTTGACAGACAAAAATTGATATGACTTCATTGTACGAAAAGTAAATAGTCTCTTTATAAGTTTTTTCCAATTCCTTTGGCTATGATGATCTCATTGTTTCTAGAGCATAAAAAACATTGGGCTCTCATGAGTCACAGTTATCTAATGCTCAATAAAATTCACCAAAAGAATCCCGTTCTACTCAACTGTCTGAATGAAACTGATTATAGGGTTGGCACTGACTTGGACCCAAACCCGAATTCAAAAATATCTTATGGGATCCAAACCCGGAATTGATCATGTACATAGGATCCAGATCCAGATCCAAATAATGTGGTACCTAGATACGGACCCGATCTATACAGTTAAATATATTTCATAAATTAAACATATTTTTTATATAAATATATATAATTATTTAAATTATAACTATAAATGACTATTTAATATTATTTAAACATCATAACTATTTAGGAGGTCAGGTCCAGGTCGGGGTCTACATGGACCTGGACTTAGACCCAAACAATGGTAGGGTTCCAAGATTTAAACCCAGACCCGACCTACCGGATCAAAATTTTGTACCCATACCCCGACTTTGGTTGGGTCTACCCATTGGGCCTCGGGTAGGGTCCGTGTCCATTGCCACCTCTAAAAATGACGGGAGCAATTGTTTTGTGGTCATGTGGGACCGGATTCTATGTCTAGCCTCACAGTAAAAACACCACCTTCATATGATCTTGGATTCAACTTTTGATAAATTCCAAGAGAAGAACTCAAAATTTTGATACCTTAAACCTCGATAATCTTTGAACTAGAATTAGTTTGGAGGATTACTTTAGGGACCCGGTTTCTATGCTGCCAGCCCGCATATTGTAGAAATGCGGGCTTGGCAATAAATATATTTTTTAAGTATATTTTGATTCTAATTTTTAGAGAAGATATAATCTTTAACAATGGAGATCATACTTATGAAAAAAAAATATATTGAAAACTAAAAATAATAATTATAATACAAAAACATTTGAATCGTTAGTTACACTTGTTTTTAGATGGATCACCTACTTGCATCCATCTTTAATATGGATGTTTTATACCTCTGGACCGCATATTGTAGAAATGCGGTCCAGCCCGCATGAAACAATTTTCCTTACTTTAACTCCAAATAATTTTTCTTAATAGATTGATTTTAGAAATAAATAATGATGATTGGGAGTTTTGGGGTCAAGATATGCTTCTAACAGGCTGCCAGGCCAAATCTACAGATTTGTTGTGTAGGACCAGCAAATATTTTTTCCAATGGGGCATAAGAGTTTTGCATTACCCTCAGCTGTCCCAGCATGCCATCCAATGATGTGCTAAATGAATATAATTTGGGGTAAATCTCACTATGTATGAAATAAGTATAGCTACCTATATAATGCTAAACAATGAAAAATCCATTCAGCAATACCTTTCTTCTTGATGAGGTTATTGGAATTTAAGTAGATGCTTTAGAAATGTGGAACACAAGTATAGAATCTCTAGTTCACTCATTCCTCTTACTCTTCATAGGGGTACACAAAAATAAAAGGGTACATGAAAGAGCAATAATACATAAACCGCATAATAAGAAAACCCATTCCACATTCCTTTGTTTGCGCAGAGAATGAATTAGATGATATTTAAATATAGTACATAAATACAGAATATCCAGTTCCATCCCCCATCCTCTTTAATGGAAATTGCGCAATATAAATTGAAAGAAAAATATTCTTGGATGAAATAATAGAAAAGAAACAATAATACATATTACACTGCCGCGTTATGAGTCAATATTGGAAATTGGGCCTCTGAACCAGTGTCGAGCGCTTAAGATCCATGAGGAAACAGTGAGGATTAAGAGACCACCAACTGCTGCTGGTGTGTAATTGAGTGTATCTTTAGTTACG
This sequence comes from Amborella trichopoda, assembly GCF_000471905.2. Next base: position 160,596 of record NW_006498137.1, read on the forward strand.
GGGTAGGCAACCGGTAGAGAGAAGAGCACAGTTATTGTGGCAACCCAAAGAACGGCCACCCAACCTACTAACAAGCTATATCGGCCAAGGTTGAAGGGGCCTCGAACAAATGACTTGCGAGCTAGTGTTACTCTTAACAAGATTGGGAATGCATATGCTATGTATAGTCCAACGGTTGCGATCGAGACCATTGCTTGAAATGCAACCAGGCTGTCAAGGGACTGTGGAGAGAGAGAGAGAGAGATGCATCATTCGTTCATTAATACAAAGTAAGAATCAAGCAACATAGGAAACTCCACTGAATTCATAGCTCTCTCTGTCTCACCCACACCCACACACACACTCGCACATACACACATAAAAACAGCAGCTTTGATCGTTAATTCTAAGGCAAGACTTAAAACAAGATGAACTGATATGAACACTGTTTGACAATGTGGGCTTTGGTTAGTGGTGTGACACTTAGTTTGCATGAGGGAGGTTAAAGGTTTAAAACTTTGAAGCTTGTTCTCATGTAAACCAAGCCAACCAAAACAAACGGTGATCAAGAAATTCAATCAGCGTAAAAGTTAAACGAGCTACAAAATGAACTTCTTGGATATCAAGAAAGTATGCCTTGTTATTTGGATAAATATAACAAAAATAGCCATCGAAAAACAATCAATTAAGGCCTGCCAAACTCCATGTTCATATTTCAAAAAGCATGGGGATAAAGAGGGCCATTTAGAGGTTAATTCACCCTGTTTCATCTTTCTTGGCCTACAAGGGGATTCCCCATAATCTCATGAACAACAATCTTAGGTAAACTAAGCATAAGAATGACCTCAACAAGGACAGGGATTTCCCATATTTCATGATAAGAAATGAGACTTAGTAGGGTTTGATTGTTTAGATGCACTCTCAGGATGTCACAGTTACTTCTGCCGCAAATCCTTCTTTAATAAATATCATGAGTGGGTGTATTAGAGACAGAAATTTGGCAGGTTCAAGATTCATAAAAATATGATTTTTCTTTAATGACAATCAAATTTTAGTTTTTTTCCCTTATCAACATCCAGTTCAATCCTCCAGGACAGCCACTGAGACCAACCTGCCATACTTCATGAACTGTGTTAGTTGATATTGTTCACTCAGAGGCTTCATACTTATTCTCGCTTTTGATTTTTTATTCTCTTTATTATTTCACTTATCTGGATTCCCAATAGGAAGAAATTTTCAAGTCATAAGAACATATTTTCCGAGCCAATCGAGGTAATCAATGGCGATGCTCATTTTGCAAGCCTATTGATTATGGGTTGTCCTAATTGTTGTCCAAGGATGGATTAAGCAGTTGCCATTCACTGCTTCTGGCTGCTTAACCCTGCTCCCCAGTTCTTCCGTAAAGAACTTCCCTCATCCCTTAGTGGACCCCTCCCTTAGCCACCAAAAGGAAAAAAAAAAAAGAATCCCTATAATTACTATAAAAAAAGCTCAAAAATCATAACCACAATAAGGGAAATGATTCACAAAGCCTGCTCATTACATGATCCTGCTTATTGCACTGCATTCTAAAACATAGGGGGAATGCTTTGAGATGCAATGCGCCATCTTGAATTACCACAGGGGTCAAAATACATTCCCCCCACGCTTCATGTAAAACTTTATTAGTCTAACTCATTGAACAGTAGAAAATGTCTCATATTTAGAGCATTTCATAAAGATCATGGCTTGCAATAGGGAATATTAAAGGTAGAGATCTTATCCAAATATGTCACAGAAACAAGAACTACTAAAAATAGAGGAGCAGCAGAAAACATAAAGAAAGAACAATAGGAGAGCCACAGAACTCAGGGCCTATATTCATTCACATGCCATTGCTTTGAAAAATTCAGCTAACTGGAGTTAATTGACTGCCACTTAGAAATTACAAATTTCAACTAGAAAGTATGAATCACGAGAATGAATAGCAGTAAAGAAATACTTATGCTTTCACTAACATGTTCAGTCACAGACAAAAGTAACTGCATATCAGGAAATGTTTTAATTCAGACAAAGGCTTTGGTGTGTTGCTTTCTTTGTTAGACCAATAATGATAATAATAAGATGATGACAATAACATCAATATAAGTAACAAAACATGATTTACAAGGAAAGTGCATTAAGAAGCAGAGGAAATACAATGGCTTACCGGTAGTGCCATGCAAAATGACATTACTACAGAAAGCCAAACTGCATTTATGGGAACATCTTGCTTGTTCACTTTATGCCACAATGAAGAAAATGGCATAGCCCCATCTCTTGAAAATGCATATGCCATCCTGAAAATAGACAAAAAAAAAAAACAGAAGATCAAATCCACAATTAGGAAGCATATTGACATTTCAAATGAGTAAAATAAGAAAAATTCTTAAAGAAAATGTAGTTTCAGACTGTCAACTTTCGCTTGAGCACTAGAATAGACATATACGCATTCAAATAAATGTAAAGATACAGGAAAATATACAATTAGACCATTTATTTTTGGCACAAGGAGGTTACAATCACTATTGACCGTTAGATGTGAAATCGGGTGGCTGGGGGTGTGTAATTAGTTGGGCACAAAACTCAATAAAACATTTCTCGAACTGCATGACACAATCCTAGCTGTCAGGTTTCACATGCGATGGCTAAGGGTGATTGTGACCTCCTCGTACTAAAAAAAGTGTTCTAGTATACAATCCCATAGAAAAATGACATGTGTGTGTGTGTGAGAGAGAGAGAGAGAGAGAGAGAGAGAGAGAGAGAGAGAGATGGTACCTTGAGTTGCTTGTCACTGAACTCATACCACAGAAAAATATGGCAACAGCTACAACACCCAAGCAAATGATCCCCCCTGTTCCAGACCCAAATCTTTCCTTGAAGGCTAAATAAAATACCTCAGCAATAGCATAACCACCAGCATGATTTTCAGCATTCAAAAGCGATGGAATATCGGTTACTGCAAATGTTATACCAAGTAGGTAAGCCCATCCTACAATAATGGATATACCAATGGCACTTATTATTCCTTTAGGCCCATTCTTGTCAGCATTTTTTGTCTCCTCAGTCTGAAGTACAAAAGGAAAAGGCATAAGTTATCTTCACTCATATCACAAAGTACTCGGTCCCTGACCGAGGCGAGTAACTCGGTTGAGTCAGAGTAGACTCGGCCAAGTTATGTACACCCCAAATAAAGTCTAAAAAAGTAAGAAGAAGGTAAAAGCACCAAAAAATAGTTAAAAATAAGAAAAACAGAGTTAATATAAATCATTAGAAGACTAAAGAGGACGGAATAATCTATAAAGATGGATTATTGAAAAAATTGATTTATGATATATACGTATAAATTGAGATGATTTAAAAAATTATTTCTAACCTATATATTGGTGTTTAATTTCTTTTTTTATTTTTCAACTTATTTTTATGTTTCTTAGGAGGTTTTTGGTACCTCGAGAGTTGGGCATCCAACTTGCCACCAACTCGTCTCCGGTGAGGCCGAGTTGCTCGGCTGAGTCCGAGTGGACTCGGCCGAGTCCAAAAATGCTGCATAAAATGATGAGCATGGGAAACAATTTAGAATGAGAAAAACCAAAATTTTACAGCACTGGGAAAAGGATACTGGGAAATCCAAAGTTTGTCAAGTAAAAGCGAAAAAGAAAGGACTTGGCACAACCATCTTTTTCCATTGTTATATGTGAAAAAAATGGAAAAGAATAAAAAACATGATGAATAACCAAGAGCAGTGCTGAAAAAATCGACTCGGCCAAGGTACTCGGGACCTGGCCAAGGCGAGTTAATTGGGTGAGTACGAGTAACTCGCCCAAGTCTAGCTCTTTTTTTTAAAAGAAAATTAAGAAAAATAATAGTTATATATAATATAAGTTCCTTTTTTATCACCAAAATAAAGAATAGCGTGCTGGTTAGTGCGCCTGGAAGAGGTCTCGAGCTAGATTCTTGGTGGGTGCTTTTTTTGTTTTTGGACAAACAACAAAAAACGATGATGGTCAAACGACAAAAAAAGGTGACGGTCGGGTAAAATATGGTGAAGGGCAAGATTCGAACCCTGAATGGGGTAAAGTATAATCCTTAGCGCTAACAGTAAACGATTCCCAACTATCTGATATGACTTTGTAGTAATATTATAGTTAAAGTTCAAAAATATGGTGTACAACTAACTCGCCTCGCCCATGGGCCGAGGCTGAGTTACTCGGCTGAGTCTGAGTTGCCTCGGCCGAGTTTTAAAACTATGACCAAGAGATAGTATACCCCAAATATGCTACGGAGCCCAGGGACCAGCCCCCAGTCTGCGATACGTTGTACCAGGGCATAGCGCTTTATAAGCACACGTCCCCGTGACACATGTAGCGCCGGACACTGTGTATAGCGAGCAGGCCTGGACGGTGCAGAGGGTGAGAGGGAAAAAAAAAAAAAAAAAAACGAGATAGTATACCATAATCCAATGGACTGTGGATGACCAAATTCCACCATTACCACTCTCCAATTAAACGATTCAATGAGAGTGAAACCCACAAAGCAGGACAAGAACCCCATGGTAGGTGCTACTATTGCACCATCACCGCCCATCATTTCATTGGAGAATGGTGATGGGATGATGATAGGACCCATCATGGATATGGTTTTCCAATTTCCACCAGATTATTGTGTACTTTTCATCAAATAAACTGAAACTCTTATTTTTCTGAAGTAGAATTCATTTTGGGCAATTGAGAAAGAATAAAAGAGAACATCAATTACCATATGTGCTGATGCATCATAACCTGTCAGACTATACTGACTCATTAAGAGGCCCAAGACAAATATATAAGGCCTGCTTTGAATTCCAGCACTATTTTCAGAGTTGAAGTGTGTGAAAACAAACTCTATACTGGCCCTCTTGGTAGCCACAAATGGTATTAGAATCATAAGAACGAAAACACCTGCAAAAAATGTCTGCGATTAGCTGAGAGAAAACGGGGATGCCAATAGATCATGAACTGGGGAAATGGGATAATCTAACCTATATCCCTTGCTGATAAATGTTAGAAATTGTGTACCTGCAAAATTTGATCATAGGACTCGTTCTATAATATTTGGCACCATTAGGGTAAAATAGTCTATTCTACGGACACGCACATCTCCCATAGTGTTCATCCCTTAATTACAGAATACCAGGTGCATCGGTAAAATGACTATTTAATCATTATTATTTCCAATGTGCCATGGGGTTACAAGCTTAGTTCATTCTTTAGGAAATATAGCACGAATCCGAACAAATGGGGATCTATAATTCTTACCTAAGACAAACAGGGATCTATAGTTCTTACCTAAGACATTCCATGCAGCTGCAATCTGCCCGAATAGTGATAACCAAGAGATAGGAAGACAATTCAAAAGTGCATGCAATAGTAGAAATCCACCATGGAAACCTATGACTACATATTTGGAAGCTTGATATCCACCACCATTGGCTCCTCCAGTGCTAAGAAGAATAATCACTTGAACCAATTGTGCAAGAGAAAAATCTACACTTGTAGTGACCGCCCACTGCAAACATATAAGCCATCTAAATTGCTTTGCCAAATACTAGGTAGAAGAATATGGAATAAGAAAACTTGACATACCTGACCAACAATATTGAACCTGCAGGATACCATGTGAAACACAAACTTTCAGCACTCAGGCATGGGAAATCAGATACAAAATCAATTTCCATCAACCAAACAAGAAACTAATAAATACTTGTAGACGAAATCAGATACAAAATCAATTTCCATCAACCAAACAAGAAACTAATAAATACTTGTAGACGAACTTTACAGCCATTAAACATTTATATCACAATATGTTTGCACCATGTATGTGTTTAACAAGTATCATCATCGTAATCATCGTCGTCAAAGCTTTTTCCCAACTAATTGGGATTGGCTACAAGAATCGTGGTCCAGCATTCTGCTCTATTAAGGGTCATACCCTCAGTGAGATCATAAATCCCCATATCTTTTCTCACTACTTCTAACCATGTCCTTTTCGGCCTACCCCTTGCCTTTTTGAAACTTTCACTTGAACTAACCCACACCTCCTAACAAGTTCAAAACTGGGTTTGTGCCACACATTGCTAGCCCACCTAAGTCTACTCTCTCTCATCTTATCACCTATTGGTGCCACACCTAAATTTTTCCAAATGTATTCATTTCGAATTGTATCCTTTCTTGTCTTGCCACTGATCTATCTCAACATCCTCACCTCTGCTACACTCATTCTGTGGGTATATTGTTTTTTGACCACCCAGCATTCCACCAAGAGAGTAAAGCTGGTCTTATAACTGTACTATAGAACTTGCCCTTCAACTTCATTGGTATGCGGCGATCACATAAAATTCCGGTTGCACATCTCCACTTCGCCCACTTAGCTCTAATTTTATGTGCGACATCTTTCCCAATTTCTTCATTTTCTTAGACTATCAACCCAAGATATAAAACGTGCGCTCTTTTTGGTATTTCTTGGGGAAAATGTTGTCCACAGAGATGTCAAGAGCTGGCAAAAGAATGCCTTTTCATTTTTCCTAAATCACATGTCCAAATTAAAAGATAGAAGCTGTCGAACTTTCTATATTAATGGTCACTTAAAAGAAGCATCCCTAGGTAGTCCCTCTAATATGGCCTTTCTCTAAGGGATCTTTCAAGTCAACATGCTTATAAAGTCTTAATAATGCATTTTCACATTTATATAATTTTAGGCTGACATCATCTTCCAAATGTGTTTCCATCATACTGAGAAAACCCCAGATTGAGTTTACTAGGGTTTGACTGTTGCTATGACCTACTTGGTCACCAAACCACCCCTTTGAGACTTTGTAAGCCATATTTCACTCACACATAAGGTTTATTTAGGAATTCTTTTATTATGTTTTGAATCCATAGGCTCTCCACATCATTTCTCTACCACTGCAGATATTTGTTAGAGTAGTTTTAGGATTACCAACCTCCTATAATGGTTTCCTCTAGATTGTTTTGTACATTGTGAATAACAGCTACACTGGTACATCTCTGAAAATATCAAACTGTGGACAAAGTATTTCTCTATGTTTAGAGATTTCTTGAACTTAGGTTTTTGTATCATTCTGTTAAGATTATTCAAAAGATTGGTTTATACGGAAAATATGGCTTATTTTGTGGTTTGATGGTTTCACAATCATTAATGACTATAAGCAAAAATTCACAAATGTAAATGATAGATTGATTTATGCAGCCTAGGACACTGCATACATACCTGAGATTGCAAGGTTTCCCATAAGAAATATATTTTCTCATTTTATATTTCATCATTTTGGATAAAAATATAATCAATGGAAACATATTACGTGATATACATGTACCTCCATTTTTAAACTTCCAAGTCATAGAGCAGAATTTACTTTGTATATGCCAGAAAATCATTACTTCTCTTAGTTAGCAGTTATACTTCTATACAATGAGTATTTTGAAATTGCGTGATTTGGTTCAAGTAGAAGACTCTAAAAGCGCAAGGGGAAGGCACAAAAGGACATGGATGGAAGTAATAAGAAGAGATATGGTGACTTATGGTCAGACTGAGGGTATGGCCTAGATAGAGAAGAATAGCATAATAGGATTCATCTCCAAATTCTTAGGATAAGATGCGGATGATGATGATGAAGTATTTTGATATTAACTCCAACATATACGGTTGTTAGTGAAATTCTCTCATGCATGAGGTATGGCTGTCACAAGTCAAAGAAAGCTAATAGATCAATCTATATTAAGACTGCAAAAATATATGGAGCAGTGAAATAATGATGGAAGTGAAAAACAAGTAATAGCCCACCAAACTAGCAATAAAAAACTATAGAGTGAAACTAATGATACTTTAGGAGAAACACATGAAAGACTAGGACTCCATATTATATACTTGACATCAGAAGCTAGGCTCCTCACTTTATGAATTTCAGTGATATGAAGTTCTCAGTTTCATGGGAGGGAGACAAACTTAAGATAGATGTTGATTCAAGCGTTAAAAGTGGTATGAAAATGTGGAGTTCCGATTGTCAACTCTACCCTTGAAACTGAAATAGACAAATCGAAGTGGAACAACTTCTGAAGTACTGAAATTTCCATGCACACTATTTGTAGAGTATTAGAACTCCCAGAAAGTGAAGAGAAGAAAGGAAACGCAAACTGAATACCATTTTGGGGATAACTCACTCCAGCCAATTTATTCTTAGGCTAGAAAATAGATAAAATGATAAGCTCAAGTACATCAGAGGAAGGTGAAAAGCAATAGTTCCTTAGGAGAAGAAAAAATTGAAAATAAAATAAAATAAATAAAGACCATAGAAGTCAGACAATGAAATAAATAGCAGAGCATGACCCAAAAAGAAAAATAAGAAAAAAGAATATATACTAGCAGGTTTTGTACTGGGTCTACGCCACACATGACTAGCTCACTTAAGTCTATTATCTCTCATCTTATCACCTATTGGTGCCACACCTAAAGTTTTCCAAATGTATTCATTTTGAATTCTATCCTTTTTTGTGTTGCCACTCATCAATCTCAACATCCTCATCTCTGTTACACTCATTCTATGGGTATATTTGTTTTTGACTGCCAAACACAAATTTATTTACATAAGGGGTGAAATATTTAAGTAATTAGCACAAAACAACCATAAACATCTTCAGTTTACAAAGAGTTGCCCTGTAAGGAACCTGAATATGAAACATAGGAACACTAATCATATGTGGATAACATAATTATATGAGGCATGGCATGGAGAAGCGACATTAGAACCACCATTTAGTTTCAACTAGGACCCAAAAGTCCTAGTCTCTAAAAATCAGATAAGAAAGCAAGGCCACCGTGAAGCAAATCGTACCAGTATACTTGAAATCTAGAAACTAAAATGGGTGGCGTCATGAACCAGAGTTTCAGATGAAGAAATGGTTCATCTTAATACAAGCCTCACAACTTACAAGTGTGTTTGCATCTAAAAACTTGATCAAATTCACAATTCTCTTAAATTGAACTCAATACCCTCAAAACCAATTCAAATATCATGTTTTGATGAAAAGAATACGCTTCAACAGAACAAGAGGTTATAAATATTACATGTGGGTATTGATAGGGATCCATAAGCTAAAGTTGGGAGTTGGGACTTGAGACATAAACAGAGAAATGGAAAATTCATCTAAAATATAAAATGCTCCACAAAATCTGCTAAAAATAATCTTCGTTAGGAAATTGAAACTGCCCAATATGAGAAAATGCAAAACAAATAAAAAGAAGAAAGTGAAAAATTACCAGCCAGTGATCCATGAAGCAAAGGGGGCCCAGTCTTTACCAGAGAGCCTAGCACTCCAGTAATAAAGGCCACCAGAGGTTGGGTAAGAAGAGCAAATTTCAGCCATGGACAAACCAACCAACATGGAGAAAAAACCAGCAATCAACCACCCATAAGTTGTAGCAACAGGGCCACCAAAAGTGAGCCCTGTGTTGTAGAGAGTGGTAACTCCAGTAAGAATCGATATAATCGAAAACGAAAAAGCAAAATTGGAGATCACCCTGCAAACCCAACAAAGCAAAAGCCCCAAAACAAAGAAAATAATTTCAAATTCAATATGAAAGTAAAACAAAAATTGTTCTAAAAATACAAAAAAAATTGAAAGAATTCTAGAGAGAGAGGGGGTGAATACGAGAGGTCGCGCTTCAACTCCTGCTTGTATCCGAGCTCATGGAGGCGGGCATGGCCTGAGTCCTGAGCACCAGTCTCCAAAGAACCATTCTCCTCATTCTTCCAAGCCATCTTCAACACTATGGAAGAAGCTTAAAATTCTATTGCATCAAAAGCACCCACAGAATTGAGACACACGCTCTCTTTAGACAGGTGATATAACAACTTTTATAAATTATTGTAGATTACTCTCTAGCAAGTATCTAGAGAGAGAGAGAGAGAGAGAGAGAGAGGTGATC
>NW_006498137.1:170596-186786 GCF_000471905.2 Amborella trichopoda
TATAGAGAGAGAGAGAGAGAGAGAGAGAGAGGTGATGCCCCACTTGTTCTGCAAATTATGACTGAACAGGCAGCCTAAAGAGCATGTGTCCTGGGCAATTAGAATACACCATTAGAGTCGCCAAAGCTCATATTCAATGCGTTTCTTACGGAGTATTTGAGATTTTTTTGGGAGTTTGAAGCTCAAACTTTTTTTATCTCTGGTTCCTCATCATTTGCTGGTCAACAGTTAGAAATTTATTCAGAGAAGAACATATTAAGTATCAATCAATTGATAAGAAATTTCTTCATAGAAAGAAATTAAATGCCAAAGCAATAAATCGGAAGAAATTCAAATCCCTGGGATCTCGCGTTTCGCATTCCAGATTCGAGGGATTACAGTAGTGCGTTTTGACTGAGGACACAAAGTCGGTCCACGTTTCAATGGTGGGATTGGAAGTTTTGGATTCTTTAGCATCCCAAAAATGCTCCCTCGGGAGCATAGTTTGTTTCCACTCCCTCGGTGAGAAGACCTCGGAGTTGGGGAGGATTTTTTCCGATCTGAAATTTTGAGTTCCACTCGAGAATTACCTACAGCCGGGTATGACATTTAATAGATCAGTAATAGACGGACAGGATTTGTGTGAGTAGCCGACCCCGGGAAAGGATTATGATGATGATGGCCACCTAAAAATTAAACTGGAAGCTTATTGTTAAAAAATGCAGAGAAAAGTTTATATAAGGTTGCACCTTGAATTATAGATGCCACTCAAAAAAATCCATCTGAAAAACCCTCTAATTGATCATCTCAACATCATGATGTATGAATATGAAAAAAAATTATATTCTAAGTCTTAAAAATAGTGCATCCTGCAATACATTATCTGGACCGTCCATTTTCAAGATTTTCATATGTTTATAGATTTTCTTGATTTTTACCATTTTTGGATTTTAAAATTTATAATTAGATTTGAAAATAGATTTTCAAATAATCCTAATAATATTTTATACCAAAATTACATGTTCTAATAAAATTTGGAAGTGCGCCTCAATTAGATTGTTTAAGGTTGCAACCTTATAGAAACCACACCCAAAAATAAATTATGAAAGTTGAGCTCTAGGATCTCACCATCTAAAAATTGAATGGTTTCTACTTATTCTCCACTTTTTTTATTTTTTCAAGTGTATAGAGGGTACAAGTAAGAATTTTTTTTATTTAAGTTAATCTATGTGTTCAAGAGGTTATATCACCTAAATTTAGGGTCCTAAAATTAATTATAAGTGGTGTTTTACTTGAAGGTCTAAATGAACATTCTACTCCAAGAGTGTATAATATCTTTTGGCAATAATAATAGGGTGCGGTTTGTATAGAGCCTAGTCTCTAAACGATCAAATTAGAGCCTACCTTTAAATAGTATCGAGAAATGTAGTTTTAATATTAGAAATTTTTGAGATAGCCTTAAAATATATTTTCATATTTATTTATAAGTGTAGATCGACAGATCTATGAGAACTAAAATTTTTTGAAAATTGACGGTCCAAAAATGTGTTACAAAATAAATTATTTCCAAACTTGAAATCCATTTTTTCTCATGTTCATGCATCTTGATGTCAAGATGATCAATTTGCAAATATTTGGGCATCAAAACAACATCTTTTAATGAAATTTTTGATGTAGGCTCAAATTTGATTGTTTAGAGGCCCCGGCTCTATATAAACTCTTCCCATAACAATAAGAGAAAAGTTTACGTAGAGCTAGGGCTCGAAACAATCAAATTTGAGCCTACCTCAAAACTTTCATTAAAAGAGGTTGTTTTGATGCCCAAATATCTTCAAATTGATCATCTCAATATCAAGATGCATGGACATGAGAAAAAAATGGATTTCAAGTTTTGGAAATAGTGTATTTTGAAATGCATTTTTGGACCGTCAATTTTCAAATGTTCGTAGAACTATTGATCTACACTGTTTTTGAAGCTTTGAACTTTATAAATAAAGATGAAAACATATTTTAAGGCTATCACAAATATTTTCAGTATTGAAATTATATTTCTCGACACTATTTGAAGGTAGGCTCTAATTTGATTGTTTAGAGCCTAGGGTCTATATAACCGCACCTATTGAATGCACCCGATTTGGAAGGAAACCATTACACTTTTCAGAAAGATGGATCTTAATGTGGAGTTATGAAGCAAAAGTCGTGCCCTACTTTTATATGGGAATGACCGACCAGCCATTTATCCTTCATGATTTTTGTACCCTCCTTGCACACACCGAATAGAAAAATCAGGTGGATCTGCCCGTTTTGTGGTTCAAAACGCAGTCTATGGGTAATGGGACTCAACGCAGTCGATGTGGAGTGGGACTCTCGGTCATTTGTTTTTTAAATTTTTAGAAAAAATATCTTTTTATTCTCTATTTTTAAATTTTATTGTTTAATAAATTGGACATTTCAAAAAATATCTTCCAACACCCTAGTCACTTTAAACCTATTTTTTAACCTAAATAATGAAAAAAGACATGTACTTTCTAAACCCAATCCCTTCTCTCTTCATTTATATACTCTAAACTTCTATTTTTTTTAGTGTTTTACTCTCTCTCCTTTCGTGTTTATCGAAACACCTCTATTTCTTTTCGTGTTTATCCAAATATATCTCTCTTCTCCCAAGAACCTCTCACCACCCAACACCTCTCTCTCTCTTTATCCAAACACTTCTTTTTCTCCCCATATACTTATGTGTATTTGGGAGGAGAGAGAGTGAGGGGAGAGAGATAATAAACGTAAAGATTGTCAGAGATTGATAGTATTGTCGTATGTGGGAATTCCAGATTTTGAATATAGGTGGCCAACATAAGCCTTCGTTTGCCGGGCTTGTCTGCTAGTAGGTAAGAAAACCGGTTAGATTCCCCCTTTCATGATCCTGGTCATGATGAGTCTAACATGAATAATGCTATGGAGCTTCTCTCTCGCAATTAAATGTACAATATTGTGTCGTATACCACTTATCATTGCCTTTAGCGGGAGGAGAGAGAGTGAGGGGTTGGAGATGAGAAAGACGGAGAGAGAGAGAGAAGGGGTGCGGGGAGAGAGAAAGAAAGAGAACTTTAGGATGATGACTTTTAGAAAGTGCATATTTTTTTTATTTGTTTGGCCTAAAAAAACATGTTTAAAGTAGTACAAGAGGTTAGAAGAAATAAAGTCTACAATTTTTATGCTTCAAGATATCTTTTAAAACCTTGGGTCTATTGTGGAATGAAACCTAAAAATAAAGGGTATCGATATATTTTTTCAAAATTATTTCATAGTGTTAGGGCATGTTCATTTTTTAAAAGGTATAGTTTTGGAAATCGTGTCTTCCATCAAAGTGAATACTGCAGGTTTCATGTGTGACTACAAGTTTTATAGTCATCCATAGAACATGCAATATCACTTTTTATCATTATCATCATCACCAGACCCTTTTTTCCAACTATTTGAGGTCGGTTATACTAATCACCATTTTGCTCTATCAACGACCGTACCATCAATGAGACTATAAATCTCCATATCTTTTCTTACTATTTCCAACATATCCTTTTGGCCATACTCCTTACCTTTTTTTAGCCTTCTACTTGAACTAACTTACACATCTTAACAAGTGTTATTCTGGATCTACGCTGCACATGGCCAGTTAATCTAAATATACTTCCGCTTATCTTATCGCCTATTGAAACCGTACTTAAATTCTATCGAATGTATTAATTTTGACACTATGACATCCACTTTCAATTTTGCACTTCGCATGATCAAACAGGGAAAATGCTACATTAATAGAAGACATGGTCTCCAAAACCATATTTCCCAAGAGTCAAACACATCCTTAATTACTAAAGAATTATTTTGAAAATAATTTTTGGATTCTAAACCTTATTTTAAATAATTAAAATTAAATTTTTTTTATTATTATTTTTGTAAATTTCCCATAGTCAGCCAAGTGGGGCTATTCATAGTCGAACGGTGTGTGACAATGACATGGTGATTGTGCATTTCAAAGATTTTAGTGGTGAAAATGTGAAGGATATATTTTTAATTCAATAATTGTTTGAGGGCTAATTGGCTTTTCTTGCAATGGACAAGTGAAAGTTGGATTGATTGATAAGTGGAAATAAATATTGACTTTACCACCAATAATATTGGAGGGTGATTAACAACTTGCATACTAATCACATTCCATGATGCTGATAATTAGAGTTCGTAAATGGACCAAATTCGGAGAAATTAATGCAAACATTGCAGTTGACAATTACATGGGGAGACCTCACCTATTATCAAACATCTATCTCTAAGATGGCCGTCAAGAAAATGTTACATTCACTAAAAGTTAAAATGGACAGGTGAAAAAAAGTATTGAAAAAATAAAATTTACATTTTAATTTTTTTTTTCCAAATTTAGATCATTGTCATTATTGAGATTAGGGAACCCTTAATTTCTTGATCGAAAATAGAATTTTGAGATATATTTTAGAGGGAGACTGCACAAAAATATATGAGTCAGCCGACTCACGTCATACTTTTGCTTTTTGGAATGGTTAGATGAGCACTGCTTTCCAAGCTAGAAAAATACTAATCTAGACTTACTTGGATTATATTCCAGTGTCAGATAATTTTTCTTTTTGAAAGGGGTCCTTCTCCTTGTGGGAAAGGAAAATTGTTTCATGCGGAGGGCACTGCATTTTTACATTTGCAATCCCTGAGGTATCAAGCATCCATCTTAAAGATAGATGAAATTAAGTGGTCTATCTAAAATAATTGAAAGTAACGGTCCAAATTTTTTTAATAGAATTATTATTTTTAATTTTTAAAATTTATTTATTTATTCATATTCTTGATCTCAATGTTAGAGATTACATATCCTTACAAATCAGGACAAAAAATCCATCTCAAAAATAGATTTTGAATAGGTGACTCATTTCTACATGGACTCATAAAAACCATGTCCTTCCAAAAAAAAAAGTATATTGCACGTCTTATGGTCTAAGATGATATATGAATCATATATGAAGAATTACAATGAACTATAATGAGCAATCCATAAATAAAATTTTGAAATAGTATATAATTTATAATCCATTTTTTTTGAAACATGTAAAATTTTAGGACCAAAATCCATTTTTAAGATGAGTTTAGAAGGAGATGCGCTACCTGACCACCAAAAACCCATCCATTACATAACCTCGAGCTTGACTACTAAATTAAATAAGAGTAATGATCCTATGAGACCCTCTCACATCCATGTGTGTAGGACTTTAAGGGATCACCATTAAATTTGACATAGATCTCTAAAAAAGTTATCAAATGGGTGTGAGACTTAACTTTTCTAGAAATCCATGTCAAATTTAATAGTGATCTTTTGGGGTCCTATACACATGGGTATAGAAGGGTCTTATAGGATCATTACTCATTAAATAAAAAAAAAGTTTATGGTGCATTCATATTTAAAAATACAACCCTTTACAAAGATCAATCTCAGACATGGATTTAGGATCTAAAACATCTCAAGTCACGTTAAATGCATTTGATCAATAAGTTTGCAGCTCAAAACATAGTGTAGATTTGACTATCAGTGAATTGTCCGAAAAAATGGTTATTTTTAAAAGGGAAAAGTTTGTATAGAGCCGAAGGCTCTAAACGAAGATGTTGTTTTGATACTCAAATATCAATTGATCATCTCGACATCACAATGCATGGACATGAGGAAAAATTGGATTTCAAGATTTTCAAGTTTTCATAGATCTGTCGATCTACACTATATTTTAAGCTTTAAACTTTATAAATAAATATGAAAACATATTTGAAGGCTATCAAAAAGATTTCCAGTAGTGAAAACACATTTCTCGGCACTATTTGAAGGTAGGCTCATTTGATGGTGTAGAGCCTAGGCTCTATACAAACCGCACCATTTTTTAAATTTAAGATAGTTTTTGTATTCATGATTGGGGTATTTAGGATTATCGATCATTGAAATTTTGGTTCCAAAATCAATCTCTAAGATGGATATTAGAATGTCCGCGCACAAAAGATTGGTGCATTAGCTAATGCGCATAAGACACCGAATTTTTGGTATTTTTCGTACTCATAGATCCAACAACCAAATTATAGAGCAAGGAGAAGTAGTACATTACTTTTTCTTTTCTTTTTTTAATTTTTTTTTTAGAAAATTGGTACGGACCATATTGGGGTTTAATTACAAAATGAAAAAACGTTATTCTTAAATTACTGGCGGCGGCACCCCTAATTTCCGAGGCGTTTTTTTTTACAAGTTATTTATGTGAAAACCGGATAGATGGGTTTGTTTAGTATAAAGAAAAAATTGTCCGATGTTCGAAACACATCAGGTATTTATTGGTAACAGAAATTTAGAGCTAATGTAGGAATCGGGCTTGGGTAAAGGCGGTAGCAGCTGAGTTTTCATAGCATTATATTTCAAGTTCCATTCCTATGTAACCTTGTCAAATAAATAAAAAAAAAAGAAAATTTAGAGAAAATATATTTCTTAATAGTAAGAATGCTTTTTCTTTGAAAAGGATATACAAAAGGACTTGAACTACATGTTTAAAGGAAAACCAAGCTAAAACTGGAAGTATTTTCATGCGAAAATACTCTTATTTGTTGTGAGACTTTTTTCACATGAAATGGTTGCCAATTGGTCTGAAAAATATATGATGTGACCCATTGATGTAAAAGAACTACCACCCCCATGGGGGATTGTTTCAAGTGAAAGTACTACCATGGGGTTTATGATGTGGTTTGAATATTTTTTTTTTGTTTTGGAGTAGAGATAATGCTTAGAAAGTTGAGTCAAGGGGGTTATTATCTATAATTTCCCATAAATTTATGGTCATAATTATCACTGCTGTCCAGTAATTATAATGACGACAATGGGTTGAGAGAGTTCTACCACTTAGTGTAGAGTAGAAAGATACATTCACGATTGGACACTGATGACCCTCCTCGCCCATATATTTTATATGATCATATGGATCATAGTCTACTGAACCCTGCAAATTACACAATCTATGCCTCAAGGAGAGAAAAAGCGAATCACATACTGCATAATGGCATTTGTATATGAGAAAGAGAAAGAGAGAGAGCTTACCAACCAGTGAGCCAAGAAGCAAATGGGCCCCATCGGTTGCCACAAAGCCGGGCTCTAAAAGTAAAGGCCTCCGGAAGTCGGAGAAGATGAGCAAATCTCAGCCATGGAAAGACCAACCATGAGAGTGAAGAAACCAACAATAGGCCAACCGTAGATCATAGTAACAGGTCCACCAAAAGTTAGACCAGTGGTATACATCGTTGTGAGTTCAGTCAGGATGGATATTATCGAGAATGTCACTGAAAACTTTGAAAGTACCCTACATGTATTCACAATTCAACAAATAGAAAAAATTCCATCAAATGAAAGTCTAAAAAGCTCAGTTTGTATAATACGAGCCCTTTTATTTTTGGTACATGGAGGTCACAATTATTTATAGCTATTGAATGTGAAATACAATAGATAATAGCAAGTTACAACATTTAAAATTTTTTATTCTACCCGATTTCAAATCTAACGGTTAATAATAATTGTGACCTTCTTGTATAAAAAAGAAATAGCCTCATTGTATATATTTCCATAAATAAAAGCTGTCTTAGCATCGAGCCACATTTTATAGATGAGCCTCATTTTTTAGTCCGAGGCTGACTAAAAGATGACCCCCTTCTTCAACATTGGGAGTTCTTTTTGTCAAAAAAAAAATGTCGAAAGGCTGAAAATACCCATCGCACTCATAAAAATGCTTTTTTTTTCCTTTTTCTTTTTTTTTTCCCCTTTATTGACAAAGGAGTCTATCCCTTCAATAGTCTTCCTGGAGATTCTAGATGGGGCCTTGAACTTTATTTGAATGGAAAAAAGTCCTAAGTGAATTTAAAATGTTCGACAAATTTGGGCAGATGAATGTTTAATAACGCAGCTCGGCCCTTTACCTTCTTAAGTTACTCAAGTAGGGCCAAATGGGCTTGTCCGAGAGCTATCTGTGTCCACAAAGGGCACCAAAAAAAATAAAAAAATTGGAAAAACATGGAGAAAATACGAGAACATGAAAGTTTCATCGAAGGATTTGATTCTCATCAAAGATCAACCACGGATTCGAAGAAAAATCAAGTTTTATAAAATTGGGGAAAAAAGGTCCCCAATACTTCAATTTACAAAAATGCGAGAAATCAAATGGCTTTTCTCACATCTAATGCTTCCCTATGTAGATCTGGTGATTTTTTAGTGTAATATGAAATTTTGGATTAAAAAAGTAGGGATTTGGGCTCCAATGCTCAAGAAAATGAAAAAATGGAGGGGCAGATTTCTGCTCCCTTTTATTTTACATGTACTGTATACTACTCAATAAATACCATACGGACTCACCCAAGTTTTATAATAAGAAAATTGTTTCATGTGGGTTCGACCTCATTACTGCAGATAAGGTTAAAAAAGTGTAAAGCATCCATCTTAAAGATGGACGCAAGTAGATGTTTCATCTAAAAACAATGGAAACTAACTGTCCAAATATTTTCTTACTAGAATTATTATTTCTAATTTGTAAAATTTATTTATTTTTTCATATTCATGATCTCCATGTTAGAGATTACACGTCCTTAAAAATTAAGTCCATATATCCATCTAAAAAATAGATTTATAAATAGGCTCACATTTCTACATGTGCACTCTTGGTCGCATAGAAACCAGGTCCTTTATAATATACTCGAGCGAGTTTGTTTAGTATTCAACCAAAGTACTAGACGTGCCCTCCAGCCCATGTGTTAGGCTACTCATCTCAGCCCCTACTGAGGCTAGTAACTCGGCCGAGTTTTTGGGTTAAACACACCAATGACTTTGGCTACTATGCAGCAAATGTTTTGATTTTTTTAATTTGTACTTTTTATATTTTCTCCGAATGAATTCCCACCCAATGTGACTTGCAAATTTCTCTTAATATGTAACATTGTAAAAAGAGATACAAAATTGTGTGAACAATCAAGGGATCTAACTTACGAGCGACATTGTGAAGTCGTGAGAGAAAGTGATCGAATAATGACTAAGGCATGAATTGAGTGCATTAAGAAACCAATTCAATTTTATGCTAGGGAGCTCAACAACTGAGTCTATTTTTCTATTTAGATAACTGATTGAGAAGCTTTGGGTGAAAGGAAAAGACCTCAACATAATCTTTATTGATCTAGAAAAAGCTTTTGATAGAGGACATCGAGATTTGATTTGATGGTGGTTGGAAAAGAAAGGAATCAATATACACTACATCAACTAGGTGAGGTATGTACGATGGAACATTAACTAGTGTACAAATACTTAATGGAGAGACGAGTGAGTTTTCAATGATAATAGGTCTACATCAGGAGTTAGCATTGAACCCATACCTCTCTGTCTTTGTTATGGATGACAACTAGGTACTTATAAGATGAGGTATAGTAACGCATATTGTTCACAAACGACCTAGTTCTGATCGCTGAAATAAAAAACAATGTCAATTCAAAGAATTTTGGATAAATGCTCTAGAATATAAAGATTTTAAAGTTAACTGGACTAAGACATAGTACATGGAATGAAAGTTTAGTAATAATAGGAGTAGAGATGAGGAAGTAGTTAAGATTGACTGCTAAGAAATACCAAAAGATGACACTCTCGATATCTTGGGTCGATAATTCAAGAAAATAAAGAAATTGAATGAGATATAACATATAGAATTAGCGTTGGGTGGACGAAGTGGAGATGTACAACTGGAGTTTTATATGAACTCCGATACTAATGAAGCTGAAGAGCAAGTTCTATAAGACAACTATGAGACTAGCTTTGCTTTCTGGGACAGAATATTGGGCGATTAAGAAATAACATACCCATAAAATGAGTATAGTTGAGATGAATATATTGAGATGGATAAGTGGCAAGACAAGAAGGAATATAATACGAAATAAATAGATTTAAGAGAATTTAGATGTGGCACCAATAGGCGATAAAGTAAGAGAAAGTAGATTTAGGTATGTTGGCCATGTGTAGCGCAGACTCAGTATAACACCTGTTAAGGGGTAGGAGGTAATTCAAGTGAAAGACTAAAAAGCGCAACAGGAAGGTCCAAAAGGATATGGTTGATAGTTGTAAGAAAATATATATGGACTTATGGCATCATTGAGGGTATGACATTTAATAGAGCAGAACGGCATACCAAGATTCGTGTGGCCGATCAATTAGTTGGAAAAATGCTGTGATGATAATGATGACGTAAGATTGTAAAAATAACCCCTTTCTCTTCTAATCATTCATTAAGCAACGGCAATTAAATTTCTTTGATGAACTCATGTTGCTGGAAACCATATTTTAAATCCATTTAAGAAAATGCGAACACACACAACCTTGAGAGTATGTATCTTTGATATATGTAGCATTTAAAGAGAACCACATGTCTTTTGAAAATGTTGCGGATATATGCCCTTCAAAACATCTCTTCGGGATTTCGGTGGTTTGTGAGTTCAGCCCATATGGAAATTCACGAGTGCCCAAGAGAAGCTTTACATTGGCAATTACTTTTTGCGTTTTTTTATTTGAAGAGTTGACTTATTTCACTGATCAGGCAACTTTGATATACATTTACAAGTGAAGGGAACTACTTTGAGGCAGGGAAGAACCTTTTTGCCCCTGAATATTTTTGCGATAAATAGTAAAAATGTTGAGTTCACACTTCCCAAAATTAAAGAGGGGCACATGGTTAAGGGGTGGCAGGTTGCCACAATACGTCGTCTTAAGTTCTATTTCTATTACAAGTAGAGGGACCTCTTCCCTACTGCACTACCCCAAAAAATGGAACTTCCAAAAATTATATTTTCCAAACTGGAAAACTGGGTTTCAATTAACACTTCCCAAAATTAAAGACGGGCTCATGGTTAAGGAGTGGCAGGTTGCCACAATATGTCGTCTTAAGTTCTATTCCTATTACAAGTAGAGGGACCTCTTCCCTATTGCACTACCTCAAAAAATGAAACTTCCAAAAATTATATTTTCCAAACTGGAAAACTGGGTTTCAATTAACCTAAGATGGTATCGGGACTCAAGCCCTACACGAGCCAATGAACTTTGGAGAGTGGAGTTGCGTACCAGCTCAAACAAGGGCAGAAAAATAAAAGAGAAAATTTTGCTAATATAGAAAAGCAGTAAAGAGCAAGCAACCTATATAACACTTCAAAAAAAAATGAAAAAAAAAAAAGTAAACGATGAGATTTGGAAATTCAGAAAAACCCTATAAAAAAGGATAATAGAAAGATATAGCCTAAGATAAGAAAAACAAACAAATCATCATAAAAACATCTAAATCATATATAAAACATTAATTTTAGTAAAATAATATAAATTTTATCATTTTTTATGGGATTATAATGAGACTATTTATCTTTGGTACATAATGGTCACAATTACTTACAACCTTTCGATGTGAAATCTGATTGCTTGGGTGTATCACAAATTGGAGAAAATTTGTTTAGAACTTTGAGTATGGTCAATGAAGTAAGTACTACAGCTCAATTTCACATCCAATGGTCAAGATTAATTGTGACCACCTTATACCAAAGATAAATGGTCTCATTATATATTGGGTGCTGTTTGTATAGCGCCTAGGCTCTAAACAATCAAATTAAAGCCTACCTTCAAATAATATCGAGAAATGTGGTTTTAATATTGAAAATATTTGTAATAGCCTTAAAATATATTTTCATAATTATTTATGAAGTTTAAAGCTTCAAAAATAGTATAGATCGATAGATCTATGAAAACTTGAATTTGACGGCCCAAAAACATGTTAAAATACACTATTTTCAAAACTTGAATTCCATTTTTTTCTCATATCTATGCATCGTGATGTAGAGATGATCGATTTGAAGATATTTGAGCATCAAAACAACCTCTTATAGTGAAATTTTTTAGATAAGTTTAAATTTGATTGTTTAGAGCCTAGGCTCTATTTAAACTTTTCCCTTATATATTTTCGCTTTTTTTATAATACTGAGTTTGTAACTAAGCATTCAGTTTGCTAGGCTAGCCGGCTAGGTGCTGCGTCCTAGTAAATCGGCTCAAGTCCAAGTGAGTTTTAAAACCTTGAGGAAAATACAAGCATAAATAGCCTTTTAGGTCATTGCTGATGCAATTTCTAATTACGATGTAATGAAATTGTTACTGTTCCTAAAAAAATAAAGAAAAGCATAAATAGGATTGATCAACATCAGTGCATTTGCTATATTTTGCACCCAATGGTGTAAATAACTGGTCCATAGGGCTAGGTTTTAGTTAAAATTTGATCCAACTTGTGGTTGAGACTAGAGTCCGATCAAATTTTAGTAGGAAAAATATCCCAAACTATAATTTATAATCCCCTCTGCTGCTTTGGTTGATGTTTGAAAGGGTAAAAAGCAGAAACAGATGGCAGAATCATGACTTAATTTGGCAAGGTTCGAGTTCAAAAATTTCCTTTATTAAATTTCCCTGAACTTTGGCCCTTTGTGTGGACCTCAATAAACGAATTCTGAGCTTTTCTTCTTGGCTGAAAAAAATTAACGTAATTCACAAATCCAAAGCTAGAGAAAGAAGCACTTACCCAAAAAAAAAAAAAGAAAAAAAAGTGAGAAGTTTGAAAAGTTTGAGAGCGGTGGTTGTTAACTCTTTTATGTCAATCAAAGAAACAGAAAATATGAGAGAGAGATTTGGCCGAAAAACCCTCCTCGGCCAAAGTTCGAGTACCTTGGCCAAGTTGTGTTTCAAAACATTGAGAGAGAATCTTACGAGAGGGTCTCATAATATCATTTTCAGGAATATATATATATATATAATTATAAGAATTATAGAATATTAAGAATGGTGGGATTTCAAAAAAACACGGATTCAATAAAATTCCTGAATTTGTAAGAGGCACATCTTCTAAATAATCTAAATAGTAGACACACATCTTCACGATCTCTTACCAGGTGAGATATAAACAGCAGCCACCACTGATATTCCAGGATATTCTAGGAGACGCAAAATCCAAGAGACTAATTTTAAAAAGGCTCTTCCCAGGAAACCCATTTCTAGGTAACACAATATGGCCTAAGTGAGATCCTCTCGCTCGAAAGAGTCGTACATTGAACGGCTTGACTCACCTTCTCTCTCGTAATTAGGATCCAGGGATCCTCTTTTATGCAGAAATATAAATCCCTAATTTCTAGATCCCACCAAATGGGAAATCTCTCATAGATGTCACATGTATAATCAAAACCTAAGAAATATACTATGCTTACTACAGGATTTCTATGGGGCGGTGATCTTGCCTATCATCGTCTCTAAAATAAGTGTGGCATGCCCGGGCGAATTAGTTGGGTTACCTTAGTCCAAATTGTTGTGTACGTAGAAGCAATAAATCCGATGGGTCAATATTTGGCAAATAAAATATGAAACACATAGCACAAGAACACAAATAGTGTTGTGCGTGCGGAGGCAATAAACCTGATGGGTCAATATTTGGCAAATAAAGTATGAAACACATACCACAAGAATACAAATATTTACGTGGTTCATCCCAAAAGAGCTTACATCCGGGCATGACAAACTAAAATCCACTATACTAATAAAAGTTACATCAAAGATTTTGGAACAAACCTCGACAAAAATACAAGTCGAGCAAACCGTTTTAAATCTGCTCTCCCAAACGGCACCACTGTCGATCTCTCATCTCTATTCCATAACTAGATCATTGTCAAAGAAGATAACTTTGAGAGCAAACGAGACTTTATCTCACTAAAAGGGAAACCACCCAAAATCTCAATGGGAACCGCTTTTTTACAAAAAATAAACCTCTCAATCTTCGAGAGTCCAAAAGAGGCACCATTACAATGTTTCTATCTAAAGGAAGCTCTTTTCTCTAGAAAGAAATCGTATCTTATGTACGAGAGGCTCTACCTCCCTCTCTCTCTCTCTATAGGAACCATCATTCTCATATGGTGACCCAAATTGGATGCACGAATTCTTTGCACTTTCATCCTATATATATAATTAGGAATCCATACAAAATAAAAAACTTCCTATGATATAACATATATCTCAAAAGATCAAGAGATAAATCCAAGAGTCCTAATATTTTTAGATTTCTATTTTTTTTAGGATCCTTATCAATATTAATCTCAATCCCACATAATATGAAAATATCTCAATCTCACATAATATGTGAATATCTCAATTTTACATAATTTGGGAATATCTCAATGTTGGTGATTTTAGATAACACCAAATCCAACACAAAATTCATGTGTGCGTATGTGCTTGTGGAAACTAGTTATGTGTCACCTCTGACTAGGGCTTGCTCGACATTTAGCCCTCTCATAATTATGAATTCTTTTTTGACAGAGGCTAAAAATTCTAAAAAGGATAATTAAAATATGAGCATGAGGATTTATGTATTATCGATAAAATTAAAACTGTTACTGAAATTTCAAAACATGTAGCACTTAGGACAATTTTGTTGGGTGTATTTTTAGCCATGATATAAGGCTAAATACATTTTGAGAAATGTTTCGAGGACTCTAAAGGTGTGACTATAAGATAAGTGTTGAACGGATGTCAAATGGATATATTTTGGCAGATGGTGGATAACTAAGCAAACCTATTGATACGATTCTTGAAAGTGTTTGCAAGCCATGCTCTTGATATGATAAAAGTAGTATGATATGTCTGGGACTCACCATATGAAAGCCCCAATATGCCTTGAGAGTCCTGGTTGTTAGCCAATTCCATATATTTTGGCTAGCGATCAATGATAGCAAAAGTATCAAACCGTCTTAATTTGAGACCAACACTGGGACCAATGTTCTCATATTCACTTCAGATCATGCTTCAGTTTGTTCAAAAAAATGAAGCAATTTGGTGATTCGGCTGATTCAGGGGAAGACTTCGGTTCTTATTAATTTATTTTAAAATAATAGAAATCCATTTTTTTATTTTATAAAAAAATTAAAAATTAAAAAATAATAATTAATAATATATAAATTTATTACTACATCTAATAATAAATAAAATGGTTGAAATATTATTTTAATACTAACATTTTTAAATTTTATATTTTAAT
Source organism: Amborella trichopoda (assembly GCF_000471905.2). Next base: position 185,737 of record NW_006498137.1, read on the forward strand.
GCTCTTAGAATTATGAGCATAGCAGTGTTTAAAAAAAAGCCGAGTCGAACCGGATTCACCCGGTTCTACTCGGAAATCGTAATGGGGGGATCGTATCGGCTAAAAATTTTGGAATCATCCGGTTCTAGAGAGAACCGAACGATTCTGCACAGTGGCTCACCGAGTCACTGTGCGGAATCGGCGAGTCCGTGAAGAACACGGGTTGCACAGTGTTTTTCACGGAATTCTTTGAAATTTGTCATTTTTTGATCATTTTTCTTGTTTTTTTTGGCATGTGATCTAATTTACAGGCTGTAAACAGCTTTATTCAGCTTTTACAAGGATTAAATGGTTGAAAAATTTGGTGTTTTTGGATCACGAAACTTGCTTTTTAGGGTTTCCGCCTTTTCCAAAAGTTTCATGCCAAATAGGGCATGAATCTTTCAAAATTTGTAGGCATTTTGATCGTAAAGCTGTGAATCAAAACCTTTTGTTACTAATTTATGATAATCGTTGAGAAAAACAGAGTTTTTTGGAGATTGAAGGCTTCGGTTCACAAAATCAGGTAAGAAGTTTGGGTTTTTTTTTTTTTCCGCCATATGATTTATTTCACGGCATATTTTGAACATAATGAGTTCAATAATTAGGGTTTTTAATCTTTATTGTGTCTAGTATGATTTAAAATTTTCAATTTTACGTAATTTGGTCAATTACAGCATGAAATTTGAGATAAACACAGAGATGTCTGCGGAACCAAAATTCCGCTGTTTTTTTTTTGTTTTTTCCGCCTTTTGATTTTGTTTTCATGATATATTAGAAATAATGTGTTAAAAATTTAGGGTTTTGATTCTTTATATTGTTGTTTATCATAAAATATACTCAATTGGCTGTAATTTATTCACTTAGAGGTGGATTTTTTAGTTAAAATGGCTTATGTAAAATGACTCTGTAAGAACATAATTTTTTTTTTTTTGTATGTAATCCATGATCGAATGTTTTGTAATACTTGATCGATTTTTTTGTAATCCATGATCGAATTGTTTTTTTTTTTTGTAATCCATGATCGAATTG
>NW_006498137.1:197515-213593 GCF_000471905.2 Amborella trichopoda
AGTAGAGAGAGAGAGAGAAACTCCAAAGACCGGAGAGAAAACTTGTGAGAAACCCTAGATCTAGCAAACCCTAGCCATAGCTTATATCAGATCCAAGAAAGCCATCCAACCAAGCCAACGCCTAGTCAAAACCTAAAGAGAAACAAAAAGGATACACAATATAAACTCAGCCGATCTTGATACGGACAAGGCCTCGAAGCCTTGGGTGCCCCCGGCCAACTGGCCCGACCAGGTATTTTTCTCATCATCTATTTTTGCGTTTATTTTTAATTTATTTTTGTTAGATTTATGAATTTATTCTTGTTTTCATTTAATCCTTCGTGTTTTTGGATCGATGCTGGCTCTACCACTGATCTTGAAGTGACTCTATTCGTTTTTTAATAGATCTGGCCTCACAAAAGAATTTGATTTTCCCCACTCTCTATAACTTTTAAAATTAGTTTGTGGTACGGATATGAGGGATCTTCATCAGAAGATCTCTCTGATTTGCATTGTAAACACATTCGTATTCATCGGTGGTCAAGATATGCATTGACTAATAACCTCAAAATTAGGGATTTATCCAAAACTATTGAAAAATCATATTTGAGGTAGCGTAACCCTCATCCCAAAGTTTCAAGTCATTTGGAGATGGATTAGCCCATCATTCGCATTCATCGGCAACTAGATTCTTATGTATCATTTTCCTGATAGCCAAGGTGACCTCTGGTGACTAAAATTGATATTTCTCTCAATCTACAAGTAATTTTCTCATGGGACCTAGACTATTGGATTCCTAACTTAATGCCCTATCAACCATATGGGTGTGGTATCTTATCATTCTGTATGAAAAAGCGGTACGCTTTGCAACAATAGTTATAAAAACTATACAAGAGTTTGACTGTCGCTATATGATTTCTCCCAAGATACGAAAAATCTTAAGCTCAAATTTTGTGGAGATGTGTGTCATAGTCCCCTTCATAAGATTATCATATCCTCAAGGTCTATAATCCCTTGTGGTGAAGGTGGTTGTATATGTAATCCTCAAATTTGTTGTCATGATCTGCAGCAGAAATGGGTTAATTTAGACTTGCCATATCTCTCGTCTATGATTCGTTTGAGGTGAGGTTTGAGCCAATGTGTTCGCCTTTGAGTCCTCTATTATCTCTTAAAATTTTAGAAAGAATAGATTTGTCATCAGAAATTAGCAGAGGAAACACTCAAACATGTCAATACAGTTTTGCACGTTGATCGATGACAGATAAGAAATAACTGATTTCTTTGCTTTTCCTATGCAATATCGCGATCAATCTTGGCAGTTGCAACTTTGAATTCGAACATCAAGACAAGTTCAATATCAAACAAGCACAAAGTTATCATTAAAGCCACCTAAAAGTATTCTGAAATTCGAACAAAGATGCAAGCTTATCTTTTTAAACCAAATCGGGATAGAGAGGTGAATATGGTCAACGATTTGGATATGCTTCATGGATCTACATCTTTATCATTTTAGGAAGTCTATTTAAACTCACTTCTTAGTAAGAGAAGGAAAGGAGGACGAAAATGATACGCGTCTCATTTATATTTTGTGCGTAATTGAGAGACAAGAAGATGAATACCCATTGCACCATTGGTCAAGAGATAAACCTTTGATATTGTCATCTTCTAATCGATGGTGTAAAAATCATTGAGGGAGAGAAAAAAATATGTTGATCCCAACTCATTTGAAGCCTCAGCTTAAGAAGGAGCAGACCCGTAGACAGTACCCACATGCATAGTTAGGAATACAGGCACTATATGCCCATGGTAATGATTCTTTTCAAATTGTCTATATATATGTCTTTATAGAAATGCAAATGTATAAGCTTCAAGACCCCAATCAAGAGTGTTCGACCTTGCATATAGGTTGTAAGATATAACAGGAAGAGTAAGTTTCTAGAACTCATCAAGTATCCAGTATATATGTAAAAAACCTTCTCGTTTCCATGATATGAAATTTAAGGACGAATTTTGTCCCGTTTATATTAATTCCATGTTTATTTTGATATAGAGTCATAATATCTTAAGCATATTCCCCCGAACATATTTTCGGAGCATCTAGATAGTCCTCCCATCTTCTTCCGTTCGGATTTGACAACCTCTTTAAGAAAAAAAGTGTTAAAGCATTCATCGACCAATTGTCCCATAGGTATAAGATGTTTCCTTTGAAATATATAGGCCATTTGAAAGGTATTTGATATTTCCATTAACAACTTGTAGTATAATATTTTTTTTGCCTTGAACTTCTAGAGTAGTATTATCCCCTGTCAAGATTCCTTGCATATCAGATAGGGCTTCCATGGTAAGAAAGAAATCACCTCTTGAGATCACATGATTTGAACATGTTGAGTCTATATACTATTGATCTTTGGTCTCAAGCTTATCATGGATACAAAATGCCTCTTCTTCAATTTTCTCCTTATAAACTTCTTTTTCCTTCCTTTGTTTTTCTTGGGTAATATAATTTTCTTGATTATGCCAACAATATTTGGCATAATGTCCAACTTTTCACAAGTATAACAAGAACCTTTCTTTGATCTAAGGGCTTTACGAAACTATCACGTCCCAAGAATTTACAATACTGATATTCCTGAGATGTGACAGTCAAAACATATATACATCTCTTTTTAGGACAAATTTGAAATGGCGAATTCTTACAAAGTAACAAAAGAAAATTTAAGCACAACTACAATATCTTCCAAAGTTGATCCTGACGAGCACTCAAAATGAAACTGCAGTTATCCTGAAAAAATGTTTACCATAATTTGATGAGTTTGGCTACTCAGTAAGTGATCATCATAATCCTAAAAATAATCATAGTTGAAAGATATCAATATTTTCAAAAAGGAGATCTATTAACAGAAATGCATTAACAGTTTCACTTTAAAAAATACATAATTAAGTATAATCCGAATAATTGAAATGCATATAACATTTTAACGGTATTGCAAAATTCAAAGGATTTCACAAATTACCCTACTGGCGTCCCAAGTAGGTCACCTATGTACCCCATCAGCGTCCTAACGGATCAACTTAATCTCTATCGGCATCCCAGATATGTCCACTTAATCCCTGCAGGTCCACTTATACCTCATCGGCGTACCGGATGAGTCCACTTAATCCCTACCGAAGTACCGGATAGGTCCACTTATACCTCACCAGCGAACCGGATGAGTCCACTTGCATACTTAAAGTATTAAAAATCTCTTTAAACATTCGAAAGCAGCAATATCATGTACTCAACATATCACTGAAATTATTAATATGAATTTCACTGAAACCATTAATAACAGTCACTTTCAATAACATTTCAAAAATAACCAGTCAAATATTTTGGACTCAACTTTAGAAAGGTAACAGTTCATAAAAACATTCTAGCATAAATGCCAATCTAATATGTATAGAAAAACTCTTGTAGAAATTCAAGAATAAGGAATTATCACAATTTATGGGATGTCAATTCGCAAATAAACATTTCACAGACAATGATATAATCAATTGCAAAAATATTAGTTTTCAAATAATAAGGTAGTCATTTGCACATGAAATTTACAATGTCTAAATATTCAAAAACAGTAGAAAGAAATCCCACAATTTTACTAAAAGCAAAAATATCGCATTTATTTCTAATAATTTTACAGTATCTAAAATTTTCTAACAATAGACAAGAAAAATAAATAAATTTATTTCTAAGAATTTACAGCATTTAAAATTTCTAACATAGATAAAATATCACAATTTTATTAAAAAGATTATTTTTCAAAATAATGAGGTCACTTGCACATAAAATTTATTGCGCCTAAAATTCATGATAATAAGCAGAAGTAATTATTTCATTTCATTTTTTTTAAAAGAATGGATTATTTTTCAAGATAATGAAGTCACGTACCTATAATATTTGAGTGTTTGAGTGGGACTTTAGGTAAAATTTGGCTAAAGAGAGAAAAAGCTCACTACGTTTCGACTAGAGAGAGAAAGATCTCAATTTGTTGGGAGAGCTTATACAAAAGTTTTCTAGGGTGGGAGTCTTCACCTCTCCTATTTAAATTCTTAAGACACATTATTATATTATTTATTAAGCTCCACCTCATACATAAGGTGTGACAATAATATTATACGTGAAACATTTAAAGCCCATGTCAACTAAGGACGTGGTATATGAAAGGAAAAAAGTTAACAAAAGTGGTGATGGTCCCTAAGGACCATAATACTTATATGGACCATCACACTATAAAGATTTATTTTTTTATTTTTATTTTTATTTTTATTTTTTTTGAAAATTTAGGATTGTTACAAAAACTCACCGTATTGATTATTTTAATATTGTGGTAAGGATTTTTTATTATTTTTGGTCTTTCCCAAACCATGATATCTTACTCTACCATGAAATCTCCCATAGAAATTAGTAAACGATGCCTCATTTCAGTCTTCTACTTTCTTGGGATAATTGTTTGACTTCAATTTACTTCTTTCAAATAGTGCTTCCTCTTAAAACAATAGGATTATAGCTTCTTCCATAGGTGGCATCGATATTTGAATCATCACCTTTATTTCATCAAACTTGGTGCTTAGATTTTCAAAGATGATAGCAACCCAGGTGCCATTTTCCACCTTAATGCCAATGCCTTCCAGTTGAATAGTAGATCATTCACTTTCTTAAAAAATTATGTGTGAGAACTAGTTCCTTATGTGCATGTAATTCTGTTTCAAAAGAATGCCTTTCAAGCACCACTTGCTTGTTTGTACACAATACCCCTAGGTTTCTTTTGTTGTTTTTGTATTCCTCACATAGGAGAACATATCCAATCCACATGAGATTTGAATTGTATGTAGAGCATTGTCATTTTGTTTATAGAACATATCTAATCCACATGAGATCTGAATTGTATGTAGAGCATTGTCATTTTGTTTATTCCATGATATAAGTTTATTATGAACAATTGGTCTTTATTCAATCCCATCGACTACATCCCATAAACGTTGCCCTATTAAATAGCTTTTCAAGCACACTTTCCAATCTTCAAAATTCTCTGCATAAAAAAATTCGAAAACAATGGCGCTTAATGTTGACATGGCAATATTTCTTCTCTCTCTTTTTTTATTTTTTTTATTTTTTATTTTCCACCAAAGTCTATCAGTTTTCATCATTATCAACTTCATCAAATGAAAACAATAAAAAACTATTGTACCAACTTGATTAAGAAGGCAAGGTTTTAGCATTAAGCTTGTGAAACAATTGGATTTATGGGTTAGGGGCCCCTACCTGTTTCATTAAAAAAAAAAAGCTGTAGTACAAAATTACATCAAGAGACCCTTTTGAAAGGGATGTTGGCTATATCAGAAATCAAGAGAAGGTCCAAAAAGTCAAGTGGTCTCTTGATATAATTTTGTACACCAGATAAAACTCCAATCACCCTTAACTGAGAAGCTCCCAACAATTGAATATAAGCCAAGTGGTCCTCCGAAGGTTCTGTAGAAAATATATAGGTCCTAATAGCATTCCTTAACAAAATTAGTCAACCTAAAGTCAGTAGAGCCCATGTTTGAGATATCCCCTGAGTGAACATATTTTCCTTTAAGTTAGAAGCCGCTCCAAGATCCCTATATATATATATATATATATCACATAAGCTTCCTTCTGGCAACCAAGGATCCATCCAAAAGTCAACAACTCTTCCATTTCTATCCACCCACTGTATGTTTCCCCTAAGTACGTCGATTTCTACAAAGACTCCTCTTCATGTATGCGAACAAATACTCTTTGTATCCACCTGCCATACAGAGCACTAGGCGGAAATACATATACTTACAGAATTTAGAGATCAAGGCTTTTGGATTCGCAATAATTCTCAATGCAATCTTTCATCATACTTGCTTTATTAAAGTCTCCATCTTCCTTATCCTCTCCCCTGTTCCTTATCATAATGTCCCCTTCATCCAATTTGAGGCAAATGATATTATAGCTCAACAAATGAAAGCCACAGGAATCCTTGCAACCTGCCCTAAGAAATTCCTTTGAAGTTGTGAAGCTGCTCAATAGGGATGATTGTTTTAGATGAAATAATGACTGAAACCAACCAATATACTGATGAGGTGCAAATTATTGATTTTAGTAGTTGGAGGCGTCCAGCATATGGCTTCAAGGCTTTGCCATCAACCAATCCTGCTAAAGATCTTACGAACTAAAAAATGACTATGTGAAGCCTTCAGACAACAATGAAAAGGGGCAAACCTGTTAGATTTAGAGAAGATGCAGAGCTCAAGAGCAGTCTAGAGAGAGAAACTATCTTGATCTATTCTCATTAACAAGGAATGAAACCTTAAAAGGGTTAATATAAAAATACAAATTTAGTGTAGACCACATTATCCCTGCACAAATATACAATGACAATAAAGGATAATTGAAAATTACACATTTTATTTTTGTATACATATTATTACCCACGTTCAAGCTGATGCGGACATGAGTACAGCATTAGCTTGTCTACCAAAAAATCATGGCAGCTTCGAGTAACAGATTTGGTGAAAATATCAGCCATTTTCGCAGTAGAAAGAACATAAGGGAGAGATAATGTACCATCAAGATAGTGATCATGAACATAAAGACAATCTACATTAATATGCTTGGTCCGTTCATGAAAAACTGGATTAGATGCAATCTTAATTGCAGTTTAGTTATCTGCATATAAAGTGTGGGATTTGAAATAGAAATACCAAACTCATTGATAATAGCACGAACCTAAACCATCTCACTAGCAACAGAGGACATGGCAAGATACTCAGCTTCAGTTCTTGACTTGGAAACAATGTCTTGTTTTTTGGTCTTCCATGATATTAATGATGACCCAAGGAATACACAATATCTTGTAGTAGAACGGCAAGTATCTAGATCACCTGCCCAATCTGCATCTACTTATGCACTTAGATCTAAAGAGGATGTGGAGTCACAGAATAATCCACGAATGGAAGTACCTAGAGCATAGCGTAAAATTCAATGAACTGTTGATAGATGTGGTCGTTGAGGATATGAAACAAATTGGCTCATAATATGAACAACATATGCAACTGCTGGGCGAGTCGTAGTGAGATAGATGAGGGAGCCGACAAGTTTGCGATACATCATAGGCTCAAGAAGAGGATCTCCAACATATGCAGAAAATTTAACATTGAGTTCTATGGGTGTATCAACAACCTTCACATCATTCAATCAGGCACTGGAAACAAGATCAAGTGCATACTTCTATTAATGGATATAAATACCGCGTTTAGAGCTAGAGATCTCAGAGCTAAGAAAATAAGATATTTCCCCAAGATCCTTCATTTGAAATTCTTCTTGCAATCGTAGCTTCATATTCTTGATAGAATTGAAATCATTACCAGAGATAAGAATATCGTCAACGCATAATAAAATAATACAAATTCCATACTTTGTGGTACGAATAAATATAGAGTGATAATGTTTACTTTGAGTGAACCAGTTGCAATAATGACATTCCGAAAACACTCAAACCACGCACAGAGAGCTTGTTTGAGACCGTAAATTGCTTTACGAAGTCGAAAAACCAATGACTTATTTTGAGAAATAAACCTAGGTGGTTGATGCATATAAACTTTCTCTTGAAGGTTGCCATTAAGGAATGCATTTTTGACATCCATCTGCCATATGGGCCACTCATGAATAGTTGCGAGTACAATAAAAGTACGAATAGTTGTCATCTTAGCAACTGGAGCAAAAGTTTCATCATAATCGATGTCATGCTCTTGGGCATAACCCTGAGCAACTAATCGGGCCTTGTGCCGATCAAGAGTCAGCTCGCCACTTGACTTTATAAACCATTTACTACCAATGACATGCTTATCTGGGGGCAATGAGACCAAATCCCAAGTGTGATTTGCTTCTAAAGCTGCAATTTCCTCATTCATAGCTATACACCAACATTAGAGGTTAGATGCCTGAGAATAAAATGATGACTCATGAAACAATGGATTAGTAATGGTTGCAGGAGAACAAGTATGGTATGGGCTAACCACTAGTAAGTTAAAACGATCAAGTGGAATGGGCTTTCGAAGTGACTGTCGAAAGTGAACATAACTGGTAGAAGGATCAATAATTAGAGGTGATGCATGATCAGCACTTGACAAAGACAGCTCATCAAAGTTAGTTATTGAATGTGGTAATCCCTAATTTTCATGATAAGGAGAAGGAGGAATATCAAAACTAGGAAAAAAAAAAAACTCAGGTCCGCGTGTGATTGAATTAGGGTATGGGCAGTGCTGGTGGAAGGGTATGTGCTAGAAAAAAGTAATATGTCAGGATATTCTACTACGATTAATAGAAGAATCAAAACAATGATATCATTTTTTATTTGATGAATAACCGACAAACACGCATTTGACAAACTTAGGCGAGAGCTTATCATGGGTAGAAGATGGTAAAAGCACAAAACATGTGCACCTGAACACACGTAAATATGAGTAATCAGGGGTTTCTTTAAAAAGTATTTGAAATGGTGACACATTTTGCAAAACCGGTGTAGAAAGAAGATTAACAAGATAGACAACAGTAGACATCGCTTCAACCCAAAGGTTCTTTGGGGAATGAGAGCTAATAAGAAGAGAACGAGTGGTTTCAAGAATCTGGCGATGTTTTTTTTCAACAACTTCATTCTGTTCTGGGGTATGAGGACATGAACGTTGATATATAATGTCATTTGTACAAAGATATACTTGAAATTAATTGGATAGATACTCTCCCCTAGAATCAGACATAAAAACTTTAATGTTTTTCTCAAATTCCTTTTTATCTTATTATGGAAGTCTTTTAAAACACTAAATACACACGACTTGTGTTTGTTAAAATAAATCCAAGTATATTATTTAGAAAAATCATATATAAATATCACATAATAAAAAAATCCATGAATTGAAGGAACAAGAGCAGGGCCCCAAACATTATAGTGCAGTAAAGAGAAATGATGGGTACTTTTATTATTGCTACGAGAAAAATGTTGGGCCAAGTGTTTTGCCAACTTGCATCTCTTACAAATAATATTCTTATCAAATTTTCTATGAGAGAAGACAACAGGTAAAAGCTCAGAGTTTAAAAAAGAAAGCATTTTTTGAGAATGTGGGTATCCTAACCTACAATGTCAAATATACTAAAGAGAATTTGATTGACTTATTTTATGAGGAGAATGAGAAAGATGACAAACTGACAGAGCTTGTGAAAGATGGAAAGGAGCTTCGCTAAAAGTAACTGTGAAAAGCCGACCCTGCTTAGTGCGTCTCCCAATCACTTTCCCAGTTGCTAGATCCTACACCACACAACCTTTATTAGAAAAAGAAACAAGGCACTTGTTATGTGAAAGTTGTCATGTCAAATGATTTGAAGCTCTTGAGTCTATGATCCAAGTATTTGATAAAGAATTTGAGTTACCTGAAAAACCCATGGCAGCTAAAACCTGAGCAAGTTGTTGGAGTGTAGTTAAGTCAATAGAAAGAAGATTTGACATGGATACAGGGGTAACAGATGTGGAGGCAGAATGAGAGTTACTGGAAGCAACATCCTCCATACTGGTGGGATGAGGAATGGAGGCGATTGCAGCCCATTGAGTCTGACTGGGGACAAGAGGCGTCCCACGTGCTTGAAGGCGTTTTCGACAATCATTTATTACATGCTCGAGCTTTTTACAATAATTGTAAAAAATGCGCTTCTTGCACCAATCAATCGTTTAGCCTCTTGTTTGCATATGTAACAGTGCACTTTGACATAATTGGTATCTTTGTTAGAGAAATTGGATGTGGCTAAAGCCACATCAATGACATCTTATGATGTGGATTTGCAAACCCCAAGAGATCTTAAGTGAGTTTCTTCAGCAAGGAGATCTGAGAGGCAATCATCTAATGGTGGAGTGGGAGTACGATGAAGGATTGATGCTCTCATACTTTCAAACTCCTATTGCAACCCCATAAGAAAGTGAAATAAACGAGCTTTAGTAACTGCTTCAGTAGGTAGCTCTGTCTCCATTGAGTCCATCTCATTCTATATACTTGAAAGAATATTAAAATAATCTTGAATTGATATGTCCCCTTGTTGTGTCTTCATGCTTTCCTGTTCAAGGGTATACAGATGGGGCAGTGTTTGCTTGAGAATAATTCTTTTGTAAATAATCCCATATTGGTTTGGCATTAGGTTGATACGTGAGGTTGTGCCCAATTTTGGGCTCAACTGAGTTTATAATCCATGTCACAATAGAGCTATCGATGGCAAACCAATCACTACGCCCATTCTCTTCCTTAGGAATGCGAACAAAACCATCAATATAGCCCCATAACTTCCTTCCCATGAGAAAACCGTCTCATTTGGAAAGACCACCAGTAGTAGTTCTTTCCATCAAGACCCACAGAAATAGTAGCACTCTCGGAATTAATTTTGCACTCCATAGACGGGTAATTTTTTATTTTATTTTTTTTTAGAGAGAAAAAAAGTTTGCTAATAGGATGGAAGATAACTGCAAATTGCTAGGTTCAACAAAAGACTATCTATGTGGGAGAGCACAACTTGCAAAGCAGTACAAAGAAACGTCAAATAAAAACTTGCAAGCACAAAGTGATCAAATGTGTAGGATTGCAAAGAGAGTTTACCAGGCAAATTGTATGAGACATATAAATTTTGCAGCGGAAAATATTTGATGGAGTCAAGCCAAACTTGGAGTGGTAAATTTCGACATACAAATTTTGCTGGAAAAAAAAAAATAGGCCGTGGATGATATCAATACGAATTAATATGCTTGGAAAGGAAGTGAATGATATCAATACGAATTAAGTAGTACTCAGATGGCTAGGCGTGGATATAAACGAAGTGAAAAACAAATACTCGAGGAAGAGAAAAAATAAGGGTTTCAAAGGAGAGAGAGAGAGTAGCACGATGAAATATTTGGAAGGTTTCAAATTTTCCATGAAAGTTTAGAGAGAGAGAGAGAATAAGGAATGATCGAGGGTTTGGGGCATCGGGCTAGGGGAATGAACCCAAGTTCTCTACGCCCGTAAACCACACGACACCGTTTGCAGCAAAAATTTGCAACGAAACTTGCAATGAAATTTTGAGAGATCGATGATTGCTCCAATCGTATATAATGAGGCAAAGTAAATGGACGATGGAGATTAAGGTATCCATAGAGAAAATAAAATTTATTTGATTACTGACATTCACAATTTGGGCGATTTGTGAGCAACAACTGGAAGAGATGATCGGATCTTTATTGCTCTGATACCATATTAGATTTAGAGAAGATGCAGAGCTTAAGAACAGTTTAGAGAGAGAAATTATCTTGATAAATTCTCATTACCGAAGAATGAAACCTTAAAAAGGTTTATATACAAATACAAATTTAGTGTAGATCACATTATCTCTACATAAATATACAACGACAATAAAGAACAATTGAAAATAATACGTTTTATTTTTGTATACATATTATTACAAAGTGACAAGACCGAACAAACCCTCTCTAGACTTCAAGATTGATGGAATTCCCAATTCGAAAACAAAAGACTTAGTATGGTTTGCGTAAGGTTCCAACCTTAGACAATTAAAGTAAGGTGCACCTCCAAACTTTGTTGAAAGATGCAATTTTCGTGTTAGAAATTTATAGGGTTGCCCAAGAATTTATTTTCATATTAAGTTAAAAATTTTAAATCCAAGAATGGTCCAAATCAACAGGTCTATAAATGCATGAAAATCTTAAAAATGGACAGTTCAAATAATGTATTGCAAGATGTACTATTTTAAAAAGTTAAAATCTTTTTTTTTTTTTTTAATATTCATGTATCTTGATGTCAAGAAAATCAATTAGATGTTTTTTCAATATCAAAACCACTATTTATTTATTTTTTTATGTATATTAAGGTTGACTTTAATTCTACAATTTAAAACATCAACTTTATATAAACTTTTTTCAAAAGCTAACTTTAATTTTATAATTTAAAGCGTCAACCTTATATAAACTTTTTCCAAACTGTAACCGGTGGAATTACAATATATGATTAACAAGAAGTAGAGCAGGCTGAAGATGTGATACCCTTGCAGAAGGGCAAGACATCTTTGGCACACAACAAATGATTTACAGCATAATCGCTATCCGAGAGACAACGATTATGCAACCAAATTGGAGCATTGGACTACTCATACGTGTCTGCTACAATAAACATTGCAACTTCATTCCATCCCAAACCTAATTACTACTTTTTATTTCACTATTATACTTTGCACAAATCTTACGGGATCTACACCTTATATTATTATTTTTGTTTAAATCTTTTATGTGTTATAGCTATGAATGGTTACGCCTACCACAACACGAGGAAATAATGACAGAGAACCAAAATTTAGGGCCTATAGATACCTTGTAAATCCCACCGTGGACCAAAACATAAAGGAAAATGTTTATATATAAGGTTGAAATCTTTAAATAGAATTAAGGTGCATCTAAAACTGTGATGTTGGAAAACGCTCTAATTGATCATATCGACATCAAGATGAATGAATATGTGGAGAAATAAAGCTTTCGAGTTCCAAAAATAGTGCATCTTACAATATATTATTTAGACTGTCTGTTTTTATAGATCCACTTGATTTGAATGTATTTTCAAGATTTTCATGTGTTCATTGTCCCTTTGTTTCTATACGTTGGAATTGGTTAATGAACATGATTGGTGTGTCCTTTCCTTTACCTCAAAATGTGTTGGATGTTGTCCATCAATTCTCTCCCTCATTTTTGTCTAAAGTTGGCGGGATGATTTAGAAAATTGCTATAGGCACGATCCTTTGGAAAGTGTGGAAGGAGAGGAACATGAGGACCTTTGAAGGGATTGCACTGCCTATGGATAAAGTTTTTTATATGATCAGATTGTCTATTTGGTCAAGCCTCTCGGTGCCTAAGGAAGGTCGGGGTATCTCGAAAATGAATGTAATGGTGAATCTCCCAAATCTGTTTTCCCTTGGTATGCATAGATGTAAGCCAAAAGGATTATGGGTTAAGCCGTCATTGGGTTGTATTAAACTGAATTTTGATGGGAGCTCACTTGGGAACCCAGGCTTAGTTGGGATTGGAGGGGTGTTCCGAGATTCTTATGGTAATACCCTTCTGTCTTATGCGGGCCCTATTGGTGTAGCTATGGCTAATTTGGCGGAACTGCATGCTTTGCTTAAAGGGGGTGGAGATTTTCACAGACAGGAATTTGGGATCCATATGTTTGGTTGAAGGTGATTCTTTGAATGTGATCCGTTGGTGTCGAAAGGAGCAACTGATTCTGTGGGAGCTTCGGTCCTCTTGGCTGAAGATCTTAGATATTTTTGTTTCTTTCTCCCACATTTACCATGAGGCTAATGGTAGTGCTGATGCCTTAGCGAAAGGTGGTGTGTCTCTTCCCTCTATTTGTATTGCCAATGATGTAAACTCATTTTTCTGATTAATAAAGTTCTTGGATGTCTTTTAAAAAAAAAAAACCATTTTTAAAGTTTAAAAATTTATGATTAGATATAGAAATGGATTATAAAGCCATCTTAAAAATATTTTATACAAAAATTACATCTTATAACAAAATTTAGAGATACACCTTAATTGGATTGTTTAACGTCGGAACCTTATACACCACACCCAAACAAAAAAGACAATTCGACCGCATTGTTCCTTGACAAACAACAAAGGCTAATCCCCAATTTCCATCCATCATTCAAATAAATAACAGTAACGCTGTTTAAGTTCTTGCCATTATTATCCTAAGCACTTAAATTGATAACTATCCGTTGTTTTAATATTTTTCTCGTTTGAAGTTGCAATGGCTCATTAACCGAAACTTCAATATCTTTATCAATTACATTTGTAAAAGCGGTGTTTGACTGCTCCGTTTGAATCCCGCATCCTAAGGAATCGGGCTGAGAGCTCGGTGTCCGACTCCAGGATATTAAAAAATAATAATAATAGAAATTTTCCAATTAATAAGGACTTTATTTGTGATATTTTTTTTATATTTTTCATTATTTTAGCAGTTCGAAAAGTGTTTTGATCATGAATACTTATTTTTATATTTTTTTATTTTTTTTGGATTAATATCTAAAGATAAATGGCACTATGAGATCCTCCCTCATCCACGTGAGTAAAACTCCAAATGATCACCATTAAATTTGACGTGGGAGGGTCTCATAGGATCATATCTAAAATACTTTCAATTATAAGTTAGATTTTTTAAAATCTATTTTTCTATTACTTTTTAAACCTCATTTTGATGTATTTCGCTTAATCTTATTTTAAACATCCATTTTTTTTTTGGGTTTTACCCTGTACCCTTATAACAACAAAAATAGGAAACCCCATACCTGTTGTTGGCTTTCCCTCTCCCTCTTTATCTTCCCTCCCAAACTTGTACCCCCTCTCTCTTTATTGGAACCCCAAAATTTCTCTATCTTCTCTCGTCTCCCATTCTTTCTCTGCAATCGAAAAGTCCTCTCTTTTC
Source organism: Amborella trichopoda (assembly GCF_000471905.2). The sequence goes on from NW_006498137.1 coordinate 212,048, forward strand.
CCAGGTTGTCTTCCCCTTTACATTTGATCTGGAAAATAGAAAGCTATGGAACTCCATTTGTTTGGCGACTGATAATAAATTGTGCTTTTTATTTGTTCTTAATGGCACCAATTCCTCATGTCATTGTGGCTGGTTTGCTGTGAGTCATGCTTATAGCAATGGGTTTTTGGCAAAGGATGGAGGACAGACCTTAGTCAGAGAGAGAGAGAGGGCGATAAATTGGTTCAAGTGGGAAGGGAGGCTTCAGCGAAAGAGAGAGAGAGGGAGGCTTAGATAGACAGAAGTGGGAAGGGAACGAGGGACGTTAAAGAACATATAAAATATACTTTTAATGGCATTTCAGATCATTATCGCTTACTTACTGAGGAGATTAACCGGTGAAAGAGCGAATCGCACATCTCGAGGTATTCCAAATGGGCGGTTACAAACTAAAATCACTCAAAACTTCATAAAAAAATATATATTTTTAATATTAAAAATCATTTAATTAATCATCTCGACATCGAGATATATGAATACGAAAAAAAAAAAAATATTTTGAGTTCTAGAAATATTGCATCTTACAACAAATTATCTAGACCGTCCATTTTCAAGATTTTCATATATTTATAGACTTACTTTATTTTAGCTATTTTTGGAGTTTAAAAATTTATAATTAGAATAAAAATAGATTTTAAGATAATCCTAAGAGTTTTTACACTAAAAGTACATCTTATGATAAAATTTGGAGGTGCGCCTTAATTGGATTGTTTAAAGTTGCAAAAACCACACCTATCTAAAATACACATGATCATTCCCTTTATATCATTTCTTTTAACTTTTCTTTTTCAAAAAAATTGTTTCATGCATGCTGGACCGCATTTCTACATATGCGTTCTAGAAAGTGTAAAGCATCCATCTTAAAGATGGATGCAGGTAGGTGTTCCATCTAAAAATAATGGAAACTAACGGTCCAAATGTTTTCTTACTAGTATTATTATGTTTAGTTTTAAAATTTATTTATTTTTTCATATTCATGATTTTCTCAAAAATTAAAAATTAAGTCTTAAAATCCATCTCAAAAATAGATTTATTAAGAAGCCCTCATTTCTACATATGCGGGCATGGCTGCAAGGAAATCGAGTTTTTTTTTTTTTTTTTTTTTTTTTACTGCTACAGCGGATCAGGTACGAGCCAAGGGCCAAGTACTTGCCCCGAGCAGTGGTTTCGTAACACTGCCTAAAGGTTGCAATTAACCAGCATTAATATGCACATTTGGATTGGGCCTTCTGGCTTATAAATTGGGGCGTGTGAGGACACTTCATCTCTACTATTTTTCAATGATACAAAACCATATAATTTAAAGGGTGCGGTTTCTATAAGGTTGCTTAAACAATCCAATTAAGGCGCACCTCCAAAATTTATCGCAATATATAATTTTAGTGTAAAACATTGTCTTGAAAATCTATTTTCATATCTAATTACAAAATTTTAAACTTTAAAAATGGTTAAAATCAAGTAGATCTATAAACATATGAAAATCTTGAAAATTGACGGTCTAGATAAT
>NW_006498137.1:213613-226371 GCF_000471905.2 Amborella trichopoda
AGTATTTGCCACGTTCAAAACATGGTTATCACGTTATCAAGATTCCAAATCTAATCACATCTATACATATAAGTGATCGTGAGGGTCATCACTGTTCATTCTATAGATTAAAAGAGAGAGAGTAAGACCAGCCAAGCAATACCAATTTACAGAAAATATTAACGTGAGGACTTGAAAAAAGAAGCAAAGTTTAATGGATGCACCTAGGCTTTATGAAAACGAAGTAAAACCTCATCTGAAATTCTCATTCGGAAGGCACTTTGGCTATCGAAAATCTCCGTGATAGCTCTAAACTAAGTTTTCAACACTGAGTATGAAATTTAAAGCTAAAAAAGGGTTCATATCTTACGGATCCGAGAACATTTATTTTTAAGGCAAAATGGATGGTTTAGATAATTCCTACAATATAAACTATTTTTGGAGCTTGAAATCATTATTTTTTTCTCAATTATCGTGGTCAAGGCCGAGATAATTGATCGAATGGTTTTTATGATGCTAGAACCGCAATTCTTGGCAAGTTTTGAGGTAAGACTTAACTTATTTTGATAGAGTGGCAGCTCGATAAAAATATTTTCCAATTTTATTTATTATATTTGGTAGTTCCCCATAGGAATTGAACCTAAAATGCAGTATTGCTATCCAACCAAGCCCAAGCCTAGGAACCTATGAGGAAAGTTTAATCAAAATTACATTCATGAACACTTGAAATAATCAATGGTCAAATGTAATTGGATGAAGTTTCCATAAAGCCTTGGTTTTAATAAAACAAAATAAAGCCTCACCTCAAATCCTCGACAACAGAAATCTCCACTATGGCTCTAAAATCAATTCCCAACAACAACAATAAAATTTGGAAGTAAAAGAATGTACACATCTTGTGGATCTATGAACACTTATTTTTAGGGCGAAATGAACGGTTTAGATAATTTGTGACAATATATACTACTTTTAGTGTTTGATATCCTAATTTTTCTTCACAACCATAATGTTAAAGTCGAAATGATCTATGTAAAAAAATTTCAATTTACAATTTTTGGTGAATCATGCGGTGAGGCTGTATTTTGATAGGTTGCAGCCCTATCCAACCATTTTCCATTGCAATGTTGAAGTTTTACTGTTTTACACCGATAACAGGTGCGAGAGAGACCGGATACACAGAAAGACATATGCAGAGAGTCCAGAGTCTAGACTCTAACAAGAGAGAGGGAGTTGGAGAGTACACGGACCTAATCATCCAGGAAATCCATGTCTTTAAACCTTCAAAGCTTCTCTTTCTCTAATAAATCAAACCATATCTTCCTCTCTCCTCCTCAGTGATCGACTGTATAACTCAAACAACACTTTCTTCTCAACATCAGCAATAAACTTGAACCTCTGATCTCTTTGAACCTCTTTTCTGCAGAACCCACCTCCTCTTTCACTCAAATATGCACTCGAACTCGCTGCACCCACCATGGCATTCACATAAGCATCTCTCGCTCTAACCAATGCCCTCTTTGGAGAGTAACAGCTCTTCATATTCAGCTGAAGCCGAGGAATCGAACCCACCTTCCAACCTTGCCGATATTTCCCCCCTAAAGTCGTTGATTCTATGCGTTTTCCGCCATTGCTGCTCTCCTTAATTGCCGAGTTTAGAGGCTTATAGCCCCTCCTAAGCCAGTAACGCTTCAATGTCCTGTACCAGAAAGTTGAGATCCCGTACATCCTTTATCGCTGATTTGTTCTCTTTTTTTGTTTTGAGTTGCAATCTTTGATTTGTTCTCCCTCTGCAAAAATGGAAAATGTGAGAAATACAGGAAACTAAGAGCAGATGTGCAAGATGCAATGAGTAGAGGGGATTAAATGGAAGGGATTTAGTGACAAATAACTCAATAAGTCAAAGGCCCTCCCTTATTATATCTACAACTTTTCTTGTTTTATATGAAAGTGTATATTCTTCCCAGATCTTTTTTCTTACTACATTTGTTTCCTTGATCTCCTTAAGACTTATGTCTGTGATCTATCTTTTCATGGGGACTGTAAAAATTGTCAGTTTCTTGATAATTTAATCCAGATCGCCCTATTTCGGTCCAGTGGATATATGGAAAAGAGAAAAGTTTATATGGATCCGAGGCTCTAAATAATCAAATTAGAGTCTACATCAAAAATTTAATTAGAAGACGTTGTTTTGATGCCCAATTATCCTCAAATTGATCATCTCGACATCAAGATGCATGGACATGATAATAAATGGATTTCAAGTTTTGAAAATAGTATATTTTGTAACACATTTTTGGACCGTCAATTTTCAAGATTTTCAAGTTTTTATAGATTTGTCGATCTACACTATTTTTTAAGCATTAAACTTTATAAATAAAGATAAAAATATATTTTCGGGCTATCACAAAGATTTCCAGTATTGAGCTCACATTTCTCGACACTATTTGAAGGTAGGCTCTATTTTGATTATTTAGAGCCTAGGCTCTATACAAACCGCACCCTATAGAAAAACAACATAATCTGTAAGTGAACCGTCGGTTTTGCACAGGAAAACGGCAATTCGAACCACCGATTCACCGATCCGGATCGGTTTTTGGCCGGTTCATATTTTTTCGTGTGTTTTTTTTTGCCCGTTCACTATTTTTTCCGCACAGTAAAACAAGGATATGGACCATCAATTCACTTATCCAAACCTGTTTTTGGGGTGCTCGATCCGGGTCATCGATCCGCTTTTAAATGCACTATTTCTGAGACTTAAAATCTTTTTTATTCTTCATAGTCATACATCTCGATGTTGAGATGATCAATCAAAGGGTTTTTCAACATTAAAACTACCTTTTCGGATAGATTTTTGAGGTGCATCTGTAGTTCCACATTATAAGGTTCCATCCTTGCAACCTTATATAAACTTTTTCCATCTTTTAAGTGTCAAGCCCTTGGAAAAATCATATGTACGTGAAACAAAATTAGGGTTGTAGGGAAAGGTCAAAGCATGATCAGGGTAAAGGTAGGGTATTTTATGGCTAAAAGCAAGAACCCACCTCTAGTCAAAGATTAAAGCCGGTCTGGACCGAGACTTATTGAAATTTTAATTTAATTTATTTTTTACAATATGAATTTAATAAAATAACATTTAATCTTGAGTCAAAGTCTGGCCTTCTATATATACGTTTAGCCCCAAATGACCTTGTTTTAATATTGATTACCAATTGTGTACAATGATACGTCATTGTTACACCAATCTTTTAAAATAAATGGCCAAAATAACACAATATCCATGTCCCACTTTCAGATTACTACAATCATCTTCCATTGCTAATCAGTTAAAAGAGTGAAGTCATAAAAGTGATTATTTTCATCGGTACCAATTTGTTGGTAAATTGAAGACAACAAAGTCCATTAATTTATCATTGGTATAGGGAGGTCACAATTATTTACAACCTTTTGATATAAAATCTGATAGTTTGGGTGTATCACAAAGTTCAAAAAAAAATAATTAAACTTTGAGCTTGGTCAATGAAATAAATGTAGCCACCTAATTTCACATCTAATGGTCAAGATTAATTGTAACTACCTTGTTGTAAAGGTAAATTGTCTCAATATAAACTTCCCCTTTTTAATAAGTTTAGGGATTTTTTCGTGTATTCCCATATGTGATATCCATACTTTATATACTCTTAGAAGTGATTAGCGTGCTTCTGTATGAGTAGACTTTCGATTACTCCTGTGGCCAAATCACCTGGTGTAAACAAGTGGGTTGGGTTGGGTTGGGATCAAGTGAACTTGACCCAAATTGGAGCCTACAGGGTCTTAATTTGACTTGGACCCAATCTTGACCGAAGTCGGATTCAGCTAATTTTAAAATCTTTATATTCTAGAGTATCCCTCCAAAGTTTTAACTTTATGCCGATGTTGTTTCAGGTCTCATTGATCAAACTATGTTGTCTGCGAACAACATACACCACATTATTATAGATTCAAGATTCATGAAAGGTTTTGGTAAAGTTTTACGTTGACTGTCTATCTAACACGACCTATTTCATTTACCCGGGCTTAGGACGGGTTAAGGGAAAACTTAAAGTCTTCTCCTCCTTTACCCGGGCATAGTTATCTATATATTGAATATATAAATATCTATACTGGTCGAGTCAATTCGGGGACCAACCCAACCCGACCCAACAAGCTATCTAATAAACCCGGATTTGTGGGTACAATATGTATGTGTACAATATGCGTGTCCGAACCTGAAACCCAGTCGGATTAACTCCACCCAAACCTGGTCGACTAAACCCAGCTACCACCCCTATTTGTTTGATTTGTGATTTTGATAAAATGCCATTGGAGTATTTTGTTTCATTCCTTTTGGCATATTACTTTTAAATTTTGTGTCTTTAGGCCAACCGTATATGTCCTCATAATTTGAGATCTATCATATTTATAAAAATCAGAAGGGATTATATACAATGAGACCAATTACTTTTGCTACATACATGTCATAATTACTTATAATCATCTGATGTGAAATCTAATAGGTTGGGTGAGTCATGAAGTTCGAAAAAATTTCATTCGATCTTTGAGCTTGGTCAATGAAATAAATACAACGACTTAATTTTCCATCCAATGGCCAACATTAATTGTGATCACCTTGTACCAAAGGTAAGCACTGAATAATAATAAAATCCTTTGAAACTTATTTTAGCACACACAAATGCACCTGATAGGGTTGGTTGAGGGAAAATGCAGCCCACATGCAATTCAACAATAGCAGATTGTATAATGGATAAAGGACGAATTATTTATCCAATTTTTATAAAAGTCAAGTTCAATTGTCAAACTGATATGGATTGGTGAATCGGAGAGCTCAATTCTAGATCACTAAAGAAAAAATTCCATAAAAACTGAACAAAAATAACTAAAAAATAAAACAGATGGAAAACGGGAGAGTCTAGGAGTTTATTAACTCGGACAGGTACCCCACCAGTTCCGGTTCGAATTGAGCATGAGCGATAAGGTGATTCGATCTTCTCTTTAAAACGATGTTGTTATCTTTCTCAACTTGCAATAGGGTACATATAAGAGGAGGAACAATCTCATTTGTGAAATAGATAAACCAAGGTGCGAACTGGATCCGAATAAGCCTGTTTGAATCAGGAATTGTTGGGGCCAGTCTGGTTCTGTCTAAATATTACGAACCAATCAGTATTCTGACAAGACCAGCCAGTTTTATTAAAGAATTAGTCCTACTTTATTTTAAAAGTTTTAAAAAAAATTTCCCCCTAATTTTTTATTTGCCGATCTAGACTGGTTTTTCAGTGGGGCGGTTCTGGTCACCGAACCGTGGTTTTAAACCTTGGATCAAACAGAAGGTGAAGATGATCTTAAAAGTCATTTAATTATACACCTAAAGCCATTATACCCATAGGCCACTCTTTCAAGCCCTATACTTGTTTACAGTGGCCCCAAACATATCTATAATATTCATCTTCTATGTGGACCGGACCAGTCCAACAAATTGCTTATAGACTAACTATTCCAAGATATAAAGTTTGGTTTAACAGAGAATGTTGTATGCTACAGAAGTGTGTATTGTACGTTATACATACAAAATAGGCTACCCAACATTCGTTGAAAATGACATATTTCCCGTGTAAAATGTTCAAAATATGCTAAATGTTAGGTCTTGGTATAAAAATTTAGGGAATGTGCATAATACACCACTGGTCTGAACCATATTGGTTAATCACCATCAAGTATATAATGTCGATACACTAGTGTATAGATGCATGCACTTTTTCTTAAGGGCCTGGTTTCTATGTGGCCAAGCCCACATATGTAGAAATGATGGCCTATTAATAAATCTATTTCAAAGATGGATTTTTGGACTTAATTTTTAAGGACATGTAATCTCTAACATGAAGATCATAAATATGAACAAATAAGTAAATTTTAAAAGTTAGAAATGATAATATTATAGTAAGAAAACATTTGAACCGTTAGTTTCCATTGTTTTTAGATGGACTAACTACTTGCATCCATCTTTAAGATGGATGCTTTGCACTTTTTGGACCATATATGTAGTCATACTCTGCAGCCCACATGAAACAATTTTGTTTTTCTTAAATTCCGGATAGCTTTGACAGAGGCGGTAGTTGCATACTATTTAGTTTGTACCAATGTTTTAAAATATGGCGATTTTCATTTCAGATCGCAAATTCAGATGAAACATTTGAAATATATGAGAGGTCGAGATGATCAATTGAAAGGTTTTCCATCTTCAAAATACTTTTTTGTATTGAATATTCGAGGTGCACCTTCCTTCAATAATATAAGATTGCAATCTAATGTTTTAGTGTAAAATTTTTTACGATGGCTTGAAATTTTGTATTAGACCATAGTTACAAAATTGAAAGTTTTAAAAATTGGTATAGATCAGACACATCTATAAACACTTGAAAATCTTGAAAATAGGCGGTCTAGATAACTTGTTACAAGATACATGATTTTTTTAAGCTTGAAATTTTTTATTTATTTATATTCATACATCTCAATATTGAGACGCTCGACTAGAAAGTTTTTCAACTTTGAAATGCTTTTTTCTATTGAATTTTTGATGTGCACCAGCAACATAATAATGTCTTGTCATTTTCCTTTTAATAATGTCTTGTTCACACGTGTTAAGACTGAGACTATAGGGGCATCCTTTCGAGGGGCCGTGAATAGAAGGAAAATTCTATTCTATTTTTCCAGGCATAAGTCGAGCAATAATCTCAACGATTCGAAGCAGTATCTCAAAATCCAAATCAGTGAGTTGGATCATTCACCTTATAGACTTGCATTGGAACATTGGATTGGTGATTTGGATCAATCTGGATTAGGCCGAGTCAGTGATCTAGAAAATACTTAAAAATAAATAAATTAAAATAGAGATTTATGGAGTGGGATTTAGAGGAACCAAAAAAATACTAGATGAACTTTATAAAAAAGGAAAAAAAAAGTGTCTAATCGGGGTCTTAGGGAGGAACTAGGCCGGGAGTCATATCATCCTCAAACCAATTTGGTACCGACTGATTCCCGTCCAGTTTTGCGATCCAGATGCAAGGAATAGCCAAATTTTAAAAATACTGATTCTAACTTCTAACCTCTACGATATAAAACCCATCTTAAGTCCCAACCATTGATTAATTATATTGCAACTTCAAAAAGATACAGATGATGATTTATGAAAAACATAAAATGAGTAGTGATATACTAGCGTATTGTAGTCCGTCTTTTTGTGGCTTCACAAAGGTCCTGATATGATGATATGTGAAGAACTTCAGATGATATGTTAAGAAGTAAAATAAATAGTGTCCATACAAAAATATTTGCTAATAAAATAATTTGAGCTTGTCAAAAAAAAGTTATAAATTGGATATACACTGCTGTTACTACTATAGTGGTTAAGTAATATCCATGCCAAGCTTAGATTAGTGGGGCGGATCGTCTTACTACAGAGATCTGTATCACATCATCAGATCATTCATTCCGATATGTCCAAATCAACCATATCAGAAAAATAAATTTAAAATTTAAAATTAAAATAGAGATTTATGGACCTAAAAAAATATTCGAGAAATTTAAAAAGAAAAAAAAAATGAATATGAGAGGGAAAGTTTAGGGCCATCAAGATTACAAAGTGTTTTAAAATATTGGTATCAATCAGCAGTAATTTTTTAAAATGTAGTGATTTTCGATCTGGATTGCCAATTCGGTAGGGAATCAGTCAGGACCGAATTGGTTAAGATGGTATGGTCCCTGCGTGATTCCCTCTAAAACCCCCTTGTATATATATATTTTTATTCTTTTTAAACGTGTCTAATATTTTCTTAGATCCATTGAATGCTCACCCTATAAACTTTTATGTTTTATTTTATTTATTTATAATATTTTTTAGATAATTAATTCAGACCTTCAAACCTAATCCAAATTTTCGATCTAGCTATCTGACGTGGATAAGTAAAAGAGTGATCCGCCACATACATACTAGATAACTCGTTTCGAGATTTGAGTACCCTTGGACTAGGGATTTACCTTATTGGGAAAGTATTCAAAGAGACCATTTACTTTTAATATAAGAAAGTCGCAATTATTTTTGTCTTTACCAATTGTGACTATGAAAGTATACAATCCCATTACTATTTACATATGGGTGTGGTTTGTATAGAGCCTAGGCTCTAAACAATCAAATTAGAGGTTGAGAAATCTGGTTTCAGTAGTAAATATCTTTTTGATAGCTTTAAAATACATTTTCATCTTTATTTATAAAATTTAAAACTTCAAAAATAGTGTAAATCGAGAAATCTATGAAAACTTCAAAATCTTGAAAATTGATGGTCCAAAAAATACGTTACAAAACACGCTATTTTCAAAACTTGAAATCCATTTTTTTCTCATATCCATGCATTTTGATGTCGAGATGATCAATTTGAAAAAAATTTTGAAGTAAACTCGAATTTGATTGTTTAGAACCTGGGCTTCATATAAACTTTTCCCTTTACATTATTCGCTCCCCATTATATTACTCCCCCAAGTGAAATGTGAATCATAGTACACTACCATGGGGCTCGCAAAAATCGAGCAAAAATATCGACCGACATTGAAATCTCGGAAAATATGCGCTGACGTAAAGTCGGTTGTCGTTTTCCGAAAACACCACCGAAATATTCCGATCATTCATTAAATATTGCGCCTGAATCCCATTATTCACCTCCCAAAACTTCGGCATCTTTCGGACCTTGATCGCCGGCCACGTGGGGCTTCGTAAAACGTCCCCTCTGCCGAAATACACGAAATTTCGCTACAAAACGAGAAATTTCGGGGTTTTGGATTTCAAAAATCTCCCAAACCTGGTTGTTCTTATGACACGTGAGCTACTTCGTCACTCTAGTAGTCAGGGCTTAACGTTTCGCCACGTGGCGGACTGCAGTCTCCAACAGCTATTTTTATTGCACCACGTGTCAGGTGCGGCGTCTATTCGTCTTGTCCACGTCACTGCAGATGATGCGTAAGTTTTGACGTTTACGAGACGGAATACCTTACTCTCGTGTGAAGGCAAAGGAAGAAAAAGAAAAAGACAAAAGGAAAAATAAAGAGAAAAAGGGGTGGCAGATGAGCTGACTTAACGGCCGTTACTTAACGGCGAAGCCCCAAGAATTATTATCCTTAATTACGATGGTACCCCTGGAAATACACTTTTTTCCTTTGTTTGGGTGCAAGCAAAGTTGCCCTTTTTGTATTTTTTACGGCACTGTTGCGGTTTTGGGGTTGTTTGGAAGTGTGCTTTTATTGGGATTATGAATCTTAATGACAATTGCAGATGGGGGTATGTGTCCTTGCACATTTTTCACTCCTAAAATGTTGTTGAAGTGGCTTTGTCAAAACAAAAAAAAAATGTTGTTCGTGTGGCATAATACGTTTAGATTTATTATTTCAGTATGTTTTGATTGGTACATGGTTGTGCAATGGTAGGCTGACACAGTCCAAAGATTTAGTAGCAATTACTTCAACATTTTTTACAAGAAAATATTTTGATAGGGTTGGAGTCCACCTCAAAACTGAAAATTAAAGTTCTGGAGTCGAAAAACGTTGAAATCGATCATCTGGGCCTTAACTATTATGGTTGTGAATTTTTTTTTGGATCTTAAGTCCTAAAAATAGTATATATTGTAATACATTATCCAAATTATTTATTTTTGTGGATCCACAACGTCGGTACTATTTTTTTAGCTTCAAATTTTATAGTTGGTATTGGAAATCAATTTTAAAGCCAGCAATTTCGGATGCCCAAAGTATTTTTTAGATGAAGAGTCATTAGGCTTTATTTTGTTTTCATTAGGCCTAGACCTTATAGAAACTGCATCATTTTTACAAACCTAACTAGTTAAATTAAAACCTGCTTTTTAAGCATGGAAAAATGCCCTGTTGAATAAAAAAACGCTACGGATACTCTTTCTTTTTTTTCGAAAGTGGTTACTACGAATTTCATTCACTAGAAGAAGATTACAAGGAAGGGTCTAGAAAGGGTGTAACCACCAACAATGATTGGTGTACGCCACCCTTTGCCAAGACATCGCATTAAACTCCCTAAAATAATAACATAACTCAAAAGATCCATTAATTAAAATAGAAAAAACTGCCACCAATACTCTTCACTTCATGCCCCTCTTCTTTCCCATATGTGAAAGAGACTGGTTGCCCCAAGTCTCTCTCCCCCCCACCCTATAGTAGCCATCATCTCCATTATCTCTTTGTATAGGGGTCACATCTGTACAGGGTTCTGAAAGTTATTGGACAAAGAGGGGAAAACATGTTAGTCTCATGATCAATGCTTCAAAAGTCGGATTTGGCCTACAATCCCCTAGGAGTTAGATTCCAATTAACTGGGATCAGGGATTCTCAAATAGGATCCATACAAATTAAAAGGAAAAACCGAAAAAGAAGGGGGAATCAAGTGATTCTGTTGTTTTGCAAACCAGATTAACCTAGTCCGAGTCCCAAGCCAACCCAGATAATTCTAAGTCAGTTTGGCAATTTTTAACGACTGCGAACGAAGCATACAGCCCAAGTGCTATGAGACTAACCTGCAAAAGAGACACAAAATTGCCTGTCCTGATCAACATTCGATTAGCTGCATTGCACTGATAGAGGTAGCCAATTACATAAATATCAGGCCGGTCACCTAGTCCTTGGAATCGACCAGCATTCCCTACCTAATAAGATTAGAATCAACGATTCCCGATTCCCGATTCGAGTTCGCATTTTTTGGGACCCTAGTTCATTCATTCAACTAATGAGCATTTCCCATATAGAAAAGAAAGAGAAAAAGGTTTTGCTCTTAAAAGCCTAGACCTATTCACATTGCACAGAAGAATTCAACAATCAATATGCAGGAGGAAATTGATAAAGAACAACTTTTGAGCTCCAAAGTATTTTATAATTTAATTATTTTTAGTTAACTCGTAGCACGGAAAAATAATGATAACAAAAAATGTTTTGGATGAAAACCATCTCCGAACCATAATAATAGGTGAGGGATGAAGACCAGAGTACCAGACCACCAACTCTTTTCCCATTATCAGATGATTGTATTGTATGTGTAATCCTCTCATAATTTAATATAATAAAATAAATTCAGAAGATAGATCTAAAGCGCCCATCAACTGTTCTGAATCTTTAGATTTCCTCTTATTGGATGGTGGATATTAGCCTTCTCATAATCTTGACCTTTTATATGAGAACTGAAAGAATCATTAGCATCTTTGAAGATATTTCTGTTTGGAGTGTTTTAAATTGGAAAGCATGTCTTTCTCTTCTAAAGAAAAAAACAATAATTTATCCCAAAATAGGTTTGAAATGCAAAAATATCATATATATAATAGGAAAATAGTTTGATAAGGCTGCAGCTCTATTAAAACAAGTAGAGCCTCACCTCATAACTCATTGAAAATTGCAATTCAAGCATTAGAAAATCTATTCATTAATCATCTTGGCTTGAACATTATGGTTGTAGAAAAAAAAAGATTTCAACCTCCAAAAAATAGTGTATATTGTAACAAATTATCTAAGTCATCCATTTCACCCTAAAAATAATTGTTAATAGATCCACAACATCTGTACCATTTTTTAAGTTTCAAATTTCGTTGTCTATGTTGGAATTTGATTTTAGAGCCACTATGGAGATTTCCACAGCCAAAAGTGCTTTCTGGATGAGGATTTGAAGTAAGGGTTTATTTTGTTTTCAATTTTTCAATTTGAAGTAAGGGTTTATTTTGTTTTCAATTTTTCATAAAGCCTAACCGTTATAGAAACCTCATCCTATAAAATATCACCGCCTTTCTAGCTATGAAAAGTCTCAAATGAACAATATCATATATCTTGTTATAAAGGAAAATTGATATAGCCACCAAAAATAGGCCTAAAGTCGAGAAATATCTTAACTTTCTAGATAAGAGAAAAATATCCAGTCTTTTGTGGAGATATTTGAAAACTCCCTAAATTTAGACAGAGAGGCGAAGATGTTACCAAATGAATAGGGCATATTAGCATGGGAGACCCGTGTTCTTTATCAAGTATAAATTTATTTTCTTCTTTTTTTTCGAGTTTTTTATAAAGTTTTAGGCACTTATGCTAGTAAGTCATGAGAAAAGTTAAAAGCGACTGGGCTAAGTCATAAGCCACCGGGTCACAGGTGGTACTTCGAATTGAATATGGAATCTACCAAGAATATCATGTTTGTGAGTCTTCTTTTTTTATTATTATTATTATTTTACGTAAGGTTTGTCAATTTTTAATGAGAAGGTAAATGAGCAGGTTTAACATGCTGTTGTCAGGATTTTTTTAGAGTTAACAACCCCTCAAAATACAAAAATTCAAGAGTTAACAACCTCTCAAAATACAAAAATTCAAGTTAGAAGGGGTTGTGATGGGTGTATTTATTAAAACAATGATTACTTTTTTTGTTAAAAAATTATTTAAATAGGTAACTTTACTATTAAACAATGACAAATTTGAAACTTTCACAAAAATACAATGGTATTTTAGAAGTTAATGTTGTAGAACTATATTTATAGAGTGCCCTTGCCCTTTAATTAAAATTTCAATTTTACCTTTTATCCTAAAAATACCTTTTGTCTTGTAGTAATATTATTTACAAAATTGCCCCATAAAATATTTTTTAAAAAATAGATTACAAAATTAATAAATCCACCCTTTACAACTCTCTCTATCGTGAACGTTTGTAA
>NW_006498137.1:247555-262183 GCF_000471905.2 Amborella trichopoda
ATTACTTCTTTCCAAACGCCTTTATGGTCCGAATTGCAAGGGAAAAGCAATTTGGTTGATGGTTGGATTCCTGGATCCATCATTCCAAATGAGGGAGGTCTAACAATCCGTTAGGAACCAGGAGAGAGAGGATATTTAGAGAAAAAAACCAATAAGGATCCGTTAGGAACTAAGAGAGAGAGAGGATATTTTAGAAAGAGAAAAACAATAAGGATCGGTTAGGAACAAGATAGAGAGGTGTTGTGACGTATCATCCTCGTAATTTGAACGAACACGATGTTTTCTCGGAAAATGACCTCAAATCCCCTTAAAACTCTCTCTCTCTCTTTACCCAAAAAAACAACCACCCTCACTCTGCATTTCTCAATTTAGAGAAGAAGAGTAACGAGGACAGCCGTCTTTAACTTATCCCCCCTCCTTTGAGAGATAAAAAGTCAAAACTTGAGCCCACTTCTTTTGTAGGGGTAGGGGCTTGTCCATGGCGACTGAGCTTGTGAACGGCCCAAACATGTCCATGAAATCAGATTGCATTGAAGACGATTTATCGAAGATGGAGAATGGGGAGGCCTCAACCACAAACAGTAGTTGCTTTTCGGTTATGTTCATCCAAAAGGCAATTCTTTTTCTATTGTTTCAATGGTTTTCCCATGGGTTTGAAATGCTTTGTCGGTTTGAGGGCGACTGATCTTTTTTAGTTTTATTTTTGAAACTCGATTGGTTGTAATAGTAAACCCTAAATAAGTGAGATAAAGTTTGGATGATGATGAATGGTTCGATCACAAACAGTATAGGTCTGCTCTTACGAGTTCTAATTGGGGTAAAAATCTTTAAGAGAGGGAAATTTTTTATTTGTTTTCGGATTCAATAGTTTGACATTTTTCAATGCTGTAGTTTTGGTTTCAAGAGATGGGTGCCATTATTTTTTCCTTTTTTTCGTAGAGATGATCAATGTGTTTGTGTGGGTTACTAGGAGAGAAAAAACACTCTCTTCTTTGATGAGTGCATGGAACCTATTAAATGAGTCTTTAATGAAAATTCTATGCTTGTTCTAAAATCTCCATGAGTATGGGAAAGAGAGAGAAAATGCTCCTCTTTTGCATTGAGCACCCACTATGTAATTTTAAAACCAACAGTACTGACTTTTCTTCTCTTCTCTTTAATTTATTTGTTCATACAGGTCATAGCGGAGATATTCGGGACTTATTTCGTGATATTTGCGGGTTGTGGATCGGTTGCAGTGAACAAGATATATGGGTCCGTCTCATTTCCAGGCATATGCGTAACATGGGGTTTAATTGTTATGGTCATGATTTACTCTGTTGGTCACATCTCCGGAGCACATTTTAACCCCGCTGTTACCCTTGCCTTTGCCATCTTTAGAAGATTTCCATGGAAAGAGGTAATTAAAAAATATATATATATATATCTTTTATTTCTCACATTTTTTTAAACTTTTTACTTCATTGTTGTAATATTGTGCTAATTTTTATGGATTTTATTATGAGAAAGTATATAATAAGACCATTTACCTTTTGCACAAGGTGGTCACAGTTAATGTTCACCATTGGATGTGAAATTTGATGGTTGCATTTATTTTATTGATCAGACTCAAAGTTCAAAAATAATTTTCTCGAACTTTGTAAAACAACTGAGCTCTTAGGTTTCACATCAAATGGTGATAAACAATTGAGACCTCCCTATACAAAAAGTAAATTTTCTCATTGTATTGTGATTGCCATGATTTATATGGACCCCAGCAAAAGGGGAGAAGTTTTTTGTTTTGTTACATTGTTTTTCTCCCTTTTACTTGTTTTCCTTTTTTTTTGTTTGTATTATTTGTCTTGGATGGAATGGTCTCGAGGCTAGGTCGTGGTCGGGACGTCTTTAAAAAATAAAAGAAAAAAAAGAAAGAGGAAGTGTAGTGTCTTTGCTCATTTAACATTTCATCCCTCCGCAACTTTTCCAACTTAAAAATGCCTAAATATTTAACATTTCAAAATGCCTAAACATTTAACATTTTGCAACTTTTTCAACCTAAAACCATGTATTTATTTATGGGTATTTTGAAAGTAAATATAAAAAATATGAGTAAAGTTTAAATTATTCAAAGATAAAGTTTAAATTATTCAAAGAGTTGCATAAATTTCCCTTTTTTCAATGATTGCCCCTACCTATTTTATTGTGTTTATCTCCTTTGGGAATTTTGCTATGGTGAAACTTTGAATTTAAATTGGGAAATTTATCAAATTTCCCTTGTTTTTAACAAGAAAACTCCCTTTTATGTTTTGTTGGAGAAGTTGGTTTTTCATTGTTAAGAAGTTTTCTTTTGGTCAATGAATTTCCTGTGATATTTCTTAGTTTTTTTCCTTTATGGGATTTTCATTACCAATGTTTCCTTTCGTGCTAAATTCCTGTATGGGATTTTTCATTACCAAGAATTAAGTATACGAACCCCAATTTTGGGATGTAACCTCTTGAACCCCAATTTCTAATATGTCTCGAGATTGCCTCGAGATTGAATGAAGACTATCCGATATTTACATATGTCTCGAGATTGAATAAAGATCGTACAATTTTTAGATGGTAAGATCTAAGTATTAGAAAAATCAAATTTCAATTTGCTTTCATTTTAGAATAATCATCATCATTTAGTGATTCCTAGATGGTTCTCAAAATTTCAGATTAAAAAATCCTTCCAAGTAGGTTTTCTAACCAAGAAGTAAACTATACGTTCCCTTAAATCAAAAGTTGGCAAGTTATTAAACGGGTGAGTTTTTTATAAGGGATTATCATAAAGAGACCATTTATTTTTAAGCCTACCATGTTTGTGGCATCATTTGGAGTATGTCCAATGTTTGCAGGTGCCAGCCTATATTGGGGCCCAGGTCGTTGGCTCTCTACTTGCTAGTGGCACTCTTCGACTTCTATTCGATGTCAAAACGACAGCATTCTTTGGAACCGTTCCTACTGGATCAGCTCTTCAATCTTTCATTTTGGAGATTATCATTTCATTTCTCTTAATGTTCGTCATTTCAGGCGTTGCAACTGATAGCAGAGCTGTAAGTCTCAATTTGCTTTTTTAGGCTCCTAAAGCCCACCAATGTGGAGGCCTAAGCCCATTTAGCACTTTTAGTCAAGACAAAATCAGGAGCTTTTGCAGATTAGTTGCAATAGAGAGCATTTTACTAAGGTCTTCAAGCTTACAAATGTGGACCCCACAATACTAAACTTGGGCTGGATAAATGAGGCCCGAGCCTATACATGTGGGTTTGAAGGCCATGGGCTTGAGAAGGTCTCGTGAACCGGCTTTGAAAAAAGTTACTTTCCAATGACACAAAAGGGCATTGTGGAAGTATTTTTTTTACTTTTTCTTTTCGAAAATTTTGATATTGAATTTGGAGCATTGTGGAAGTATTTTTTGTACTTTTTCTTTTCGAAAATTTTGATAGTGAATTTGGATGTTTCTTTTAGTTTATCTGCTTACTGAATTTGTTTTTGCAGATCGGAGAGCTGGCTGGACTTGCTGTGGGATCAACTATATTGTTGAATGTGTTTGTTGCTGGGTAAGTTACTTTTGCCAATTTCAACAAAATATTTCATTGAAATTTTATGTATGGAAAATTGTTTCATGCGGTAATTTTATTTATGGAAAATTGTTTCATGCGGGTTGGACTGCATTTCTACATATGCGGTCCAGATGTAAGATGGATACAAATAGGTGGTCCATCTAAAAACAATTGAAACTACCCGTCCAAATATTTTCTAAATAGAATTATTAATTCTAATTGTTAAGAGGGAACTCATTTCTACCGAGACTCATAGAAACCGTATCCTTTTATTGTCGCCAAAAGTGAGGTACATATTGCATAGAAATTTTTTCTTGTTTGGCCAAAAGTCAGGTCATTTTATTGAATGGCCTGACTTCTTCTCTAAAATGGCCCCTGGTTTCTTGATTTGGGAATTAGTTATTGCTTCTCAAAATGGCTCTGGTTCCTTAATTTAGGAATTACTTATTGCTTCTCAAAAAGGCCAGTTTTCTTAATTGAGGAATCAATTATTGCTTCTCTAAACTGGCCATCTTTCTAAAGTTAGCCAGCACACATGGGATCCAGTTATTACTGCTCCAAAATGAAAATGCCCAAACCTCAATCTTTTTGGAAGCATTTCACTTTTATTTTGCATGCATTTCACTTTTTATTTTGCATCATCCATAATGCTATAGCTTTATGGTGCATGGCCACCATGTTATAAATCTAACAAAATAGATTTTGAGTAATAAAAATAAATTATTTTAAATTTTATTTTTTATATTTTGAGCTTCCAATCATGAATTTAATGTGAGAATACATCTAGAATAACCCATTTCAAATCCTAAATCCATCTCTAAATATTTTTAGAGAGGGACCGCATTTAAATAGGACTAGGGCTGAGAATGGGTCAAATTGGGTTTGGATCCACTGGGATCCGGATTTGGATCTGAAGAGTATACATGAGATCTAGATCCGGACCCAATCGGATCCAAAAAAATTATTTTTTATATTAATGTGTATCTATAAAATAATATTAAATAAGATATAACAAAAAAGGGAGTGGATTATGTCAGCCCATGGGCTGACTGCTTCAGTGTCAACCAATGACCCCAGATTCAATATGGGCTGATCTGACAGTTATAATCTTATTTCGTATTCATGCACCTAATAAAATAATAATAATTCGTAAAATATAAATTGACCAAATACCTTCGAAATGTTTTGGGGGTATTTTGATCAATTTATATTTTGAGAATTATTTTTTATATATTTTTATTAGATTCTTATATTTTGAAAAATATACGCACCAAATTTCAAATGATTTTTGGATTTGTAGAAAAAAAATGAAAATTTAAACACAAAATGAGGTCGTGACCGGTAAATAGGCCCAGATTGAATCTGGGCCATTGGCGGACATTGTAGCTATCAGCCAGTGGCCTAACAGGATCTTTTCCCAACAAAAAATACTATATAATATATATGTATATGTATATAGTAATATATAATATATTAATAACTAGGTCGGATCCAGATCGGATCCAAATTTTGGATCTAGATCTGACGTGTCGGATATAAATCTTGGATCCATATCTGAATCCTGATAGGATCTGAAATTTGAGTTTGACCGGGTAAATTCTCAACCCTAAATTGACTTTTTCCTTGCTGAATTTCAAAAGTGGCCGTGAAAATGTGGAGTTTAACAATATTACAATATTTATTGACACATGCCTATTTTTGGGGCATCCATGAATCCGGCTAACAATATTACAATATTTATCGACACAGGCCTATTTCTGGGGCATCCATGAATCCGGCTAGGTCCTTGGGTCCTGCAATCATCATGAACCAATATAAGGGTCTTTGGGCCTACATATTTGGACCACCAGTTGGGACCATATTGGGTGCTTTTGCTTATAACCTCATAAGGTTCACGGACAAGCCACTGCTCGAGCTCACAAAAAGCGGGTCGTTCCTCAAGAGCCTCTCAAGGAAATAGACTGACTACAAATAATGCCTCAAAATTACTCTAATTAGTGTTTTTCTCTTTTTTTTTCTTTTTTTTTTTCTATTTTTAACTTTTCCTTTTCAATTTTGCCTTAGGAAATTCAATTTATTTCAGGAATTCTATCTTGGGCATTGGATGTTTTATTCAAATATTATATGAAAAAATTAGAGCGGGTCGTTCCTCAAGAACCTCTCAAGGAAATAGACTGACAACAAATAATGCCTCAAAATTACTCCAATTAGTGCTATTCTCCCTTTTTTTTCTCTCTTTTAACTTTTTCCTTTTCAATTTTGCCTTTGAAAATTCTATCTATTCCTCAAGGGGATTTTTTTTTATTTGATGACACTAGATCACAACTAACGCAATTTTGGGGTTAATAAGGAAAATGTTATATATCAAAATTTAAAAGAAAAAAGAAAATAAAAGATAAATGAACTATAAACTCCTCCATTATTTCCTTTCCATTAGAAATCACAATTAGGTGTTGGCAATTTTGGGGCTTAACTCCATTATTTCCTTTTCACCAGAAATCAACCATTACATGGGTTTGAGGTTTGTTTAAAAAGTATCATTTCTTAAAACCTTTAAATTTCACCATTTTATATATTGCCGTGTTAAATAAGTAATTGTTTCTATTTGGAACGCCCATATATCAATTACCCAAAAAAAAACGCCCATATATCGACCATCTAATTTTTTTCTTAAAAATAATTATATGAGGATTAATAGTTGGATATGTTATGTTTATTTAAATATTATATCCACGTTAAATTTCAAATTTTTTACGCACGTGCTTTGTTTATTCACATTTACATTCATATAGGTTTGCACTAGTAATGACTGATGTAAGTAACCCTGAGTTAATTGCCACATCGGATGGTGGTTTTGGCCTTGTGAAACACGTATATTGGCATACTTACAGGTGGACCATCCAAATGGAAAAAGCTTATATAAGGTAGCAACCGTATACTTTTAAATGCAGGTGCAACCATTGTTCGCAAAACCGGTCGGTCCAAACCGGAACCAGCCAGTTAGATCGGTACCTGCAAGGTACCGATTTTGGTTAAGGCCGGTTTTGCAGTACTATTCAATAGACATTCATCTTCAAAAAAAAAAAGTATAAAAACCTGTCGGTTCGATATCGAACCGATGATATTTTCTAAAAACCGGCCAATTTTCAGCTTACCAGATTGGTTCGTCATTATAACAGCGTTTTAGGGTAAATAACAGTAACTTATAAATAACGGCGTTATTTTAAAATTCAAACCGTTATTTGTAGAAGGAAAATTGTGAATCCAAATTTCACCATTTTTTATTCGGTTTGCGGCCATATTTTGGTTTTTTGTCGTGTTTTAATGGTTTAAATCACTATATAATGAATCTAAACACAAACTTCCACCATTCTTTCAATAATCTCCTCAATACCTAATGATTCTTCAAGAAAGTTGAGGGGTTTGATTGTTATTCGAAGTATTCAAGCTTTAATTTGGTCATAAAACAAAAACATAAAGGGTTTATTTTAGCTTGAATGGTTGCTACTCCAAGAACTTGTGTTCTACCCAAAAACGCAGATTTTTTGTCTATTTATTGGTTGTTTTTTATCAAATTAAGTTGTGTATTTAAATAATTGAGGCTTTATAGCTCAAATTAAATTACTATGTTTATTTATTATTGAACAAATTTTTTTATATCAATTTTTTTGTTGCATCATATTACGAAAATTTCATAGATCTCGAATTTCTGCATTTTCTTCAATTAAATAAAAAATAGAGAATATTTTTTGATGATATTGGATGCGTTTGAAAGATGATTGAAGCCTTTACAATGGATGCATATTTATTTTTTCAATTATCCAAACATTGAGGGGTGTTTCTTGCTCGAAATGTTGCTTTATTTTTTGGGTTTTTGAAAAGTTGTTTTTTCTAAAAAAGATATTTTGCTGAAGAAAATTATGTTTTTTGATAAAGTTGAGAAGTGTTTTTCTATTTTTGCTTAATAACTTATTTTTAATAGAATTATGATTTATTAATAACATTACATTTTTTTTTATGAATATGGGAAGTGTTTTTCTATTTTGCTTAATAAAATTATTCCTTTGATAAAATTATTTTTTGATGAAATTGATTCTTCTTTTTGATAAGTGCATGGTAATGTCACACGATTTTTTAGCTATCTTTTTTTTTAAGTTGATATATTTATATTTGTAATTATGGAAATGGGATATTTTGTTTTTTAAAGTGCATTATGTTCAATGAAACACTACACCGTCTTGTATGTGCTTTGTTCTTCACCTTTTTCTTTATTTATTTATTTTGTTCATTCTCTATCAAGTTTTTGGAATGTTATAGAAATAGCCTTTAAAAGATCAGCCATTTTTAAAAAAATCAGCCGACTAAATCGGGATCAGTCACTGGCCGATCCTGATCTAGCCCGATTAGAGAGAGAGAGAGACAGAGAGAGTTATGCAAAGATCTTAATTTCAAATCATCCCTCATTTGAGATATTGATATTTCTAAAAAAGAAAATTTTCATTTTTCTTTGTAAAATTATATATATATATTATCAATATGGGAAGTTTTTTCTATATTATATGACAAAAATATCTTCAAAAAAAATATCCTAATCTATTTTCAGGCACAGGACCATAGTATTCGAATATTACTTTATCAAAAGTTGTTTCAATTTCTTTTTTGTAAAATAAATATACGTAATAAGATATTATACAATTAGTCTAAGTATTTTTAGTTTTTTTATTTTATTTTTTGGGAGTTTTTGACCCATTTTTTTTTAAAAAAATCTACTTGATCGGTTAGTCCAGTTAACCACTCAGGTTAGTCCGGTTCCAGTTCAAACTGCTCCCAACCCCATGTCTGGTTAACCGTTCCGGTTTGATTTTGCGAACACTAGGTGCAACTCAAAAATCCTTTAAAAGAGAGTGTTTCACACTTGGAGAACCTTCCAATTGAATTTTATGAAGAAAAAGAAATTTTTGAGTCTTAAAAATAGCATACCAAGTGTTTATAGATCTATTTAATTTGTATCATTTTTGAAATTTTAGATCTGCTTAATTTGTATCTCCTAGCCAATTTTAGAGGTGTGCATTACTTCTATAGTATAAGGAGGGTGCCTCATACAAACTTCACTCAATCCAAATCACTCCCACACATACTAATGGTTTAGATGACTCGTGTATGTTAGGTTTAGATAAATTGTATTTATTCATATCACAATCACTTTTAGCCATTAGATATAAAATCAAGCAGTTGGGAGTTAAAGACATATGCATGTTAGGTTTAGATGACATGTGCTTATTCAAAAAATGCCACAATCACTTTTACCCATCAAATGTAAAATCAGATGTTTAATGTGTACTCTTAGCTGCACTTAAAGTCTAAAAATATTTTCTTCACAATTGCTTTCAGTTTTCAAATGACTTGGGCTTATTAAAAAAGTATATGATAAAATGTCACAATCACTTATAGTCATCAGATGTAAACTTCGGTGGTTGGGTGTGCACTCCTAGCTGCACTTGAAGTCCAAAAATATTTTCTTCACAATCACTTTCAGTCATCAGATGTAAAATAAGATCGTTGGCATTGTACTCATAAATGTATTTTGAAATGAGGTGGTTGGGAGTGCACTCCTAACTACGTTTCAAGTCCATAAACTTTTGCATGTTCGGTGGTTGGGAGTGCACTCCTAGCTACATTTGAAGTCCATAAACTTCTGCATGTTAGGTGGTTGGGAGTGCACTCCAAACTACATTTGAAGCCTAAAAATATATTTTTTAGATTTACTTCTACTTATTAGATGTGAAATCAGGTGGTTGGGGATGAACTTCTAACTATGTTTGAAGTCCAAATGGTTTTTTATGTACGGATCACTTGGGCCAAATGAGTCCTCGACTGGTATTGTTGAGCCATAAGGCTGGCTGAATTTGGGAGTGATAGGCTTGAGCCGGTTAGACCAACTTTGCCTGACACAGGTAGGTTTGGGCCAAGAAGGTGGTGTGTCCCACAACTTGTAGCAGTTGGATACATGATTGTGTCATGGTTGCACCGCCTAGAGGGTGATTGGTGGGTTAGGAAAGCCTGTGGGCTAACTAACGTGATTAGGTTGGTTATGGGTCTAAAAAGGACGCTTAGGTTGGACCCTAGGTAGAATCTAAATTGTGATCCCCTTGTTTACCAAGGCTTAAGGGGCACAAGATGTTACTACAGTTGACTTTACGCTCAACCCCTGAAATGTTGTGTGGTCAATTTTAGGGACCCTTTTGGGTTGCCTAGCTTTGGACGAGGCGGTGGACTTGGTATCTGAGTCACCTCAAATACTGACATGGTTATTTTAACATAAGAATTCACACTCAAGCACATGAAAGATTTGAAAAAGATTAAATTAGATAGAAGAGTTGAAATTAGGATTACTTTTTATGAGCACCCACGTAAGTCCCAAGCCGCTAATGAAAGGCGGCGACAAGGGTCTTACTATATATGAGTTGCTTTTGAGGCTAGAAAACTATGAAGGAGCACTCATGTGAATGTTCCACAATCACCAACCATCTTGCTCACATAAGTTGGGTTCCCTCACAACTTGAATGACGGTATTAGGGGTTTTAGAAAACTTTTTTAAAGCAATATTTAAAGAGTTGTCATGTGTAATCTGTGTGAAATAAGAGCACAAGTGTTGGACACAAAGGTGTGATAAAAACAAAACAACAAGATGAAGATACAAGATGAAGAAATTTCTAATCCTAAGAAAGATAATGATTTATTTATTTATTTAACTACAACTAGAAAGCTAGCATGTCAAGAGACTCAAAACAAAGATTCGGGAAGGACAGGATTCCCCGAAAAGTTTTTTGAAAGGTTTTTGCAAAGCAACAACACGGTACAATAGTGCAGTCTACAATGTTGCACCAAATCTCTAGCACGCAGTACACATCACTAAGGGCTTCTATCCCCAGGATAGTTTCGGGGTCTTGTTATCAATGTTTCATAAAGTTTCTTCAGAATCGAGCCCTTGAATAGAGTTACAAAGTCATTTTATGTCCAATTTTTGTGTGATTGAAAGTTGATGTGCCCCACTGTAGTCACCGAACGGATTACAAGACAAATTTAGAAGATTATCATATGAAACTCTCTCTTATTTGTACTTTCAACTTAACAATTTGTATTCTATAGAGAATATGGATTCTGTCAAATTACATTGCAAAGACAAATCCTGATCCTAAAAGATCAGCTCTCTCTAAGAACTACCAACAACGCTCGCTTGAAATCGCGCTAAACTAAGAAAATAAACCAATAAAACAATAAAAGGAAATGAAAAAAAAATAAAATAACCAAAATTGAACAAAAGAAAAAGGAAAAGAAACTTTCCTGAACCTGGATCGGCTAGCTTGGGGTATCTAAAGCCCATAGTTGGAGCCTGAACAGGACTACAAGTTGATTTATACCTTTGTGCCTTCTCTTTTCTTTAAAGAATTGGCTAGAAAGGGTTTCTTTCTGAATTGAAAATTTGTAAAGAATTGTGGTGGGAATTTGTAGGGATTTGGTTTAGGATTTCTAGCCTATGGTTTTTGAGGCTTCCTAGTTCTAGGGAAATTTTAGGGGATATTTCTAAGATTTTAGGTTCTCTAATTTTCAAGGTATGTTTCTAGGATTCTTTATTATTCGTCTAAGATATTTCTAGGGGTTTTATGATGTGATTTATGAGAGTTATTCTTCTCCTATGATTTTTCTATGGGTTTTACGATATGATTTATGGGAGAAAGAGGAGTTTAGAAAGGTTTTGGTTTGGTGTACCAATCCCGTCAGGATTAGAATTCCTAGGACTATTTTTGAAACTCTAATTCAATTAGGATTAGGATTGTAGGTTGCAATCCGGGTCAAAGCGAAGCAAGATCTTGCCAAAGATGACAAAAATAAGCCCTATAAACACCTAGAATCTTTCAGCATTTTTTGGAAGATTACGGAGGCCAAAAGAGGGCAACCCTCAACTTAGCTAGGCCAACCAAACAACATGACCTGCATAGTTGGACCAGATCACGCTCTAGCTCATAAAGAATCTTGCTTAGTCCAACAGTGGAGGTCTGGCCCAATTCAAACTCAATTTGGGGTTCAATTCTAGCACCTTTTTTTTTATGTTTCTATGTTGTTCTAAATAAGTTTGGACAAATTTTAACCAAATTTGGTTATTGGACTGGTATCAAGATAATTTAGTAGTAAACCAAGGCTATGGTGTATTAGGTTATACTTTGCTAGTATAATCCAGTGGTTTAGGGTTACAAGTTTTGGGAATTCCTTTAGCCAAATTTTAAAGGGGTGTATTTAAAATGCTTACTTTCAATATCTGTTGGATTGATTGGTGTATTTATTAATATATATATTTCTTTAGAGGATGAGATTCTTGATTTTGACACTGATTGCATAAAAAATTAGGAACTTGTAGATTGAGATCCACCTCAAATTTTCGACACATGCTTAGATGAAGATCAAGATCTTATAGAAATTCCAATCTACGATGATGATCAAGATTTTGTGGCTGATTTTGTATTTCACAAGGAAAAGATGAACGACTCAAAGGAGAATTGATAGGTGAAATTGTTGGTTTAGTCAATGATCTCAAAAGTGCACCGTGGTGTGTTTTAGAGCTGAGTATGGGCAAATTCAACAGGTTTACATGGTAGAAGTGATACAGTTTCAACAAGTTTATGTGATTAAAAATATTATATTGACATACAGTAACATTTTTCTCGAGGGTTTCTCATCAATCATCATCTGGCTATTTTACTTTTGAGTGGGCTAGGAGCCCAAGAAAGGTTGCAACATCCTTTTGTTTGAGACCTCAACTAGTTGGTTGGGTCTGGGCTGACAAGTATACTAGGCCTTCTACAAAGAGCGCTCCCTCTGGAAGATCTAAGATTAAGAGGAAGGTCAAGGATCCACCTGCTCTAGGTGAGAGACCATCAGATGAGCCTCTAACAAAGAAGAAGAAAGAGACCAAGAGTGCATCTTCCCTGAAAGAGGGATTAGTAAATACACCATTGATGAAGAGCAAAGGGCTAAAGAAAACCCTGCTTGAACTGAGGTTGCCCTCAAGGAGCCTGAGGCGCCGACCTGGCAACGAGATGTGAACCTAAAGGGAGTGAGAAAAAGTAAAGAAGCAACCATCATTGATATCCTAGTGATTATAAAGAAAACCAAGGCTGCAACCTTGAAAGCTACGGACCTTGATATAGGTTCCAAGAGCAAGAGAGAATTGAATAGCCCTTACCTCTAGTGCCACCTTCCAAACGATCCTCAAAGAAACTGAAGGACTCACAAGCCAGCCCATCACCCCTTAATTCACCCAGGGCCACAAGGAATAACGTGACAAAATGGCTCACTCCCATGACGGGCTTGAGGCATAAAACCAAGGCCAAGAAAATGAAGAAAATCGGGGAGAATATTGAGCTAGATACCCCTTCACTTGTCAAAGAATGTTGTCGGGCTAACACGAATTTTATCTTAGCACACTACAAAACTAGACGATGAGGTTTCTCCAACGAGGGAAGAATGATGGAGGGAAAAATTATTCTCATTTTTTATTTTTATTCAATTTTGAAGAATGTAAGTGCTTATTTCTAGGGCTTTTAGTTTTTCAGGGATTCTAGATTTTTTATTTATTTTTATTCACTTGATTACTATTCACAATTACTGCTTACGAGTATTGTTTATGGAGTTCTATTCATAAGGGTAAATTTGTTATTATAAATTTTAAGTTAAGTTAAAATATATAGATCAATGTATTATTTGTTTGGACACTTTTTGTGCTTGAAAGATTAACTAAATTATATAAGATTAGGAGTGTGTGAGGCTTGCACATGCGAATGGCTTTTTGGATGAATTAGAGGAATAGAATGGCCTAGAAGTTGAAGATGGTTTGCTTTCCTAGAGTTGCTGTTGAGAGCAAGTTTGTAGAGGTTACCAGGTTTAGAACAAAGTTGGTGGTTGTAGGATCTTTTTCTCCTCTCTCTAATGATGTTTTTGGACTGGGGGACAGGGCTAGGAGGGGATGGGGTCTATTCTATTTACCAGAAGTGCATTATCTGGGAGTTAATAAGGTCATTTTCTTTCTTAGATCTGCTGATGGGGTTAATTTTGTGCTTTCCCTTTATAGATTTGTTAGAGTTCGTGGTAAACTTTTATATCTGGATTCCTAGTGTCCTTCAGTTCATGGGTCTCTAGCTGAGAGGAAATGTGTTTGGGTTAGATTTTGGAGCATCCCATTACATGCATGGAAATTGGTCATCTTTCAAAAATTGGCAAATGCTTGCAGCTCGTACTGTGATATTGATTGGGAGATGCTTAAAGTGGGCCCCATGGATTTTGTTCGTGTTAAACTTTGGCGTTTAGTTATGGATCCTTTCCCCTTCAATATTCACCTACAAGTGGGTCTCAGGAGTTTTTTAATTGATTCGGTTATAAAGGATTGCAATCATAAAGTTGATAAGTCAATTTCAGTTTCTGATTTTGATTAGCCCATAGTAGATGATGGTTGGACGGTGGTTAGCCACAAGAAGAAAAAGTATATGAACCATGGTATGGTTATTAAGGTTCAAAGGCACAATTTAAATTTTCAATCCCTCCTTCCGCGGTTGAAGAGCATACGTGGAGGTCCTATAGGTTCAAATGTTTTGAAATTCAAAAAAGATTTACGTTCTCTTTCCTAGCAATTCCTTTTACTATCTCTTATTGTCTAAGTCTTCAAAAAGTTGGGGTAAGCGACCTTTAGTTGCTGATGGTGATCTTGCGGGTACTCCAGAGCCTGCTTACAAAGAAAAAGGGGGTAAGGTGACGAATCCCATCGTTTTAAAAAAGGCAGCCAATTCACCACCAAGTGTCGATCCTTTGGCTTTGGGAAATGATACTCTACAATTTTTTAGGTATGATGTTGACAAGGGGCAAATCAATTGGATTCGCTAGATTTGGTGGTGGGGACTCTCTCTCTCTCTCTCTCTCTCTCTCTCTCTCTCTCTCTCTCTCTCTCTCTCTCTCTCTCTCTCTCTCTCTCTCTCTCTCTCTCTCTCTCTACTCTCTCTCTTACTACTTACTT
>NW_006498137.1:275046-302733 GCF_000471905.2 Amborella trichopoda
AAACGTTAACGTTAACGTTAAGTTAACGTAACGTTAACGTAGTAACGTAAGTACGTAACGTAGTACGTAGAGTAGAGAGAGAGAGAGAGAGAGAGAGAGAGAGAGAGAGAGAGGCCTTGACAAAAATGTGGTAACTCATGAGACTATCTTCTTCCTTGATCTTTTATTTGAAACCCTTCAATGGAGTAGTCCATCATTTATGTGATCAAGCCCATACCATTGTTTCATTAATGTATTGATTTTGCTTCTCATATTTTTAATTCCTACTTCATTTCCATTATCAAAGCTTGTTGTGATTCTTAATTTACAGTAGCTTTCTTCATTTTTGGTCATGAAAACTTGATATTTGAATAGTCCCAAAGCAATAGTATAGTTCATACACATAGTATGTGTAGACCAGCTTGCTTGCTTCATGATCTTGAGCAGTTTCAACTTGATTTCTTGATCTTATTTTTCTATAATTTTTTACTGGGAATATACAACTGATGAGATGTTTATTTCATCATATTTGAGCATAAGAAATAGTCTATTGAGTTTCTTTTTTAATGTTGAAAAGTTCGTGTGGTCCCTTATGGACCACATGGTGTAGTTTCACCATATTTCTTTATTTTGTGTAGTATCTCTATCAAACTTTGAAAGGCTATTTTGATACATGTCTCTATCACGATTTGATCCCCATTAAGTGAAATAAATGTGATCATTTGCTTCCCATTAGATTGATCTTCTTGAGTTATTATTATCACCCGTGCCTTAGACAATGGGACAAAATTAAGTTCTCAAAAGGCCATTTCGTGGCCTGGGCACAAGGGGTTCGAACCATGGTTTTTCCATTGATGTTTGTATGTTAATTTAATGTATTTATTGTTATTAAATGGATTCATGATTCATTAAGTTGAGTATGTTGTATGAATATTGAGATTGTTTTTATTTTTATTTTTTATCTTGCGATATGAGCTATAATGCTATGCATTATTGTTTACGCAAATTGAAATCTTATTGAATTATTATGATCAAGTGTATGATGTGTATGAGATATTATGAGGATAAAGAATGAAGATGAAATTATCATATAATTTTGATATAATAAGAAATTGCGAGTGCAAGTCATGCAATATGTTGTAGAGATGTATAATATGAATATTTGAATATTATATTCAGTTTAATTGTACTTTTTAGTAATGGATTTGTAACGGACCTATTAGGGTTGAATTTTGTTATTCAAATGTGTATAAACCATGTTTGTAGGCTGGAATATATGTATTATGGTTTTGTATTGAGATATTCATGCATTTAAAATCTTGAGTTTTTATACAATGGAATTTTTTTAAAAAAGATTACATTTCTAGCCTATTGATCTTATACCACCAACAATATAAACACTTGAAAACCTTGAAAATTGACGATCTAGACAATGCGTTACAAGATGCACTAGTTCCTATATTTGAAGTCCATTTTCTCTTTGTGTCTATGTATCTCAAGGTCTAGATGATTGGATTGAAAGGTTTTTGGACATCAGAACAACTTCTTCTTGTGAAATTTTGAGGTCCACCTTCTTTTGATTGTTAACATCCTCAACCTTAAATCAATTATTTTCCTTTAGTTTTCAACATTATCATCAATGTTTTGGATGAGAATGGCAGAAATATATGCAAGACAAGGAGCCCCTCTGGGTGCAAGGTGTCATTTGCCAACATGAATATTATTCAAGTTATCTAATTGAGACCAATGAAGGTGTTTATTCGGAAGAAAATTGGATAATAGAGCAATAGCAAGCACCTCCATCGAAAGCCAAAACCGAAATTTAGGCAGAAATTCCAAATGGATCGAGCTCAAACTTCACAAACTTCACAAACTTCATTGACCAAGTTCAAACTTCAAAAGAAATTTTCTCAAACTTTGTGATACATCTAAGCTATCAAACTTCACATCGGATGGTTGTAAGTAATTGTGGTCACTTTGTATCAAAAGTAAATGGTCTCATTGTATACAATCCTATTTTCAAAAAGAATACCTGTGTCTAAATAAATTTTGGATGAAAGAAGGCCAAGGAAATAAAATCTCAAAACAATATACAGTAAAACCATTTATCTTTGGTATAAGGTGGTCACAATTAATCTTGGCCATTGGATGTAAAATTGAGCAATTGTATTTCTTCTTGTACCAAAAATAAATGCTCTCATTGTATACAAAGCCAAAAAAATCTTTGCGGAGTACTCAACAAGAATTTCTTTTCTCTTTATATCTAAAGAGCAGATTTAGCAGGCCTACGAATAAAAAACAACTTATTGCTGAGAGAAAAGACTTCGCCATAATTTCAGCCACTCCCAATATGGCTTTTAAGAATATTTAAAAAGTTAGGCTTCGGACCGACTACTCCACCCATGCTCCAGCCGAGTACTCGTCCGAGTCCTTGAAAATTATTTTAAAATTTAAAAAAATTTTAAAATTTAAAATAAGGAAAATATATTTAAAGTAAAATTTAATAAAGCACAACTATGGTAAAAAAAATAAAAAAATTGTATACAATGAGACAAATTTACTTTTTATATAAAGAAAATAGTTTCATCTGGGTTGGACTGCATTTATACATATGAGGTCCATGAAGTGTAAAGCATCCATTTTAAAGATGGATGCAAGTAGGTGTTTCATCTAAAAACAATGGAAACTAACAGTTCAAATGTTTTTTACTAGAATTATTATTTACATTTTTTTAAATTTATTTAATTTTTCATATTCATGATCTTCATGTTAGAGATTACATGTTCTTAAAAATTAAGTTTTAAAATCCACCTCAAAAATATATTTATTAAGAAGCCCACGTTTTTACATATGTGGGCTTGGCCGAATAGAAACCGGGTCCAAACTAAATCCTCGGAGCAATGCTTTTGTGCAGGAACAAAAACATGGGCCAAGAAGAACATAAACCTACAAAAAAAAAAAACAAAAAAAAACATACTTTCCATATACAAAGGGTGAGGTTTGTATAAGGTGTCGACCTTAAACAATCACGGCAAGGTGCATCTCATTAAAAGATGTATTTTCCGTGCCAAAATTCTAATGATGGCCTAAAAGTCAAAATTTCACCCCTATAATGAAATTGAAAACTTTGAGAATGCTGCAAATCTAGTAAATTTATGAGCACTCGAAAATATTAAAAATGGATGGTCTAAATAATATGTTATAAGATGGACTAATTATAGGACTTGAAATTTATTTATTCTTTCATATCTATATACATCGATGTTAAGATGATCAATTGCATAATTTTCTAGTGACAAACCAATCTTTTTCAATAGGTTTTTGAGGTACACCGTACTTCTATTGCATGATTATAAGGTTGACACCTTATATAAAATTTTTGATTTAAAAAATGAATAGTTAGCCAGGAGTCTCTCGCCCGTTTCGGTTTTTTTAAAATCTTCTAATTTTATTTAAATTTTTTGACTTTATTAAAATTTTATAATTTTACTTAATTTTTTTTAAAATCCCCAAGCTGCACCTCCACTGAGGAGCCGACTTTTCGAACGCTACCTCTAACTACCGCTGCAAACAACCGATATTTCGGCATATCAAGCCTTGACGTTGATGGTTAGGCCAAAAATATTTCAATGCCCATTCTTGTCATTTACCAAAAACAATTGGGAGCATTATAGTCATTGTACAAGGAGTAAAAGAAGTGTGAAGACTGCACAATTTTTCTCTGTAGAGACGACCTCGTAAGTACGGCAGCGGTCTTAAAACATAAAAGCCATCTCTTTTGGCCGGGAAAGGGTTTACCGGCCATAATTGTGCCGGGAAATTGTTTCCCGGCGTTCTGTCATTGTGGAACGAAATCTGAGGCTTCAATTTCAGGTTCAGGTTTTTCTTGTGCCAGGAGCTTTTAGCATGTAAAGGGAGTGGAGAAGAGGTTCTTCATCAGAAAAAAGCATAGAAGAGGTTACACTTTCACCTTTAGGTTCTTTCTGTCTTTTGTCACTTGGTGCTTTCCTTTTCTTGGATCTGGACTTTTTTCAGAGCTTTTCGGTCTCTTTTTTCCTCAATTATTGAGCTTCTTTTGTACTGAAACTTGTAAGTGCGCTGGAAAAGAGGGAAAAAAGCTCTTCTTTTGAGAAATTATTGGAGATTTCAAGGAATGCTTCAATCTTGAGCAAAATTTCGTTGATCATGTCTTCATTTGTCTGAAATAACAGCTATTTCTTTGTGTTTCTCTGAGTGTGGAAGCTTTTCTGGTACAGTGTAACTGAGTTTGCTTTACTAGTCCATTTATCTATCCCGGTTTTTACGTACATATACCTGTAACTATTTACTTCTTCCGGTTAAAGTTGGTAAGAGTAGCTGGGAATTAGTGGCGACACATCCTCTTTGAGAAAATTGACGTATCTTATGAAGAAGGCTTTAGATTTTAGGCTTTCTCCAATAAGTTTATTTGTGTCCTTTTATTTTTATTCATGCTCTTATTGTGGGAAAGATTTAGTTTGTCACCCTGTATGTGTTTAGTGTTAGTGATGTATATCTATTGCCAAATAGTTTACTGAAATCATCTGCAAGAAAGAAAGAAAGAAAGAAAGAAAGAAAGAAAGGAAAACCTCACATCATGCTTTTTGTTGGAAGTTTGACCTTTACTTGGACGAGCAGTGTCTTTAAGGGTTTTCTTCGTGAATTATGATGTTATTGCAATTTTTGTTGCATTTGATTTTGGTCATCTAATGGTTTATCGATGTCGACTGTAGTTCTTGAAGATGTAAGATGGAGTGAAAGTATTCTTGGGAAAGTTTGATTCTTTATGCTAGGCTTGCTTAATTTTCAATAGCAATGGTACTTTGCCTCATGTCCAGTAGGAATCTTGACATCTTTGTGATAGAAGCTTTTGATCTTATAAATTTTGACTTCATTCTTTCAGACTTGTCTTTAGAAAGTAATAGAATTACCGAATTATAATTGGAATTGATTGAACTCCAGAATGACTCAAAATTTTATTTGCAGGAAACTCATTTAAATTATCTTTATGGGCATTCCCTGTTATTTCTGGAGTGGTTTGTGGTGACTATGAGGTCATTGGATTCATGCAAGGAAGTTCATATGTAATATCATCCATCAAGAATTCTTGAGGGCTATGTAAAGACGGAAATCTGAGAGCTTTAAAAATTTCAAATATAGTGTTAAATATCTTTTGACAAAACCTACTCTTGACACTGCTAGGAAAGCCATACAAGTACTATGCATTGACAAACACTAAAAGGGTTGTTTAAGTATTTTCTTACTTCAGGAATTTGGGAGAGTGTTTGTTAGAAATGGGAGATCCTTTAGAGAGATTGGGGTCTGAAGCAGCGGCAGGACTAGAGTCATGCATGAAGGAGGAATTAAGCATGGACATTGATCCTCCATTTAGGCAGAATGTTGCGACGGCCGAGGATTGGAGGAAAGCTTTGCACAAGGTCGTTCCAGCAGTTGTTGTGCTCAGGACTACTGCACCTCGTGCATTTGACACTGAGGCTGCCGGTGCAAGCTATGCGACTGGATTTGTTGTTGACAAGTCTCGTGGGATAATTCTCACTAACCGCCATGTTGTTAAGCCTGGTATGTTCTATTATTGCGGACTATATTGGTTTCTTGCTTTGGCTACATTGTTGTCACATGGTTCTTTTGGAGGTTTTGTATTGATATTTTGCACTTAAACTTTTCTTGTTTAGGTGAAATTTGTGGTTTTCTTGATTGGGTAGGTGGTTATCACATGCTTCTTTTAGGATGTGGTATTGATAAATTTGTAGTCGCACGTTTCTTGTTTAAGGTGAAATGATCCTACATGTCTTTGTTGTGTTTTGATGGGGCCATAATTTTCTTTTCTTTGGCGCTTAGCTTCATTTGAATATGCGAGCGGTTTGATTGTCAGATGTCTTTTCATGTTTTAAATGTGGTTTTGAATAAGATGCATGAATGCTAAGGGTTTAAAGTGGGTATAGTGGGTATAGTGGGCTGCCGTGCTGCCAACCCTTATTCTGGATTATCAAACATGTTGTGTAGCCTTTCTGTGGCTTCTGTGCTGAGGATCTCTCTGTGATGATCGTTTACTGATGATCTTTACTTTTGAAAGCTCCTAGTTAGTGGCCATGTCATGGCATACTTACTTGCTAGGTGCTTCTTAATCATTTGCTTATGTTTGCGAGTTGACATCTTGTGTAAACTTTCATTGGATTCTTTTATTATCTTATTGTATGAGGGCTTCTTTCATTTTTCTGATGAGCTGTTGGGTAGTCTTTTTGGGAAGTATGGTATGATCCAAGAGACTATGGGGTTCTATTGGAGAAGGTTTAACCCTCAGAACTTGTTTTTGTTTGTGTTTTCTTACTGTTTAGGCGTTAGTTTTGTACTCAAGGTGTTTGTCCCTTATTTTGTTTGCATTTCACAATCTCTTCATGTTCTAAATGATTTCAATGTTTCGTGCTGGTTGTAGGGCCTGTAGTTGCAGAAGCTATGTTTGTCAACAGGGAAGAGATTCCTGTACACCCAATTTATCGTGATCCTGTAAGTCATTATTACTTTTTTGAAAGTGTGTCATTATTCCTTGAATTATACTCTACATCATTCTTTATATGTGTATATTTCTTAAAAATTATACCAATGAACTTCCATGTTGTTTCCTGTTGTATTCTTGTATTGTGGTTCGTTTAATCAACTAAGGTAAAATGCACTGTTTGTAGCTTTTTATGGTCAGATTGGAACCAAACTAGTGAAATACTTGAGGTACTCGATGCACCTATGTGGTACTTGCTGCATTATCAGTTTAACTGAGTCATTTTAGGATGAAAGGAAACTATCTATACAAATTATCCTTGTCTATATGGTTCATGCTGTTTTTCCTTGATAAGTAGATTTTTGCATTTCATATTTTAATATCTTCATTTACAGTTTACATGCTAAAAAGTGCTACTAAATTGTGAGAACATGCTGTTGAGAAATTGCATTTCCCTTCCAAAATGCATTTGATGGGACCACAAGGATGAGCTTGAGCCAGTGGGCTCTTTTAATTGATGGTGTGCATGACCAACAAGCGTACCCAGTGGAATTTCCACCATGAATCATGCAATAAATTTCTACAAATATGGTAACTTTATTGCAGCAATACACAAAACTGACCTCAAACATGTACATCCACAAATGGAAACCATCAACTTGCTGGCGACATCTCTGTCTGAGATAGTAAATTGTTGCTTGAAGTCAAAACTTGGCATTGAAATATGGGGAGTTTTGTGCGTCTCATGGAGTGAATGAACAAGGTTCTACAATCTACACTATGGGCTCCAACCTCTTCTTCAATTCGTGCCTGTTGACCAGGTTGTGGCCCGAGATTCTCTTGTCGAATAATGGAATTTCTAATTGCAGTGTTTTGTTGACTCACTTGTTGAGAAGGTGATTCCCCTTAATGTGCCCTGTCACATTGTTGGGAAATTTGGATGTAGGCAACTTCCTTGAGTAGGAGGACTTCCAACTTCAACCCATGAGGTGGGAACAGGAGAGGGGCCATTTCATTTCTTGCCTAGAAAATTGAGATGCTTTTTTTTTTTTTGAAATTGTTAAATTGTTAGAAAATTGAGATGCTTTGACTTTGTAGAAAAAAAAAATGGAAATATTTTATGTATACCTATGAATGTAATATGTGTATTTCACACCAGTAATATTAGGATTTGTGTGCATTTTTTTTTTGTGACAGAACAAAACATTCACTATGTCATATATGAAAATTGATTAAAATAAAGTATATTCATGAAATATAAACATAGGCAGTAGATAATGCTACATGGACATCGAACATCAAACCTATTTTGTATGATATCTGTTGTAGAAATGAATGGAGTTGTGATTTATCGATGACAATATAACGAATGCATAAATAACTTTCTTTGATAGAAAACATACCAATTTCAAAATCATTATCTGCAGTCTTAATATTTAACCCTAATCCAATACCAGTGGAAGTTATCTAGAATACCATTTACCATTATAATACATAAGGAAAACCACAAAAGATACTTATATTGTTGCTTACAGTTGTGCAATGTATGTAATATTTGATGTAGAGAGCATGCAGGACTTTTTTTCAGTGGGACTTTTATTCATCTAATCACGTTTCAAATCTCTTCTTCATTCCTTGAACACAGTGTCACTTTGTCATCAACAGAATCTTCTCTATCCTCCATATACTGCATCTCCTCCTTATTCTCCTAGGTACCAGGATCCTGTCATCTTGTTTCTAGATTCCACAGATTGGTGTTGTGATCTTGTATGCAATTCTGAAACTTTGGATAACCCTACAGCCTGCTCCATATTTATCCTTCTCAATGTTTCTCCTTTCAATACCCTTGCTTGTCAAGCCACTCTATACAGTTTTTTTTTTGAGAGAGAGTTAACTGTTTATTGAAGAAAAAAGAGTTTGTACAAGTGTTGGGTCTAGCGTTCCTTACAAAAATTGGGAGCTACCAAGACCCTAACGGGCAAGGTAATCCCTTTACAAAAAAGCCATAAAAGAGTTAAATGCTTGTGACAACAATGTGTTGACTTAGCAAAAATGGTGGAAGGGTTTATATCGCACCCTATTTACAACGGGAAGTGAGTAGAGCACTAAAAAGGAGAAAATGGCCCAGCTTGCTTAAGAAGGTTGAAGATTATCTGTAAGATCGGCTCCATCATTGGCCATGAGATCTGTGAGTGCGTTGGACGTCCTGAATGTATGCCTGCATGAGACGCTAATACCCCCCTGCAAATGAATTCAATCTCATCAACGATCGGCAGTAGATACCATGGTGGGAAAGACTTTCCGGATGCCCAAGAAATGATGTTGTATGAGTCCCCTTCAACTATTAAGTGGGATCCCCAAGATGGGTTGAAATGCTTGAGCCCTATCAACAGTGCTTTTGCTTCAGCATGTTGTGAGTCAGTATAGCCAAGGGATTCAGCGTACGTGAGTAGAATATTCGGTTCATGGTCTCGGAATACACCCCCAACCCCAGCTGGCCCTGGGTTACCCCTCGAGGAACCATCAAAATTGAGTTTGATAGTGCCTCTCGGGGGTGGTTGCCAGTTGTTGGATTTTTGAGATTTCTTAGGCTGATGAAAGAGGATATTACCCCATTTGCTAAGAAAAAAGTTTGTTGGTGTACCCGCAAAGACGTTGTGGTTGGTCGCCCAAAATGTTACCAAGGTCTTAATCTTGTGAAGGAGTGCAGGCAGTTGTTGATAACATCTCTGGAATATCCTATTGTTCCTTTTTATCCAAATGACCCATATGAGTGCGACAGTGGCAGCTTTCCATATTATTTTTTCAGCTTTAGGCCAGGGCTTGGCGAAATCTATGGATAGGAGGGAAGGAACCGTGGGTGGAGTAGCCCATTCAAGGCCAAAGAGGTGCAAAAGTCTACTCCTATCACACCTGTTCACAATGAATGAAGAGATGAGCGTTAGATTCCTCATCTTTTTGACACATAATACATTTGTTTGGGGTATGAATTCCCCTCTTTTTTAGTTGGTCCACAGTTAAGGCTCTCTGTGATCCAGCTATCCAATTGAAGGTCTGGACCCTTGGGGGTGCTATGGAAGACCATTTTGGCTAGCAACGAGGGAGGGTTGAAAGGCAGAGTGGGAGATTGAATGAGCCTTTTATAAAACGAGGCTACTGTGAAGCACCCAGAGGGAGAACCACTCTATATAGTTATCTATATAAACAACGTGATCCTGCAATATTAAAGGTTTAGAGAGCATTTTAGTTCACTGGTTATACTCCACAAATTTAGAGTAGGACACACTCGCCAAAAACTTATTCAAGTCTCTGTCAAAACTAAGATAATCAACACCAGGCTCTTTGTGAAGGTAAACATGGACATGGTTAAATTTAAATAGCTTGGGTTTTATATATATGAATATGTATGTATGTATGTATGTATGTAGGTATATGTGTGTGTGTGTGTGTGTAGATAGATAGATAGATAGATTGGCTTTTTAAACCTACCAAGGACAAACATGCTTGTATTCTTCTAGAAACACGAAATGCTCCATCTGTGAAATAGAAATTGTAATATTCAAATCTCCTTGTTCGGAATACAACCCTCCAAATTCTGGCTGAGAGCTGACATGACTTACACGAACTAGATCCACCTTGTAACAGGCCCACGCAGAGGCCGACTCGTGTGAATTAGTGTTTCAAAAAGTGCTAGGCGGCGCCCAGGCGGCCGTAGGGGTCCAAGCTGCCCAGTGCCTAGGCGGGCGCCCAGAACCTGGGCAGCCCAGTTGAACAAAATCATGCAAGCTAAAACAATAAAACCATACAAGCATACACTGATTGTCTGATACACACAAAAGTTAGATAGTGGAAACTAGAAAGTAGAAACTAAAAATAAGAAAAAGAAAATATATCGAAATTCTGAAAATATACAGTTTAGGACGCAATAGTCAACACTTAACACTCAACACCAAGAGTCAAGCACTCAAGCGTCTTCAACTCTTTATTCTTTAGTCATCATCATCATCAGAAGGAATAGGGTAAGCATCATCACATACATCAGATTTGAGTCCATCATCATTAGAGGCATCTCCCTCTTCAATATAATGCTCGTCCTCCTCTGTTTCTTCTGAATTTGCATCTTCTTCCTCTTCTTCTACCACCCTCTTACTATGTGCAGATAAAGCCCTAGGACTCCTGGCTGCTCTACCTTTTTTTATCTTTTTGTACTTCCTTGAACTCAAATATTGTATAATCTCCTCCTTGGTAGTCTCAGGAACATTTTTACACAGGGCAACATCCCCCTTAATACCGGCAAGGTATTTTTTGAACCGATAAATACCCCCATTAGTATCCTTTCCACAATAATTACATTTAATACGATTTTTGTCATTCGAATTCGGGTTATAACCTTACTTTCAATATGGATCACCACTTCTAAAAGAACTTGGAGAAGATATTTCCATAGAACGAGGCTCATTTTCATCATTTTCTAGTTTTTCTAAATTAAAAAATTGTCTAATCTCAATCCAAATAGCTTCAAGAATCTTTTTACAAGAAGCAACATTGCTTTTAATACTGGCAAGATGTTTCTTGAATCGGTTAATGCCCCCATTGGTATCTTTTTCACAAAAATTATACCTTATACAATTTTTATTGTTTGGTTTCGGGTTATGACTATACTTTCAACCCGGATCACCTCTTCTAGAAGAACCAAAAATAGATCTATTCAAATGACAAGGATTTGTTCCTGTTTTTGTTTTACAGAACTCAAATATTACTTAATCTCCTCTCTGATAGCTTCAGGAATATTTTTACAACGGGCAACATCGATGTTTCTTAAACCGGTTTATACCCCTTTTTGTAATTTTTTCACAATAATTGCATCTAATGTAATTTTTGTCATTTGGATTCGGGTTATATCCATATTTCCAACCCGGATCTCCACTTCGACTAGATCCTGAAGAAGACAATCTCAAAATAAAACAAGCAATCTAAAAATAAAGTTTTGCACTTACTTTGATTGCTCGAACTCCAAACTCTCACATCTACGATGTTTTCTGGTGCTAAAATATTTAAAAATACCCTTTAATACGATTAAAAAAACTCCAAAACTAAATCTAATCTACCTCGGTGATGTTTAGATCCATGTTCTGTAACTTTGAGAAACACTTCGATCCAATGAAAATCACAAAATCTAGTTTTTTTGAGGTTTCTTTCTCTAAAGTGGTTTCTTATGGGTTTAGGTTTCAAATGAACCTAAAACCCATCGTTAAAAGCTTTTATTTTAAAAAAAATTCAATAGAATAAAAAAAAAAACCTCATTTCCGCCCCGAAGAGGGGCGTAGGCCCTAGGTGGCCGCCCAAGGCTGAGCGTGGGTGCCTGCCTAGGTGGGTGCCGGCGGCCTCCCAGGGACTGTTGCCTAGTTTGGCCGCCTAGGCCTGGGCGATGCTCCTAGGCTTTTTGGACCGCCTAGGCGCAGGGCGGTCCACTTTTTTGAACAAAGTGTGAAATAGAGACATTGACTCCTAATTCCTACTGCATCTTTTGGGTCAATGTTATGACCTGAAAAACTTATAACACTTCTAATTTTTTAGTAAGCAAACGTAGCTTCTAATATTCATCTTGATGATTGGAAAAAGCATAACTAACTTCTAATTTTTTTGTAAGCAAACTTAACTTCTGATGTTCATCTTGATGATTGGAAGAAAAGCAAACTTTTGTCACTAAATACTCTTACATGGTACATATGCAACCAGTAGTTAGATATATGACTCACACAATGCATAGTTCTAAAGTTCTGGCTTTGGATTTGGCTTATAGTGATTTTCAAAAGAACTTGGAAACATCCTGCACGTTTATGGAGATCAGCGTCTTCAGGTTTCAATGGTTTTGATAACGTGTAAACTTGAAGGAGAATTTTGATGAACTTATTCATTTAGTAAAAAAGAAACTAATCTCCTGTATAAAGATAATAAATATGCATTAGAACAATTGGGTAAATGACCCCTATATGTGTTACCGTAACATGATCAATAATCTCTATGTTTATTTGGGATAACATAAGATGGCAAAATAATGTAATGCATGCCAATGACTGATTATGTACAAGTAGGGATAATGCTTGTACTATTCATTTTGATGTGTATGTGGATGCAAGTATCGATGTTAACAACCAAGAAATGGACGACCCTACACATTTTAGCTCTTGGCCTTTTCTAGGTGCATGACTTTGGCTTCTTCCGTTATGACCCTGGAGCGATACAATTCCTGAACTACGAGGAGATCCCTCTTGATCCTGAAGCTGCAGCTGTTGGACTGGAGATTCGGGTTGTGGGTAATGACAGTGGTGAAAAGGTATGTGTATTGTGCTTTGTACATTTTGAGTCATTGCTCATGGAACGCTAGACAGTTCTACAGTAAAATATTTCATGCGTATCCGTAGATTAAGAAAAGAAGTTTGTTACTTTGTTTAAATTTTTTCAATCATGATTGATGAAGATTTCATTATTAGACATTGCAACACATGTATTACATGTAGCATACAAAAGTTATATGACTCAATAAAGAACATTGTGCAGAAATAGAAAAGTAAGAGCATTGGTTGATGCATCATATGTTTTATGTCTAAATCAGTAAAATGTCTGGAAATCCATTACTTTGAGTGCTATGCTGATGCCAATAAG
This sequence comes from Amborella trichopoda, assembly GCF_000471905.2. The sequence goes on from NW_006498137.1 coordinate 288,224, forward strand.
AATCCTTTTAACTCAGATGAAAGATTCCATTTCTCCCGCTTGGAGTATATCTTTATAGGATAATTCTTGGTGATGTTTGCACCAAAAATTTGTATACAGTTTTAGGACATTGGAAGTAAACAATTACATGTTTGCTTGGTCTAAAAGAATTGCATTGCGTTCATTTCTGTGCAATGAGTTAGTAGCTCATTTGTCATAAGAGATAAGATTTTTGATGGTGATGGATTCTTTGCTTATGTTGTCATTATGAATTTCCAGGTTTCGATTTTGGCTGGGACCCTTGCTCGTTTGGACAGAGATGCTCCTCATTATAAAAAGTATGTTATTTTGTATATTTGAATTCCTTTGGTCTTATCCTATGACTGGGAATGGATAAGTACTTCCGATTATTTTTTAGTCATATGCTAAAACTTGAAACTTTTGGATCTTCGACTAAGTTCGCTAGGGAAACATGAGACAATATGCATCCATGTAGTTCTTTTCCTCTCTCATCAAGGATTGGTAAATCATCACTTGTATGCATCAATGGGTTAACCTACTGTTGTAGTAATCACATAGGTTTAGTGTCTCCACGAAAATGAATTTTGAAAATGATTTTCATGGTTTTGTATCAAATGCAGAATGTTTCCCAGCTCTTCTTTTTTGAATGTTCCAGCTCCATGGTCAGAGTAACCTATACATCCCTGCCAACCTCCCATAAGAAGCTTCAACAAGGAAAACCATTACCATTGTCTATGAAATCCCCATGTGACTAAGATTATGCATGTGATATATGCTATGAATGAATTTTGTGTCATTCTCCAGAAAATTGCTAAAATTCACTAGCATTTTTTATGTTGATTGTAACATATTGTTTTGAATTCATCCATTGATATGTCAGTTCTGGCTAGTCCACTTGAAGTGTCCTATGTTCAACATTTTCTTCCCAGTAATTTGTTACTACATAACTGGGTCTTTCCTTTCTGGAAGTTGGTGAAATATTGCCCGCTGCGTAATGTATCTGTGGACTTATTGGAGCATACCCCAATCAACATGAAACATAGTGAGGAAGGAATCAAGGATTCACATATAGAGGGTGTGAACTGGCTAGGGATAGGTACTTGTGGAGGTGATTGACTTTCTTTGTTGCATCTCGGCACATGTCACACCTATTGGGGAACTGTAATCTCCTGTCCTGAAGGTTATCATCTGATAGAAATCTTGTCCCTGACTATCAACCAGCCAAAACATGATTTATGAGTGCACATGCAAAGCCAACCGTGAACTTGGAAGTGGCATATCTCTGTTTTAAGGTCATAACAGTGTTACTAAGACTGGACCTCGGGTCGAACCAATGGAGGCACTGGTTCGATTGGACAGTTTGAGCTGGATCAGTTCACTGTCAATCTGGTAAAAAAAAAAACAGGAAAATACAAATAAATTAGAAACGAAGAATAAGGAAAAATCTAGAAATGTAAGACAAATTAGAAAATTATCAGGAACGTTAAGAAAATTATACATTCATAAATACACAAGATTAGAAGCCAAAGTTACAAAAAATATGTAAATACAACTCACTATATCATATGATGCCCTCTATTAGGGCACTAATTCTTCAAGCAATGACCATTTAGACTGTGAATTTGAATGGAAATGAGCAACTAAAGTGAATCACATCCATTGAACAAAAATTTGGCCTCCTTGCTGCCTAGGCAGTGGGTTCTGGGAGGGCATGCCTAAGGCGGGTGCCTTGGTGGTCTGGGTGCCCACCTAGTGCCATCCCTGAAAAAAAGAAAAAAAGAAAAACAAATTCAAATCCACCCAAACAAAAATAAGGCCTGGTATTGCCCTTCTCTCTCTCTCTCTCTCTCTCTCTCTCTCTCTCTCTCGGGTCCATGTGCTCTCTCTACATATGAGAAGAAGAAGAAGAAGAAGAAGAAGGACTGCAAGTGTTTGATGCGTGGCCTCTCTCTCTCTCCCCCGCACACACACACACAAAGATACACATGGACCCATATGCTCTCTCTTTACATGTAGAAGAATACAAAGAAGAAGATGACCTTCAAGTGTTCAATGCGAGGTCCCTCTCTCTCTCTCTCTTTCTCTCTCTCTCTCTCTCTCTCGATCTCGACATATCCTCAAGTGTTCAAAACCTCTCTCTCTCACAAATACGTATCCAAAAGGGAAAAAAAAGAAAAGAAAGCGAGGATGGTCTTTAAGAATTTCATGCGAGACCTCCAGCACACACATACGTGCGCATGCACATACACACACACATTCACAAAACACACACACACACACACAAAGCAACATATGGCCCATACCCCTGGGTGGCCCGCCTAGGCAGCCGCATCTGCCTTCTTGAACATTGATCACATCATATCGCTATGAACATATCCAGCTATCCATAATTAAAAATTACTAAGCCCCATGGCTCATGCTGTCATGCTCCCACTGGCTTACATAAATTCATAAGGAGTCAAGGACAAAAATTCATGAGCCATGAATTCATGAAGGCACAAAAAAAATCAGCCCACAATCCCCTTCCTGTGATCCCACAGTTAGATTGCTATAAATGCTCTTATATATGGTAATGCTAAACACGAATAAATCCAAATTATGTGCGATCATCATCTTCATCTTCATCTCCTTCTTCTTCGTCATCATCATTGAATTCCTCACCAGTAAAACCCTCTAAATCAGCATCTCTACAAACTATGAGAAAGATTATATATTACTTAGTTATAAACTTATTATTTACTAATAAATCATATGCATAAGAGCGTAAAAATCTTACTAAGTTATTAATATTTACTATAAAATCAAGCTTTTATAGTTTAGCATAGAACTTAAAATTTACCTCCTTGTGGTGGTTCCATCTTCATCTAGTCATCTGATTCTTTTGCAATGCCTTCAAGAACTGTGTGCTATTGCTCAACAACCCATTCTTCAACTATAGTGATCTTCACCATGTCAATTGGTCCGAGCATGTGGGTCTTTGAATGGTCCTACATTTCTTAACATTTCATATTAGTTAAAATTTTAAACATAAGAACTTTACAATTGTTGAATGCATAATAGCAAATATTAGAAGAAGCTATTGTCTATACCTCAGCCTCAAGTTGTATTGCATGAAAACCAAGTTGTTCAACCTCTTATGCCTCAACAGATTTTGCATGTCCTTATGTATGCATTGGCGCATGCTCCTATTCCTCGCGCATCCCCTTGCATTGCATGTTTGGCTAAGGATACAAGCGGCCAACTTTTGAAGTCTGAGAGCATCCCTACCAATTTGCTCTTAGCCTTTTAGAAAATAAAAAAATGTGAGATATTATAATTTCTATTAAACCTTAAGAGGATAAAAATTCGATTAATAAAATGCATTATGTGAAAGGAAACTGTCATGTTCATATAAGAATATCAATAAAGAACTGCATCCAAGAGACCTTGGTGAGGGATGCGTTGAATCGTTGATGACATGAAGCTTTGTGAGACCTTGGTGAGGGATGCATTGATGCTGGCTATGGCCAGGGCTTCTACCTGTCTGGGACTCCCCCCGCTATACCATACTCCCACCTTATCCACCCTAGAATCTCTCCCCATTCTCCCCTTATCAACCAAAAGCAAGCCTCTGCTTCAATCCCCTCCCATCCTACTCCGCTGCTTTCTCAACCTTCTACCACTCCCTCTCCCTGCATCTGTTCCCATTAGATGCTTCCCTCCCTCCCTCAATCCTAAGCCTGGCTGTCCCTCAATTTCCTCCGTATCAGTCCCTTCAATCCTGTTTGATTGGGCATTTTTTCCCCTGCAGAGATGATTTCAGAAGTATAGAGAGGTGGGCTCAGAAAATTTGGGATGAGCAAACTTTGGTTGCCGCCCTCTCTCAAGCGGCGATTTGCTTTTCTCTTTCCCCTCTAAGGCCATCTTAGATAGAGCTCTACAATGGAAAAATCCCCCATTCAAATGAGCTTCTCTTTTGCTTTCGCGGTGGACCACTGAGTTTGGAGCTACTCGTCCCCACATGATCTGTCTTCGGGCTTTCCCGGTTGACCACTGAGTTTGGATCTACTCGCCCCCACATGATCCGTCTTCGGATTGCCCACATCCCTTTACAAGCATGGCATCAATTGACTTTCAAGAATATTGGAGATGCTTGTGGAAACTTCATATCTACAACAATGGAAATCCCTAGAAGTCTTGCCCTTGGGGTCCATCTAGATCCTCATCAACACTGTGCATCCCAATTTTATCCCGTCTTTCCTCTTGCTCGTTATTGAAGGCCTTTTCTTTTGCGCCTCCCTAACCTGGTACCCGGCCTCACCCTCTGTAAGTCGCCATATCCAGGATCACCACGCAGACCACACATGAGCCCCAAACCTGACCATAGTCAGCCGGCTGATCCAAAAGGGTGGACTACCGTATCTAGAAGGCGTAGGAAAATAGCCCATTGCAACCGCAAAAGGGATCATCATAAAGCCCACATTGTGCGACCTAAGCCACCCATGGAAGTGCCTCATCACCCCTCTTGTGCTCATGCTGCCACATATGTGGAAGCCTCGGTCAACACCCCCCATCTGCCACCCGCCCACAATACTATGATTCCAGCATACCCGTTTGTCCCTTCCTTGAGCCCCTACACCCATGTGCCACCACCCTCTTCCCTCGTCCAGGCGGCCCAATCAATTTCGCCCTCTCACGTGCCCACCCTTCACACCCTTGGCCCTATCCAGATGTCACCCTCTCCTCTCATCCCTCCCCATCCCATAACTTCGTCCTACGGTGCTCCTCTCTTCCCCCCCTTCCCTCAAATCTTGGTCCCTCCATGTACCCACTAACTCCATCACATGCGGTCCCCCACAAGCCTTTTGCTTTGGTCGTCGACCTTCGCCCTCTTATCTCAACCGTCGATCTTGGATCCAGGGACCTTGGTCCTTATGCCACCGCACCCTCTTCTCGCTCAACCCCTATCCTTGCTCTCTCTCTCTCTCCCTCCAACAGTAGCCCTCAGCCAGAGACTATGATCCCCCTCCAACATAACCCCTCTTTATCCCTCTCTGTCCCCTCAGTTGCCACCTCCACCCCCACATCCTTCCTCCCTCTATTAATTCACGATTCCACCAGCAAGCACACGACCTCGGCCTTGGCCTTGCCCTCACCTTCGCCCTTTCCCCCCTCTTGTCCTCTACCAACACCTCTAGAAGTCGCCTCCCTCCAACCACCGCTCGTATCGGTCTCTCTTGATGCGGTGGGCTCATGGCTGGATATACTTTCTTTGCACGTTGAGGCCTTCCAAGCTATGCCGTCTTTGCTTGACGATTCGCCGAAGGTGATACCTCTTCCTCTAGAGCCTTTGTCTCCCGACTCACCTCTCATTGATCTCAACTTCTCTTCGCCCACCCTTTTGCCCTCTATTACTGCCGCTCCCCCCCCCAATTCCCCCATATCCAAGCCTAGACTTGGAGTCCCCTTCCTTATATTCTCCGGCACTCCCACCATCGAGAGGAGTCTTTACCCACCCCCATTCTCTTCCACTGACTCCTTTTATGCCACACTAACCATATTTTCAGCCACCTTTCTCTGGCCCTGCTTACTTCAGTGGCCTCTCCCTCCCCTCATTTCCCCTATGTCATCCCTTGATTCCGTTCAACCCCTCTCAGCCCCTCCAAAGCAAGCTTTACTACCAACTTCAGCCCCACCCTACCCCATCAACAATGAGTAGGCCCCCCTGTAACACTTGCACTGTACCCCTCGTTCCATCCCACCCCATCCCACCACCTGAAGCCCCACCAACAGCCCACCCCTCTCCCACTTTTCATCCCAATACCACGACACCGGAGCCTTCACCCCAATCCCAAGGCCACTGGCCCCCTGCAGACAATCGCACATCTCAATTCTGTGGGATCAAGTTTCATTGAGGCACTGGACAACGCCCAAGGGGACATTAACACAATCTTGAAGGTTATGAGCCTTTGCTACAATGGCCCCCAGGAGGCCCTCATAGCTTTCATCTTTCCAGAGGCCGACTGTCAACCCAAGACTTCTTCTAAAGGCAGAAGAGAGCTAGCTAACCTAGCTTTTGGAATTAGCTATGGTCTTGCATCAGACGTTGATCAGGGGACTTCCTTCGCTCCCCACAACTTGGCGGTCCTCCAGACATGTCCCCTCCCCCCCTCCCCCCCCACCCACCCACCCTCAATTATGAAGATTTTGACATGGAATATCAGGAGTTTGGGTGAACCCCAAAAACACAGAAACACCCTCAACTTTGTTTCCTTACACTCCTCTACCATCTTGGCTCTAACAGAAACTAAACTCCCTGCCCCATCCCTTCCTCTTTTTCGTTAGGTCTGGGTGGTCACGACTTTATCAATGGGTGTCTTTGGACACTCAAGGGGCCTTTGGGGGTATTTGGGACCCAACCTCCACAACATCACTTCCTCAGCCGTAGGTGTCTTCTCGGTCTCCATGTCCCTTGCGAGAGTGGCCGACACCTTCCCTTGGAAATTTACAGTTGTATATGGTCCCAAGGCCCCCTCTCTCAGACCCTGTTTCTAGGAGGAATTGAATAGGGAGCTCTGGTCTTCCACCACAATTGGTGCATTGGTGGGGACTTCAACATCACCCGGTGGTCGAGGGGAACTCCAATTCCCCCATCTCCCATTTTCGACCTCATGACGTGGATAGAATTACTTGATCTCCTCTTCAAGGGGCCTCCTTTACTTGGTTGGACCATTTCGCCAATTCCACTCTCTCCAAGTTGGATAGGTACCTCATTTCTTTGGGTTGGGATGTTGCCTTCCCAAGGACTCATTCCCTCGCCGCCCTAAACCCACATCTGACCACTGCCCAATTCTCCTGGACACCGCCCCTCCCCTTTGCATCTCCAAGCGTTTTAGATTTGAGTTGGCTTGACTAGAGGAACATAATCCTCTCCACTTCATTGGACTCTGGTGAACCTCTTTCTCGAACCAAGTCCACGGTTGGGCAGGGTACCGCCTCCAAAGTAAGGCCTGGAGTGCCCAACTTCTGGGCAATTTTCGTACCAAAAAGGAATCCCTCCTACATGACATTCAACAATGGGATTCCATTGAGGAGCATCGCTCCCTCTTGGATGATGAGAGAACGGCTCAATCCCAAGCAAAGTTTGAGTTACAACTCCTACTATGGAAAGAGGAGATATATTAGTCACACTGATTCAAAGTTAAATGGCTGTAACACGGTGATCTCAACATTACTCCTCAAAATAGCCAACTGCAGAAGGAGGGGCAACACAATCACCCAGATAAAAGTTGGGAAGAAGTGCTCGACCAGGCTCTGTAGCTCGAGAGTGTCATTATAAACTCCTTTCGGAAACTCTTCGAGGCTTCCAGGGGCCTAAGACCTACATTGGCAAACCTAACCTTTCAAACCATTCCCCCCAACTTGGCAGCCTGGCTCGAACGCCCCTTCGAGACGGTTGAGATCCTCAAGGCCATCTCCAACCTTGGTCAAGATCGAGCCCCGTTACCTGATGGATTCCTGGTCTCCCTCTTCAAAACCTTTTGGGACTCTTTTAGCGAGGATCTCCTCGCTTTCTTTCAAGAATTCCATGCCAGAGGGATTATCCATTGAGGAATGAATTCCACATTCATCGCTCTTGTTCGAAGGGGCTGAAGAACTCAAAAGACTTCAGGCCAATTAGTCTCATGAATCATCAATAGCTCATAAAAAAATACTCTCCAAAGTCCTCGCTTCAAGTCTGCGAGAGCTGCTTGGTTGGGTGATCTCTCCCACCCAAGGAGTTTTTCTTTAAAGATAGGCAAATCGTCGATGGGGCCTTCATAGCCCATGTGGCCATCCATTCTAGGCACCTCGCCAAATCCCCTGGTTTGATCATCAAGCTCGACTGGGAGAAAGCCTATGACCACGTAGACTGGTCCATCCTAGACGAAACCTTTCTTTGTATGGGTTTCGGGGCCCAGTGGAGAACCTGGATCAGAGGCTGTATTTCAAGGCCTTTTTTCTTCATCCTGATCAGTGATTCCCCCAAAGGCTTCTTCTCCCCTGTAGGGGGCTCCACCAGGGCGACCCCCTCTCCCCATTTTTGTTTGTGATTGTTGCCTGAATTTTCAGTAGATCGATCTCGAGAATGTACCTGGCCGTTTGCTCAAATGTTTGACTGATTTCCCACCACCAATATGCTGATGACACCTTGCTGTTTTGAGAGGCCTCCTCCGAACAGCTAGAGACCCTTCACCTCTTCCTCAAATTGTTTGAGATGGCCATGGGCCTTAGGGTAAATATGGCCAAATCAAAGATGCTCGGTGTGGCAATGAATCCTTCCCTAGGGGCTGCTCTTTCGATGGGTTGCCTTCCTCTTTTTTGGGCCTACCATTATGATTAGGCAAACCTAGACTCTGCCTCTAGAGCACATTATTGATAAATTTGACCAAAGGTTGGCAGGGAGGAAAGGCAGATTCTTATAATCAGCGGGTTGTCTTACCCTTATCAAAGCCATCCTTTCTAGCATCCCTAGCTTTCATATGTCTCTATTCCATATGCCGTCCTCGCTCGTCCTCCGCCTTGAGAAACTCATGAGAGCTTCCTGTGGTTCAGGCCTTGGCATGGCGATAAAACTCTCTTCTGGCTCGACCCGTGGCTGGACGATATCCCTCTGAAGGAACAATATCTCATCCTGTTCCTGCTAGCATAAGACCCCAATGCTATGGTGGAATCGCAATTTGAGACGGTGGGTAATAGGAGGGTGTGGAGTTCAATCTTTAGAAGACGTTGACTGATTATGAAGTGCAGCCTTTCTTAGGCCTCTCTGCCACCCTAAGCTCAAGCTTCCTCCCTTTCCAGGGCCTAGATAAACTACCCCCAACCACTCTGGAAGCTTCTCGGTGGCTTCCTTCTACTTGTTCCTTTCTCACCCCTAAATCCTTCACTCCCGGGCTGTTCCCATTGTGAACAAAGCTTGGACCGCCCTGGTTCCACCCAAAATCTAGTTGTTCAACTGGATCGCTGCTTCTTAGAGAGCCCTCACAGTGGATCTACTGCAAAGGAGGGGGCTCCAAATCCCCAACAGGTTCATCATGTGTATTGACGAAGAGGAAAGCAACGCCCACCTCTTTATCTATTGCAAGCTGGCCTTCTACCCTCTGGGCCGATCTCCTCTAACTTTTCCATTGACAATGGGTAACCCCACCCAGTGTTCCCCAACTGTTTTGCTCAGCGCCTCAGCCTTCTCACCCCCTTGGCCGAAGGCTGGTAGACTGCTGTGGCGGGCCTCGGTGGCTGCCACTTTTTGGGTCATCTGGAATGAAAGAAATGCCAGAATTTTTCGCAGTCAGAAATCCACCATAGAAGTTTTAAAGGAAAGAATTAAATCCTCAGTCATTTTCTGGGCCACCCACTACAATCTTTTCAAAACCTCTCCCACCCTGACCTTCTCCACAGCTGGGCTACCATTCTGACCTCCCTAAAGATTACCTCGTTCTTCCCTCTGGAGACCACCCGATGAGGCCCAAATTGAATTCAATTTCGATGGGTTTTCTCTCGGCAACCGTGGCCCAGCAGGTATAGGCTGGCTATTTCGCAACAAAGACAGCAATACTTTGTTTTCTTTCTCCATCCCAGTTGGGCATTCAGATTCTCACTGTGGAAGCTTTAGCCCTTCGGGAAGGACTCAGGAATTTTGATCCTTCTTGGGGCCAATCCCTCAGCTTCAAAGGCGACTCTTTCTGTGTTGTCTCCTGGGCCTCAGGCTGAGCCTCCTGGGCCTCAGGCTGAGCCTCCTGGCCTTGGAGACTCGACAATGTTTTTGATGAAATTACTGATCTCAGTAGGATTTCCCATATCTCTTGGAGACACATTTGGAGAGAAGCTAATGGTGAGGCCGACACCCTCGCAGCTGCCTCACTCTCTCAAGCCAATTTGCTTACCACGCAGGGAACTGTTTAATACTTTTTTGAGCACGTGTTCCCCCCTTCAGCTTTGGTTCTTACAAATTTGGTTGTCAAAATATCACTGTAAAGCATTTTTTCGGTTAACTATTTATTTTGTATAGGGCATCTGCCTGTGGGTAACATATTTTTTGGCTGGAACCTGTCTGTGGGTGGCCAGCTTCTATGTCTCCCCCTTTGTACTTATTTTTGTGGTTTAATAGAGTTAACATATTCCAAAAAAAAAACTGTGACATTCGTTTACCACATCTTTCTCCCAAAATCCTCTCTGCCCCTTCTAATATAAGCTCATCTCCTCTCCATTGCTCACTTGCATGTGCCTATTAGGATACAATGTCTCTGTCCTCATATGCAAGCCTTTCTATATCTTAGGATTAGTCAAAAATGGGGATTTGTTCTATAAAAAATTGGGTTTGGGCAATAGACAGCTGCATGTACATGACGATGCAACTGCCCATCCCATTTATTATCTATACTCTTCCAATAGTCTTTTTCATTAGAATCCTTATGTTCAAAAGTTGCAGCAATAGCCTCTGTGGCCCAATACCTCATGGGAGGCCTAAAATTACTATTCGAAATCCTCAAGGGCCAAGTTACTCGAATTACATGGGCAAGTAAGGTTTAAAACTGGCTCCCATTACCCTTCCTAGAACATACGAAATCCAAGTGAGCACTTGAGCTAACCATGACTCTCAGGCCATCCTTTTTCTGCTAAATACAAACAGTGCTCTTGCAGCAACTGCTCCAAAGGGAGCCCACGGTTTTAACCCCCCACCCCCCCACCACAAAAAAAAAAAACCTCCAATGGAGTGTTTGCCCATATTATCAGCAATAACCCTGGGCCACATGTCATGGTCACCACTTCTTCAACAATGTTCTTAAACATTCCAAATAATGTCTTCCCTATCTTTAATAATATAGAGGCATTCGCAGACCTCAAGAAAACTGTCCCCCTAATATATCTCAACTAAATGTTTATGGCCCTCTTTCACATCACTGCACCCATCAACCATGATGGAACATTTATGGTTGGCCCCATCTCCCTATATGTTGAAATGTATCCCTTAACCCCTTCCACATTCTTCTTTTGTTTTTTTTTTGAGAAGAGCAGTTGCTGCAAGAGCATTATCTGGCCGTTACAGTCAATCTAAAGTCTAGTACTTAATCACCAATCACCACCCAAATCTCCTATCGTTCCATGCTTAAACAGCCACCAATTAGGCAATTACCTACCGAAAGTCCCTAACCACGAATCTCCAATTCAAAATTTCCAAACCACAAATCCTCCAATAAACTGACAGTAAATCACCACTCACCAAAATGTGCACTTCACAAGAATCACAACTCTACAATACAAAAAGTCACACAAAGGCAAACCTGTTGGCCATTGTAAAATTTAAATTCGTATTAAAATTAGAAAACCCTAATTTTTTACGAAAACCTGGACAAGTACACAAGAACAAAACAATAAAAGAAGAACCTCACTTTTCTAAAAAAATATTGAATGAAGTACTTTAGTAATTGAAAAAAATAGTATTCATATCAATAGTAATAGTCAAAATAGAGAAATCTTAAGATACTAAAAAACACCAATAGTAAATATGGAACAGCTTCCAATTTTACGGACCTTGGGTGCTCCAATTGCATGTCCAACCGGTTGACCTGGTCTGTGCCATCCTATTTTAAAATTCACTGGCTTATGAAAACTGTACAAACAATGCTTATCATGATGAATCGGCATTTGAAGAGAGTTATTTGACTTGTTTCAACTTTCAGCTGGAACAAGTCAAGCGAGTTCATGGGTGACTCATGAATCGTGTCCGGGGTTTGGCCAAAATGTTGGCAGCATGTTCATACAAGACCTTATTTGGCAGGTAATCGTCTCAGGCGGACTTGGGTGTGTCTAAAGTTCGACTTCACCTGATGGTTCTTTTCGATACGAAGCGTGCAAGGGAAAACTTGATGTTGCGTCAAGGAGGTTCAATTTTCATATTGTGACTGGTGATTAAGAGGTTCACAGAATATCTTATGGGAGGAATGCAAACAACTGGAGGAAAAGGATAAATATTGCATAATTCAAGTGGACCGAGAAAACAATTTAGGGAGGAAAAACAGGGGAAGGGGGGGTTGGTGAGTGAGAGCTGTCTAAGTAGGTTCCTTCAAACTATCTTGTCTGCTCCATTTGTTTTTATTTCCCAACTTTTTTGAATCCTGTTTCTTTCCATATTTATTTTAGGGTTTGTTGTTTTACTAAATTTATAGAATGTAATCACCCGTTGCTCTCTATGAAGTTAAAATGCAATCCTGTATGCTTGGCATTTGATATGTCACAGACTTGTACTTGGTTGCGGTTTTTTAATATAGTTTTACATGCCACCACATTGTTCATTTTACATATTATTGGTCATAAGATGGCTTCATTTAATTCTTTCTAGCTGTTCTCTGATAATATCCATTTTTTCTTCTTTTTCTGGGATATCGTCTGCATCAACTTAAATGGTTTGTCTTGAACTTTCTGTGCAGGGATGGGTATAATGACTTCAATACATTCTACATGCAGGTAATAGGAATTCTGTCTTAGCATCTGAAAATATATTATATCCGTCCAATCATTTATGCAAGCTCTGTTAGTCTATCCCAACGACCATCTTTCAAAGCATTTTGTTACTCTTGGTGAATATCCTGTACTCAAATGATGTTACTCTCTTAAATACATTGGCTTATAGGGTAGAAATTCCAATTTTCGTCCCTTTTTTTTTCTTTTTTATGTTTCATCAGAGTGAGAATAAAAACCTTTTTTTTGGGAAAATCAGAGTGAGAATAGAAGACTTGGATTGATAGACCATGGACCTTCTTCAAAATGCAGTGGACAAATATTGAAATACTCGCATAATATATATTTCAAATGGCACTAGAAACCATTTTAAGGATAACTGATGAACATTCATGCAGTAACAAGAGACTTTGGAAAAGATGCCTCCTCATTGGAGAGGAATTGCCCGAAGAACTGCAGTTTGCTGGTTGTCCAAAGATTAAAAATTGAGTATGGGTGTTGAGAATGGGATTACAGTTCTTATCGATAGTGTGGGAGTAAACCTAGTCATGGATACACTATGACTTAAGACATGATAATATTGTTCTAAAACACGAGCAGGTTGATACATATTCTGTTTTGAAAGCATATTAACTGAAATGGACCATCGTTCATGCTCCCCTGAAACTTCAATTCCTCTAGCAATCTGCAAAGAATTACCTATGTTTTACCTAGTATTCCTGCATTTTACTTTATAGGATGATGTTAAACCCATATATAACGTTACCCAAAAAAGGGAGAGAAAAAAGAAAAAAAGATTTTGGATGGTGTTGATATGGTGTGCTGCTTGTGGTATCTATTCATGACTGTTTATTGAAGCATCTCTATTTATTAAAACTGACCTCTTTTACCTTTTTCTCTTTAAATCTTATTGTTGGAAAATGTGGTACATTAGTCAGTTTGTAATTGTCATCCTGAAGATTATTTTTCCTTTAAGGTAACTTCCCAATAAAACTTGACTTACATTTTTGTTGCTAGGAAGATGTTTGTCTTTGGTGTGGTTCAAATGATATTCCAATTCCTCTTCTATGTTAAGACGTTCTTTTAGTTTTTCTTTAACCTTTAAGATATTTAATTTGCACCTAGAATCAATATCCTTTTGCAATGTCGTGTTTTCCTTTTTTCCCCAGTGATCGACATTTCATGGGTATCCTTTCCTGTTTTTTATCTTTACCATTCTTGTCATCCTGAACTGGTTTGCTTTTGGAATGCTTTCTGATTCATAGAAGTTCCTTTCTTTTTTTTAAAACTGTTAACCTTGATTCATAGAAGTTACTTTCTGGAACTGAGATATTTGGTTTGATTTATATTTTTCTCCAGTTGCTTTATTATCTCTATAAATCTAACTGACTACGTACTGTTTTTACTCTCTTGTGGTATTGTGACATTCATGGATGTGGGAAATGTAGGTGCCCAATGAAATTCGTTTTTTTAATTATTTTTGCCACCATTATTACTTTGGAAAAACACCCTGGAGGAATTATAGCACTGTATGACCTCTGGAAACAGATTACATGTTTCGTTGTTCATACTCTCCGTGAATTGTTTTGCAGTTATTCTTTTGGAGTATATCCAATTATGAATTTCTAGCTTCTATTGTATTAGATTAACATGTTTCTTTTGTTTCACTCCTCTCTATCTCCATGTGTGTGTGTGTGTGTGTGTGTGTCTTTTATTTTTTATTTTGTTTTCCTAATTTACAGTTCTTTATTCAGGCAGCGTCTGGAACTAAAGGGGGTTCAAGTGGATCACCGGTTATTAATTGGCAGGGAAGAGCAGTTGCCTTGAATGCTGGAAGCAAGTCTTCAAGTGCTTCTGCATTTTTTCTTCCATTAGAAAGAGTGAGTTGCTGTGTTTCGCATTGCTGCTGCTTTTATTTTCTTCTTACTCACAGCTTTGGTGGTTTTCAAATGTTATATATATATATATATATATATATATATATATATATATATATACTATANACTATACTATTATATAAGTAGTAGTGTAGT
>NW_006498137.1:302884-361625 GCF_000471905.2 Amborella trichopoda
ATATTTGAAACACTGGTGGTCTTTGAAGATGATTTGCAATTGAGATTTAGACTGGGTTTAGGAGAGCCACCCATTGGAATTGCTAATTTGGTGACTGCTGCTATAGGTACTGAGAACCACCTACCAAGGACTCGGTTCCACTCCGGAATCCCTATACTGCCGTCCGGGGAGAGGGATTTTGCTCCTTCACGATTCATAAATTTTAGAATCCTGATCCTTCCAATTAGGGATCAAGGTCCTGAGTTACAAGGGTCTAAATTTCCTAGCATTATAGTCTAATATAGTGGTATAGTGTAATGTAGAAATGTGGTATGATGTAGTAGTATAGTATATCTACCGGTGGAGTATAGTATAGTGGAATATACTGCATAGTATAGTATATATTGTATTGTTGTACTGGTATATAGTAGATATAAGGAAGAGACTACGTAATGCCTATGGGCGAAAATGAACAGGATTTTCGCCCATAGGCTCGGTGCTGTCCGATTTTTTCGGACGGTCTAGATTAAAAGACCGCCACGAACATAGCATGTCCGTTGCATTTTTTAAAGCTAAACCGCAACGGCTCTACGAGAGCCGTTGGGGGGCGAAACACTATTCAAATTTGCCTATATGCAATTTTAAAAGTTTTCCTAGAAATAAGTATAATAGCATATAGTGTAGTGGAATATAGTACTATAAAGTATAAAATTTAGTATATGGTGTAGATATGGGGACTTATGGCCTCACTGAGGATATGGCATTTAATAAAGCAGAATGGAGAACTAGGATTCATGTAGCCGACCCCAATCAATTGGGAAAAGGCTAAAATGATGGTGATGATGATGATTTAGTATATGGTGTAACGATATAATGTTGTATAACATTGTGGTTTATTGTAGTAGTATATACTATACTACCATATTGTAGTTGTCATACTGGTATATAGTACATATAAGTATAATAAGATATAGTATAGTAGCATATATGCTATACCACCATACTAAGTGTGCTCTTGGGCCCTCGACTTTTAACCTGAAGGAGCTTGGTCTTGTATGATTTACCATTTCACTTGAACAAGTTTGGATCGAGCTCCTCCACATATTGGGATCAAGGTCCCTAGCTTTTAGGGTGTACGGATTGTAATCGGTACCACAGGGAGCTTTGCTTGTCACGATCCCAAAGTCCAGATCCTGATCCGGGATTTGATTTGATCCTGATCCCCGGTAAATATGGGTGCGGCGTTGTGCTCTATACAAAGGAGACAAAGGAGGGGTGGGGACTTCTTTCCAAATCAATCATAAAAGGGGGTTAAAGAGCAGTCTTTGAGTGTCTTCTCTTTAGCAAAAGGGCATGCAAACCAAACTCTGTTGACTGACATAGGTTCCTTGATACTGTTGCACTTTAAGCTATAAAGTTCCTTCGTGAACACAGTCTTAGACCACATTGGAATGGACCGAATAACATGGATTTTTATTCCTCCACCTATTTAGGAGTGAAAAATGGCCCAACTTCATCTGCTCCACTGTTCAAGGGTGACACTTTTGTGTAACCCTTTTCTTAAAAAAATGCAGACAAAATGCCCTTAACATGAAAAAAGAGAAAAACTGTTTTCCCCATTAGTGAATCACTACCTTGCTTTATGGAGTTGTTCAGCCTCCAAATGGGGCCTTAAGATTATACATTTGTTATTGAAGACCTAAGTTAGTTAGGAATCGGGCTTGGGTCAAGATGGTAGCAGCTGGGTTTTCATAGCACTACATCTCAAATTCCATTCCCATGTAACCTTCTCAAAAAAAGAAAAAAAAAAAGAAGACCTAATGCTACCGAGGAGTAATTCATCATCATCATCGTCCAAGCTTTATCCCAATTATTTGGGTCATGAATCCTATTCCTCCATTCTTTTCTAGCAAGGACAAGAAGTAATTACATTTTGTATATACTTCAAACTGAGTTGTGTTTACGAGAGTTTTATCTTACTCACTAATTGGAAGCTAGGATTGTGTTCTATAAATAATAAATTTGTTTAAAAGGTATTGAGTGGACAACCCCCCCCCCCCCCCCCCCCCTTCCCTACTCCAAAAAAAAAAAAAGGAAAAAAAGAACAAAAAGAAGAAAACCCACCTGCCACGTTCGTATGTCACTCGCTACATTTTCAGTTTTATTATGAGCTGGCCTAAAGTTTTGTACTTGATGATTTGTGATTCTATTTAGACTCGAGGATGCATGAGTTCATCAGAAGAATCTATTTTCTTTTATGCTGATACAGCTCTCAATCTTCTCAAACAAGTGAACCCTGTGTATTTTAAAATAAAATTGCAAAGGATAACAGTATAACTGCTCAACCAATGAAAGTTGAAAGTTTTTATTAAAATCAAAATTTCCATATGGGTCTCGTTTATCATTTGATGTAAGGTGATATGATTCCAACTGCTAGATATTGACTGTTGTATTGTTGCTGTTTACAGGTTGTGAGGGCCCTAACGTATTTGCAGAAGAACAAGGATGCTAATGGAAATGTTTGGGAAGCCACAACTATTCCTCGTGGTACCCTTCAGGTTTGTCCATTCTCCGAAGTTTTTGTACTCTTGACATACCTCTCTATTACTAATCAAATGCTGGAAAGTAAATATAAAGTTCAATGGAAAAATATTTGGATTCTACTTATGACACTAAACATATCGTTGTCAAGGAAATATAATTATAATAAGCATTGCTGTATCAAAATAATAACATACCTCCTAGATCACTATTGAGTTATTCCCCTACTGAAAAAGATAAAAATGGATGTAGAAAGTTCTTATTAATATGCACCTTTCTATTATTAAGCATAAATTGTCATTGTTGTCCGTCCAAAAATCATTGGAATCATCAACTGACCCAACAAAGTTGTTTTATAGTTGGAAGCAGTTTCATGGAAGCACAAGAAGCTTCTCTTAATAAGCTGTTGGGATCTTGCCGTTGAATTTTACATCACTTGTTTTCTTCCATGTGGCATATATTATTGTCCAGCTTATTTGTTCCTTTTTTGCAATTCTTTAGATGACTCTACTGCACAAAGGATTTGATGAGACTCGACGATTGGGACTTAAAAGCCAAACTGAGCAGGTAAACATGCTGGTTGTTATTGAAATTATATTTTTTAATTGAATATAAATGCTTGTTTCTTGTTTGTCTTGAAAAAAGATTTCCGTCTTCATAAGACTGACAAATTTTTGAAATTTTATATATATATATAAAAAGCGTAAACATGTACTGAACTTTTTTTTCAAGATTTTCTGCTTTAGCTCTTTAATATGTTGTGACAGTTTCTTTTGTATATGATGATTAGATTGTCAGACAGGCATCACCGATTGGTGAGACTGGAATGCTTGTTGTTGATTCTGTGGTGAGTTGTTTATTCATCAGTTGGTTGTCTAGTTGGTGCTACAGTATTTAGTGCAATATGTAGCTAAGTTGGTGGATGATATTTTAAGTAGCTTCACCATCACCTATGAGCATTTGGCAGGTTCCTGGTGGGCCTGCACATAAGCACTTGGAGCCAGGGGATGTGCTTGTTCGAGTGAATGGGGAGGTAATCTAATTCTACTTCAATCTCTTTTCCGAAGTCCAGTTATGCATCTTCTAGCATGTAGCTTTGGCTTGAAAATGGGCCATACCACCATCCACGTAGAGTTTTCTTTATTGATACGAACTAGTTTCAAGGCATAAAACTGTAGACTGCAATTTGCTTTACTATTTGTAAAGAAAAATTCTATTAATTTGTGTGCCTTTAATGACAAGATGTATTGAAAATCATTTTTATGTTTTTCTTTTTATCTTGATTTGTTAATTTCACTTGAAATTTCAAACCTAGACTTAATACTCCGCTATATCCCATGCTAGTTAACTAGTTGGAACTTGAGGCATATACTATCATACCAATTTCAAAATGATTTGACAAAAAAAAAAAAAAACTGTGCATACTCTCTCTCTCTCTTTTGGTGTTTCTTTTTTTCTTTTTGGTGCGGGGTTTTTTGGGGGCGTGTGTGTGAAGGTGAAAGCATAAACCTTCAAATTCTCCGAACCCTAAGAAGGGTTTAAAACATGACTAAAAGTTTTTCACAAAGGAAACCCTGGATCTATTTCGAGAAGGATGATAGAGATGTTTCCTTTCTATAAAAATAAAGTGTTGTGCATGTGAAGTTTACTATTGGATTAGCATTCTAAAATAAACCTTGTGCTTGTATATGTGGTTGGCATGTATGTTACTCTAGGCATGTGTGTACATATCCTCACGTGCTTCTTTGTTCATTCTTTCTGACTTAAAATGACATTGCACCTTAGGTCATCACACAGTTTCTGGTACTCGAGAAATTGCTGGATGATAATGTTGAGCAAACAATTGAGTTACAGATTGAAAGAGGTGGATCTCCAATGACAGTGAAATTGACAGTAAGTCAAAATTCTTGTACTTATATTTGGTGGTGCATTTCCTTGAAGTTGCATTTTCAACTATGATTTATTGTGTGGTGTGCATGTTCTCTTAGGAAATGCATGCTCTTTCATTATGTTGTTACTTCTATGTACCTAATATGACCTAACAATGATGCAGGTTCAGGATTTGCATTCTATTACGCCTGATTATTTCTTGGAAATCAGTGGTGCAGTGATTCAACCTCTCTCCTATCAGCAGGTTAGTTACGTAAGGGGTTCTGCTTCCATGTTTGGAAAAGATACTGGTTCCTACTTCTGGAGACCATCTATATTACCATTGTTCTACTTGAAAATTTCTGTTTGCTAGAACGACTTGTAGGCTGACAATGTGCAACTGCTTGGAGAGAATTGAATTTAGAGGGGACTGGAGTGCTTGTGAATATTTGCTTGTGGATCATGATCATACACACTTCTATGCAGAAATGCAATACCATGCACTTGTGTGTACATGTTAGATAGGGTCTTCCAAGACATTGCATGGACCTTTCAACTATAATCCGCTGATTAAGCATATGTCATAAGTGTGTATGTTCTCAAAGACCATGTGACACATGTTATGGGGTTAAGAATATATATGTGTGGTTAGGTGCCTTAATCTCGCCCTCCGGGTCGGGTTGACCTGGTGGTGTGGTTTCGGGTTCGAGATGGACCCGGGACCTGAGATCACTCTCTCGGGAACCTTGTGAAGAAGACACGGGCAGGAATACCAACCAATGATAGAGGAATTAGGGTCGCAAGGTGGGACTCACCTCGCGTGGGTCCGTGATGCGCTTGGGCTAACTCTCCTGGGCGCCCTCTTAGATCACGAAGAATGCCCCCCTGGCCTGTGGCCGGTTTGGAATCGCCTCCCTTGACCTATTTTCTTCTTACCTGCAAAACACACACACACATTAGAGTACAGACAAGTGGGTTTGAGGACCCCACCTTGTCATAGGATGAACACACGTGCGTGTGTACTCAAGGAGAAATGAAAGAAATGGCATAAGAGGGACCATGTCAATTTGACAGCCTTACGACGTCTCCTTGACAAGGGACTTTTAGTAAGATCCTATAGTAAGGAAGAAAGGGGTGGGATAGAGGAAATGATAGAGGAAGGGGAGAGATGTTTGAAGGCTAGTATGTCTTTCAACTAGTCCTTCTGATAAAGGTGGACGGAGGTTGGTTTGGATTTCACCCAACTCCTCAGAGGCAAAGAACAAAGATTTTTGTAAAGAGAAGAAGAAGAAAATGAATGAAAGAAATGATGAAGGTCAGCTTGGTTCTCGCTGAACCCTCGAAGAATGGAGCCGTTTGACCCGACAGCTAGGCGAACGTAGTGACAAGACTAGTGCGATGATTGGTTTGGCGCGACAGCTAGACGAGCACAGTAACTGGATCGGCACAACGGCTAAGCTACTCGATGACCAGACGGACGCCGCGATTAATCTGGCACAGTGACTAGTCTAGCACGGCAGCTAGACGGGCAGGGTAACAAGTCCGGCACAATGGCTAAACTACTCGACAACAAGAATGGCATGACGACTGTCCTGACACGGTGACTAGTCTGGCGCGCAGCTATATGGGCACGGTAACTAGTCCGGCACAACGGCTAAACTACTCGGCGTCAGGACTAGCACAACAGTGCAAGTGCAAGGCTCAACCAGCCCTCCAGTCAAACAAGAAAAAGGAGATGAGAGATCAAGGAAATTGTGCCCAGCAGTGTGTAAAAGTGAGAAGGAAGAAAGATCATGCTCGGCGGTGTTCACTGTCGTGCGCAACAGTCAGAGAGAAAGGAAGGAAAATCACGTTCGGCAATATGCGCTGCTGCGAGCAACAGACAATGAGAGAAGTGAACATCACTCTCGGCAGTATGCACTGCCGTGTGCGACAAGCTGATAGGCTGAGAAAGAAAATGGACATTACGCTCGGCAGTATGCACTGCTGCGCACAACAGACAAGAGAGAGAAGAGAAATCATACTTGGCATTTGCACTGCCGTGCGCAACAAACAAGAGAGAAGAAAAATTACGCACGGCATTTGCACTGCCGTGCGCAACAGACAAGAGAGAGAAGAACCATTACGCGCGGCATTTGCACTGCCGTGCGCAACGGACAAAGGGGGGAGATGAAAGTCATGCTCGGCATTTGCATTGACGTGCGCAACGAACAGAGAGAGAAGAGAACGTCACGCTCGGCAGTAAGCACTGCCGCGCGCAATAGGCAGAGAAAGAAAATAAAATCATGCTCGGCATTTGTACTGCCGTGCGCAATGAACAAGGAGGGAAGAGATCGTCACGCTCGGCAGTATGCATTGCCCTGCGCAACAGACTGAGGGGAACATGAGACGAGAAAGAAGCAGAGAGAAAAAGAAAGAGAAGAGAAGAAAAAGAAAGAAGAGAAAGAGAAAAGGAAAGAGAGAAGAAAGAAAAGGAAAGAAGAAAGAGAGAAAAGGAAAGAAGAAAGAAAGAGAAGGAAAGAAGAAAGAGAGAAAAGAAAGAAGAAAGAAGAAAGAAGAAAGAAGAAAGAAGAGAGAGAAAGTTTACCTTAAACCCGGAGGTACCACCAAAAGTCTTCTCTCTCCTCTCTCTTTCTCTAAGACGTGACCAAATCTCAAGCAAAAAGTAGAATTTTATTGATTTTCTTGGTTCCATTACATGAGGTGCGTGCTTGTTTATATAAAAGTGGGACCCGAAGGTGGGTGTACACTCAAAAGTTGACCTAATTGTTAGAAATTAACAATTAAGTGAATTATAAATATTCTAAGAAAATGGGGCAAAATGACGAGTTTGCCCTTGCACCAACAATCCATGAAATTCCAATTGAATCCCTGCTGTGCCCAAGAACTCTTGCAATCTTCCCGAGTTGGTTCGAGGTCTTTCCGGTCTCCATTCGGCCGAAAGATGATTCTTTTCTTGATTGGCTCGGCCGTTTTGATACCATTTTCGAGCCACAGATCGGGTCTTTGGGCCACGACCGCAAAGTGCAAAAATCACGAGGAACGTGCGATCTTATTTTAAAGACTACGCGCGTTTCTTGATGTTCTTCGATGATTTCTTCGCTGAATATCGACGAGCAAGTCGTCATGAGCGTTTGGCGACGAATGTGGCTTGACTTAGTGTCCGAATGACCATTTTCTATTTTTTATCCTTTGGCCGGATTTTGGTTTCTGGTGACCGGAAAGTGCAGCAATTTCATACTCGTCGCATGTCAAATCTGATCGTCCATCACGTGCGAGGTTCGGCTCTGATGACGCCTCGAACCTTGTGCTTGTAATGGGTCTGATTTCGGGTCGATCTGACGTGCGAATGTCATGATGTGGCCGCTCAATCGAGGTGTTCTCCTGCTGGAAAACCTGCAACCTTGCCTTGAATCGTGATCTTCTCTCATGTTTTTCTCTTGGCTCGGGCCACTACATGGGTAGTGCCACATATCAAAATGCTTGGGTCGACGAAACGAACACGCCCGTAAAATTTGAGCTTGATCCGGCTTTGGATGAGCGAGATATGGCTTTTAAAAGTTGAGCCCGAAACCCATGAACACAGTTTCCATAAATGGAATTTGGTCCACTGAGGGTGCACGGTAATAGCGTGTGACTTATCCATTTCGGGTAATTTGGCCATAACTTGGTTTAGGAATGTCTGATCAAACTGAAACTTGGTCCCTGGGGGTTTTCGGATGTTCCGGATCCAATGACGGTGGTCCCATGGTCGTTTGAAGCTCCGATGATAGGGTTGTAGTTATAAAGTCCATTTCAAGGCGATAGAGGCTGATTTTCCCAAAACTATTTTTGTGTTTGTACTGCCTTAGACTTGTCAGATTGCGATGAAACTTGGCAGGTGTTCTTAGGAGACCTTTATCAACATTCTTGATCGCTCTTGGGTCATTCTGAGACTGTTGGAATTTTGCTTCTGGATCAGGGCTTATTATCCTACAGCTTCCATAGTCTACTGGCACTTGGTATTTGTGGACCTAGGTCGCAAATTGCTTTTCTCTTTATTCGCAACGGGGATACAAGTGTTAAAAAATACCCTTAAACAATGTGATGGTTGATTTTACTAATATACAATTGAGAAAGAAATGCAGGGTATTTGTTTCCTATTAATTTTCAATACGTAACTACACAAATTTAATGCTTATGACATTGAAGATATCATGAATAAGGATCGTCTATTTTTTTGTTTTTCACACATTTGGCAATTTTATAAATAATGGGCTTGAAAGGTTGTCATTAAGACAAAAAATGCATGAATGTGTGAGTCCAATATGTGTGAATCTGCAAGTTCAAACTTTCGACGGATGGTGTTTCTTTAACAGTCTAACCCAAAATTTTGGATGCCTTTAGCTTTTAGTTTATAGAATTTTTTTTTGTGTGCATCTGAGCTTTTTTAACAAGTTTTTAATATTATTCTTTTGAAGAAGCACTGCATTATTGCATGGCAGTATCCTTGGTTGGGCCTTAACGTTAACCCACCATTTTCTTGATCTTGTTCAATGCTATATTAACAGTCTTCCTTAACAGTGGAAGGGGTTAGAATTATAAGAAATGTCCAATTCTTTCCTTTTTTGGAATATAGTTTTGTTCCAAATAAGAAATATGTTTCACCTGGCATGTGTTATTACTTAGTGTCCTAGACTTCTTTTAAATAAGCTCATTAGCTAATGAGAAGTGGAGTGTTAAAATTTTCATGAACTACTCTTATATTTGGAAGAAAATTGATTAGATTTTTTCAGCTGGACATTTCACTATCTAATGCATTCATATTGTTATCTGGTAACAGGCCAGAAACTTCCGTTTCAACTGTGGCTTGGTATATGTTGCGGAGCCTGGGTATGTCTTTACGTTTTATACTTCATGGGTTTCTGTCATTTTCCTTTCTTGGTCTTCCTCTATTTTCAGATTGGTCCTGTATATTTTTTTTTGTTATCCCAGGCATCTTCTTACATATGATTTGTAATTCTTATTAATATATTGTTAAGGACCATTAAATGAGATGCCTTCAAACGGGCATGAATTTTTGCTCCAGGCTTGGAATATCAGGAACTTATGTTCCAACAATGCTGTTGGCTGAATAGTTCATGGATCGGATAGAGGCTACATTCCTCTGGAAATGATTCACCTTTCTTTGTGATTTGTGCTTTTTTCACGGGGGAATGTACATCTTTTCAAATGTTGGAGAAAGATGCTTGCAACCTCAGGTGATTACTATACATGGCACATGCTCAAGCTTCGATGGAGCTGACTGGAGAGCTTCTCACACACAAGCCAAGGGGAGAGTTTCTAGGGTTTTCTTTTAGGAGAAAGAATCTATGAGAGAGAGGGCGCTTGCTGGTCTCTTGGAGAGAGGATGAAGAGGAGGTGCATAAAGAGCTAGAGGAGAGAGGTGTATGAATGGTCGGTTTCCTTAATAGTAGAAATCGCTCCCTCTCTTGTCCTCCCCTCTATTTATATTAAAAATTCTCTGGTTTCCTATCAATATGGAAACACTCTCCTCCTTAATTTGTATAGGACTTCATTCAGATTGCCTCTATGTTAATTCCTTTGCTAATTAGAATGGGATTTGAACTAGATTTCCTCATCCATGTCTACTAATTTGGATAGGATTTAATCTATATTTTGTCATCCAAAACTAGTATTTTGATTAGGATGTTCAAAATCCTTATCCCACTCAATTTATCTCACATATCAATCCTAAATTTGTTAATGTGCCTTACTCTTATAGCCAACATGGTTAGCAAATCACATCCCTGTGAGGAATCATTCCACCCAAGAGTCGGACAACCCTCATAAACCAACATTTCCCACTTCAGTCGGTGCAAATATGAGTAAATCTCTCTTCCTTACTTTGCGAATGTGTCATGATGAAAGAACTATCCCATATGCCATAAATGAAATTCGTCGTGAGATATTTAAAAACTAGCACATCCCAATTGGGAGAACCACATTAAATTTCTATCAAACTAATGTGGACCGCCTCTACTCTTTATTCAAAATTGCTCCAACTTGACCTAGACTTTGTGATTCAGTATTCTCAATTAATACCTCCCACGCTTTATACTCAGAGAATAATCAACCTCATTGTACACTCATGTTCAACTTATTACATGAAAGACATTTCTCATTAAAATCTAGAATTTCAATTGCAATTAAGTAATATATTTGATTTAGTATTTTTTAAAAACACTGTTTACAAAAGATTACACTTGGTAGAAACTCGATATAGCTGACCTGCTAAGTGTCATGATGTGCATGGATGTCTCTGGTACCAATTATAATCTGATGCCAGTGGTCTTACCCCAATCTCAATGTTATTCGATTTGACCACTTTTCTACCTTTGCTTCGAACCTAGTCGAATCAAATCACCATGGGAAGACACACTAAACTAGCTAGATCACATCTCCACTTTCTAAGATAGTCTTATGGTTTATGAGAGCACTTGGGTTCTTAACAACTGGCATTTATCACATGGTATAATAGGAGACAGGGATCATCTTGTTCACCTCTATGTATATAATAGCAACAACAACGACAATAATAGTAATAGCAGCCGTAGTAGTAATAATCTTGCTAAGCACGTGTGATATGATCCATGTTGTAATTATACCATACAGATTTTAGTTCTGTCGTTGCAATTATGCACATTAAGGGTTGCCCCAATGTGCCTCACATGAACATCCCTACTGCTCACACCTGGCTTTTATATAGGCTACGTGATTCAATGGGATGTTATATAGATCATGTCAATTTCTGATATGGAATCTCATCTCATCTCAATTCACACACCTCGCACATTGCATCCTCCAATGTCCCTGACATTGAGGGTGGTTAACCTTGCATGACTAGAAAATCTAGCCTGCTGAAAATTCAACTAACAAGGATCATGTGGCCTAGTGTGCAATATTTGTGTCCAATGAACAAAAATTCGGTCGCCTTGCAACCTAGGCGTCTGTCTAAGCGGTATTTTTTCCGAACCGCCTAGTCGTGGCCTAGGCGGCATGTTCTAGGCGGGTCCGTCTAGGCGCCCGCCTAGGCGCTCGCCTAGGCGTTAAAGGTGCCTGCCTAAGCGATGTAAAAGACGGCCGCCTTGATCTGCACCTTTTTATGCCACTTGTCGGAAATGCTTTTTGCATGTAACAATATTTAGTAATTTATTGGTGAACCAAAAAATGGTATTAATTTAGTTTTAATTATTATCGAGACGGATTAGACTTTTTATGCTACTTGTTGAAAATGCTTTTTACATGTAACAATTACTAATTTATTAGTAAATCAAAAAATAGTATTACTTCGTAATTTTTAATTTATCGAAAATGCTTTTTGCATGTAATAGTAATTATTAATTTATTGCTACACCAAAACAATAATATTAATTCATAATTATTAATTTATTGAAAATTCTTTTTGCATGTAACAGTTATTAATATTTTATTGGTAAACAACAAAATAGCATTAATATGTAATTATTAATTTATTGATAAACAAAAAAATAGTATTAATACAGTTTTAATTAATATATGGAGGGATTAGACTTTTTATGCCACTTGTCGAAAATACTTTTTGCATGTAACAGTCGTCATCATCATAGCTTTTACCCAATTAATTGGGGTTGGCTACATGAATCCTGATCCCCCATTTTACTCTGTTAAAGGCCATACCATCAGTGAGGCCATGAGTCCCCATATCTTTCCGAACTACTTCCAACTACGTCATTTTGGGCCTACCCTTTGCCCTTTTCAGTCCTTTCACTTGAACTTACTCGTACCTCCTAACAGGTGTTGTACATGGTTGATGCTACACATGGCCAGCCCTCCTAAGTCTACTCTCTCTCATCTTATTGCCTATTAGTGCCACACCTAAATTCTCTCGAATGGATTCATTTTGAATTCTATCCCTTCTTATCTTGCCACTCATCCGTATCAACATCCTCATCTCCGCTACACTTTTCTATGGGTATATTGTTTTTTGTCCGCCCAATATTTCACCCCATAGAGCAAAGCTGGTCTCACAACTGTTCTATAGAACTTGCCCATCAGCTTCATTGGTATGTG
The DNA here is from genome assembly GCF_000471905.2 of Amborella trichopoda. The sequence continues at coordinate 315,365 of NW_006498137.1, forward strand.
GCGATTGCATAAAATTCTAGTTGCATATCTCCATTTCGTCCCATAGAGTAAAGATGGTCTCATAATTATGTGTGCGACATCTTCCTTTGTCTCTCCATTTTTCTGAATGACCGACCCAAGATATCGAAAGTGCGGTCTTTTTTGTACTTCCTGACCGTCATTCTTAACTACTTCCTCGTCTCCACTTCTATTACTCTGTCTTAGTTCGGCTAATTTTCAAACCTTTTGATTCTAGAGCATCCTTCAAAAGTTCTAACTTTGTGTTGACTTCGTTTTAGGTTTCATCGATCAAAACTATGTCATCTGCGAACAACATATACCACGGGACCATATCCTGTAGGTGCCTAGTTAAGTCGTTCATAACGAAGATAAAGAGGTACGAGCTCAATGCTGACCCTTGATCTAGACCTATTGTCACTGAAAATTCACTCATCTCTCCACTACTTGTTCGTACACTAGTTAGCGCTCCATCATAAATATCCCTCACCAAGTAGATGAAGTGTCTGGAGACTCCTTTCTCTTCCAACACTCACCAAATCAAATCTTGAGGTACTCTATCATAAGCGTTCTCTAGATCAATAAAGACCATGTGGAGGTCTTTTCCCTTTAACTCTAAACTTCTCAATCAGTTGTGTAAGTAGGAAAATAGCCTCAATTGTTGACCTTCCTAGCATAAAACCAAATTGGTTTTCAGATACACTCGTTTCATGGCATAGTCATTGCTCATTCACACTTTCCAGAGCTTCATAGTATGGCTCATAAGCTTGATCCCTCAATAGTTCGCACAATTCTGTACGTCTCATTTGTTCTTCTAAATAGGTACCACAATATTTTTTCTCCATTTGTCAGGCATTTTCCTTATTTTCAACACCTTGTCGAACAACTTCATCAGCCAGTCAATGCCAATCTCCCCCATGCACTTCCAAACCTCTATCGGGATACCATCTGGTCCTAAAGCCTTTCCTATCTTCATCCTTTTCAAAGCTTTTTTCACCTTCGATATCCTAATCCTACGAAGGTATTTATGACCTCCACCTTCATTTGTACCAACAGTTCCTTCTAACGCTATGTTCCCATAAATTAATAACAGTAATTATTAATTTATTGGTAAATTAAAAAATAGTATTAATTCATAATTATTAAGTTATCAAAAATACTTTTTTACATGTGACAATAATTATTAATTTATTGGTAAACCAAAAAATAGTATTAATTCATTTTTAATTAGACTTTTTATGCCACTTGTCATTTTGCGTGGCACAATAATTATTAATTTATTGGTAAATGAAAAATAGTATTAATTCGTAATTATTAATTTATCGAAAATGCTTTTTGCATGTGATAGTAATTATTAATTTATTGGTAAACCAAAAATAGTATTAATTCGTAATTATTAATATATAGTATATGTAATAAAATGGGGGGAGGTGTGGGCGATCCAACTTAAAAAAAAAGACAACACAGGTTGTCTTTGGGTCTGGGCACCTGCCTACCCCGAGCCCAAACTGCCATGTTTTTTAACATTGTTTGTGTCCAAACCATACACGTGCATTGAGGAAATGGTAATACCATAAAGCAATAATATCGAAATTTCTAAGAGAGAATAAGTAGAAGTGTGAGTTGTGAATTATCGGTTATCTCTATGACTCCATTTCTTGCAACTTTTCCTAAAATCTGTGTGCACACGTGCGTGTGTCTAATCTTAAAACAAGAATTCTTGTTTTGCACATGGAGATAACTAGAGGTGCTAGAGGTGAACAAGTGGTCATGGTTCACAAATGGTTTTGTACTAGTAGCATATGTTTTCCGCTCGGAGTCCCCATCTATGGATTCTATCATTTGTGAATAACCTCTTTGATGCCAAGTAAATCAAGGGGCCTAGTATGGATTAGACTTTTCCATATAGCTTTTAGGACCTCTTTTATGTTCTCATAATTTCTGATCACCTCGTGGACACTCTTGAGAGAGAAGTACCCATCTTGAGAGGGAACCTAGTTGATTTCTAGTGCCCATCATTGCGTGCAACTCCATGGGAGTGCTCTTTGGTGACTGAGAGAGTGTGTCATGTATGTTTTTCCTAGCACATGAATCTCTCCTTATGGTCTTGGAATCCCATAAGTTGTGTCTCCAAAGGTAGTTCTTCCTAATTAATGTTGACAACATGGACGCTGCTCCACTTGCCGACTCCCATCCTACCTTCACTTTTGGGTTTACAATCCGAGTTCCAATTGTCAGGACTTGGGTGTTTTTGGTTAAGTTGGTTACCCCATAGGAAGGCCTATTGAAGTTTCTCAAGGGTTATTGATTGTGGTGTAGGGGAGTATATTCACTGAACACCAATGTAGTATGATTGGGGTGCGATAAGAGTTTATGAGAGTTAGTATTCCTGGGTATGAAAGTGATGCAATTTTCCAACCTTCAAGCCTAGGCAGGAATTTATCTAATGGAGCTTGGCAGTGGTGATATGTAAGTTTTCCTTCGAAAGTGGAACCAAGGTAAGTTACATGTAGGTCTGGGGGTTGCAATTCAAAAAAAGCAATGACTTTGATTTTAATAGAGTTGGGGGAGTGGAAGAAGAATATAGTTGCTTTGATGTGGTCTTTTAGGGTCCTGAGATGGTTTGAAGCGATCAAGGGAGGTTTTGAGGGATTGGTGAGCTTGTGGATGAATTGCTCCAAAGACCAAAAGGTCATCTATATAGAGTAAGTGGGAAGGGGGTGGAGGTGACTTTCCAGTCTCATGCATGTCAATGATCTTGTTGAAGCATTCCATGGCTAGAATGAAGAGGAGAGAGTGGGTTTCCCTGTCTTAGTACTTTTTGTCCTTACAAAGTCACCAAAAGGGGTCCCATTTAGGATTATGAAGTACCTAGGGGTGGCAATGCCCATTTTGATTCACTTGATGAGGACTCCCCAGAATCATATCTTTTTAGTTTGTTTAAGAGAGTCTCAGTTAACGTTGTCAAAAGCTTTGTGAAGGTCAACCTTAAGGCAAAAGTAGCTTATTTGTTGTTATTAGCCATACTGTACGTAAGTTTGTGGGCTATGAAGGCTTTCTTAAAGATGCTCCACCCTTGAAAGTGTTGTGTTTTTGTGGCCTTTAAAGGCCTAGAGAGCTTGTAAAAATGAATTTTTATTATGGAATATGCACTTCAGCAAGTGTGTGTGTTGACTAACACAGAGTTGGGCGGTTTATGGCCCTGATTATGTCAAAAACCTTTACCCCTAGGCATATGATAGTAGGTCATCCCTTGTTGAGGTCGGCGAGATGCCCATTGATGATGTTTGTAGTCCAGGAGAACTGTGTGGTCTCCTGTATGCAGTTTTAGGTCTATGAGGGCAAAACCCAAAGCCTCAACAACCTTTCTCACAGAATATACACATGACAATTGCATTACTGGGAAGTAGCCCTATAGAGGGACACGTGTACATGTGCATAGAGAGCCCCTTTTGCACTGTGGTGACAAGTGTTAGACTTGCGCTTAAAAGGGGGGACTGAAATCTGCATTCCAAGATCATGGTCCTATTGCTTATTGTTGAAGTTGGACAAGCCAATCATGAGCTCTTGCCGTGAGACTGTGGGTCATGGGTCGTTGTTGGGTTGGATAAGAAAACAGTAGTGGATCATGGTTCTTGGGTCAAGTGGAGTGCCCTTATTGTTGCTAATTTTGACCCATTAATAGCAGACCATTTCTAATATATTTTATTTTGGTATTAGAAATGTTTTACAATTTTTTTCAAAACTTTAAAAATTTATTTATACTGTAAAATTCATTAAAATGGCAATTTCAAAAATTTTCAAAACTTGGAAGGCCACATGTGGGGACCAAGGATCTTGCCCCCATGTGTGTGTGCCGCCCATGTGTGGGGTGTGTGGCCTTGAGGGGCCCACGTGATGCCCATAGGGGGGTGGCACACCCCCCCTATATGTTTTATTATTCGACTTTTAGTGAAAAGTTTAGTTAGTTAGGGAATCTTTTAAAATTAAAATAGATTTGATTCCTATTCAAATGGGAGTTTTACTTTTAAAAGATGGGTGTGGTTTCTATAAGGTTGCAACCTTAAACAATCCAATTAAGGCGCACCTCCAAATTTTATCATAGCATATAATTTTGGTGTAAAAACTTCTTAGGATTATCTCAAAGTCTATTTTCATATCTAATTATAAAATTTTAAACTCCAAAAATGGTAAAAATCAAGTAGATCTATAAACATATGAAGCTCCAAAAAAGGTAAAAATCAAGTAGATCTATAAATATATGAAAATCTTGAAAATGGACAGTCTAGATCATATATTTCAAAATGCACTATGTCTGGGACTCAAAATCTTCTTCTTTTTTTTTCATATTCATACTACATCTCAATGTCGATGATCAATTAGAGGGTTTTCCAACATTAAAACAACCTTTTTCCGGTGGATTTTTGAGGTGCATCTTTAATTCTACATTTTAAGGTTGCAACCTTGTATAAAATTTTTCCTTAAAAGATTATCTTTGACTTCCTATAGATTTTGGAAGATATCGATAATACTAAAAGTGGTTATTTTTTTAATTCAAATTTAAATAGAAGTTGGACATGGGTCAAAATATAAGAGGATAAGGTTCCTATTTTCCAATCATGATGACTAATTTGTGGGATGGATGGCTCAGATTGAATCTCTCTCACCCCACAGATTTTTTAAATATCCTAATGGTCTAGCCAGAAAATACAAATAAGGCATACTTGGAAGAAATCCTATTCAAAGGGGGACATAGATTTGTTTCTAATTAAACCTATTTTGAACCTCTGTCAATATCTTTTATGACAAGATCTCTCTCCCATGCCAAGATCTCTCTCTCACACTCCAAGTTACGTCGCTCTCTCACATGCCCCAAAGATCTCTCTCTTGCCATATTTCCCCTTCCTCTCATGCCAACCTCTCTCTCTTCCATATTCTCTCATGCCACCAAAAAGAAAATAAAATAAGGGGGTGGCATGTGAAACTCAATAATTAGAGGTGGCTGTATTTTTGAAGAAAGAAGGGAGATGCCCAGCTTAGGGAGAGATCAACTCACAAACTCAGCTCTAATTTGTTCCTATAGGGTTTCTACCTAGTTGAGTTTTTGAGCTCTCTAAAACCCTAGATTGAAAGGTATTGCCCGTAAAGCGTTCCTATCTCAGAAATTCCAGCAAGACTTAATCAGGTGTGGGTTGTGTTGAGCCCTTTGAGGGGTAATCTTCTCATAATTCATCTTAGTATTTCAGCCATATTTCACATTTTTCTATGAATTTTCAGAAACATATATTGTACTCAAAACTATAGTGGAAGATTGTTTAATGCTCCTGAATGTTTTTTTATTTGCCTTGCTAAAGATCTTAGGTTGCATCTAGGGTATTAGTTTTGATTTACAGCAGTACATAATGGCCCATGTAAGTGGACTTCAGGTATAGTGAATTAAAGAAAAGAACACCTTGAGTTCCACATAGCCACTCCTTTCAGAAGGAAAGCTTCTTGGTTTGGGCTATTGATATGGTTGAGGACTAACTTTAGCCTATTAGCCATAATGCTGTCACCTTATGGATGGCGTTGTAAAAGGCTAAACAGACTTAAAATTAATCATGGAGAGAGGGCCTTCTTCTTAGGGATTGGAGTTGTGCAAGTTGAGTTGGGGCTTTTCATAATATTTTTTTCTTTTGAAGTTGTCTTTAAGTCAGTCGGACTTGGTGGACATCCAAGACTGACAAGCTGAGGCGTAATTTGTTGGACTATGGCAGCCTAACTTGATAGGTGATGTGGTGGACCACGTGCAAGAGGCGCTTGACCACAGTCCTGGCTGGGCAGGTGTGTTGACTCTATTGTTGTGGGAAAATTTTGAATTTTGAATGTGTAAATGTTCCAAGCATGGTTTATGTCATGGCCATAGGCCATGTGAGATTGGGTGAGTGCACATGCAATGAACTGAGTGGGTTGTAATGACCTTGCCTGTGTGAATTGGCATCATCGGCAATAATGACCCATTCAGTGGGTAGGCTAGATCTGTAAACCTTCTCCCCCTTGATTAGCCATATGGGCACTCATTGATGTTGGGGCATGCATGGGCTGATGTAACTGTCAAACCATGCGGTGGGCAGTAATGTGATGCAGGCAATGAGGCTATATAAGCCCCTTGCCTTGACCCTTGAGGGGCATCCATGGCTTATACAACCAAGTGCATAGAGTAAGGGCCACGACCCTTCGTGTAGTGCTTGTGCATGTGTCGTATGATTGTCTGCTCCATTCCTTTTGTGTGGCTTTGTGGAAGGTTGGCCTTGCTATAGTCTTGTTTTGACTTTGGCTTGGTGTAGCATGGTTTGGCTAAGTGAAAAGTTAGCCCTTGTGACAATTGCCATATGTATGGTCCTATGTTTGCATTATTTGTTTCTAAAGAATATTAATATTGGATATAAGGAGATTTGGACTTATGAAGTGCAGAATAAGAGAAGGGATCACATCCTTCCCAATCTGAACTGTTGATTTCAGAATATTTGCTATATCATTTTGATTTCATTTCCAAAACAAGACCATTCATGATTGTAGAATATTTCCTTTACCATTATGGACACTTTGTCAATTTTTTTTTCCTGAAAGGCATAGTAGTGCCTTTTATGGAGATCATCAAATATTTTCTATTCACGAAAAAATTGGTCTGGGTTGTTCACTTTGTTGGTTATGGGTTCTATTCAAGCTTCAAGTTTTGCAATTCAAAGGTTGCAGTGTGAAATCCAACATCACCTTAATTGGTAACTGGGTTCACAATTTGCAGCATTTGCTGTGAATGACCAGGTATAGTTTGTTGTTTCTTCTTTTCCTTCATAATATCTCATCTCTTTTTTTGACTAGGAAACATCCTGTCCCTATCCAAGATTATTTTGTTCTGCCTGGTGGTTTAGTGAGGTCATTGACCGTCTCACATAAGACTGATTTCCTGGCAACAGGCTGGCCCTTTTCTGTTTTGGACCTAAGGCTGATTGGGCCTGGCAGCAGGTGCATGTGCATGCGTGCGTGCATGTGTGAGTAACAAAAATGAACAGTTTTCAATTGTTAGTCCAAGAAGATGTCATTTGTGATGTTATCATTTGGATATGTGATTGGGAGATGTGAGGAGAATAGTGACAAAATGGTTTTCAATTGTTAGTGCCAAGAAGATGGCATTTGTGATGTTATCACTTGGATATATGTATAGGAGACAAGGCCCCCTAAGTGGAAGCGAACTTACTCTTCAACTTGTTGGCTCTAGCTCTGTAGTATAGTGCAGTATAGTATAGTATAGTCCTGGCCTTTGATTCGTGAGCGGGGCCATGAGTACAAGCATCATAAGCAAGGGCATGTGAACCAGTAGCAGAGCCGATTGTTTACCCATAGCTTCCTGATGCGTAATCTACCCATCACACCCTAATGATGTCAAGATAAAATTGAACTTCCCTTTATGAGTATGCAATAGCTAAACCCACGATCAAACTACACAAGTGTAACAAATTTACACTACACTATTAACTTGATGAAAAGTGGCAATGGGAGCCTACATGGCTCAGAGTGGATCATGACAAAATAGACCACTTGGGATAAGTGTGGCAACTAGATAAAAAGGAACTATGTAGGTATATAATTATCTGGAGATTTCTTTGTTCCCTAATGAGAATGATTCTATGGGTCACAGGTCCAGGTATTTTAGAAACATTATTTCTTATATTTATAGTTCACACTGCTCTAAATGGTGTCTTCAAAACTTTTTTTTTTTTTTAGGGAACTACAATAGTTCCTTGACTAATTGGAAACAATTGGTGTGCAAATTTTTTCTAATTTACATTTTGACCAAGTTTTTTTATTCAGCACGAATATCGATGATGGTATTTTGTAAAATGCAGGTACATGCTCTCCAGAGCTGGAGTTCCTCGCCATGCTATAATAAAGAAGTTTGTAGGAGAAGATATAGCTAAAGTCGATGAACTTCTAGCTGTGTTATCCAAATTATCCAGAGGTGCTAGGGTTCCTTTAGAGTACGTGAGCCATGTGGATCGTCATAGAAACAAGGTATTTGATCCTATGATCTGGTAATTTGGTTCCATGTATTGTCTTCTTTTCTTGACATTTTCAGTCTTTTTGAACTTGACATCTTACATCCAATTTGGTATTTGATCCTATGATCTAGTAATTTGGTTCCATGTGTTGTCTTCTTTTCTTGACATTTTCAGTCTTTTTGAACTTCAAATCTTACATATCAAAAATTGGATGTTTTCCCTGTTCCCTGGAATTGCAAATCGAATTTTTTTTTTTAAAATCACAAAACACGAACACACTTAGGATGCTCACTTCTAAAAGTGCTGTCCCTGTTGCGGACGTATCAATGTAACACTTCTTGCCAAAGTTAATTTGCATCAAGTCTGTATAGATTTGATGGTAGAAGTGCGCTGCTGTTTTTGATGCATGGGCCATGTAGGATATGGCAGGGTCTTACCATCAGAGATTGGTGGCATTTCAGGGATGTTATAGAGATTCCACTTCCTTTAAATATGAAGTAACGATATTTTCATGGAAAACTGACTGGGAACTTGATACTTAGTCTGGTCTGAGGCTTCAAGCATTTATGGGCGTTTGAAATATTTTGTAAATCTGTTTTCCTTTTGTTGATATGTGCTGCATACGTGTCATATACATGCTGTACTCATTTTATTCGGTGAGAAGAGACTTATCAATGCAGAGAGAGAACTCTTAAGTGGTATTTGGTAGAATCTCTTCATATTTATTTTTGTGACAGTGTTGTACTTTCTGAGAATAGAACATGCCTCTATGTTGCTAAAAAATGCCATTCTGCTTTATTAGCTGCTGATGAATATGTTACAAATTTCGTTCTTTTGTTTGTGTTTGCAGTCAGTTCTGGTAACTGTTGACCGTCATGAATGGTATGCTCCAGCGCAGATATACACTCGAAATGATAGTACTGGTTTGTGGATGCCGAGGCCTGCAATACCCTCACAGCCACTATGTAACCCTGCTACTGTCAGTTATGATGAAAAAGAAGTAATGTGTAGGACAATAGCATCAACTGGTGGAGAATCTGGTATTCTTGAAACCAGAACCTCATGTACAGAGATGGAGGGAATGAATGGAAATGGTAGAATACAAACTAGTGGTGAAAGTAGTCCCAGTACACCCTTATTTCAAGAAGAATCAAATGACCCCAAAAGGGGGGATACAAAGAGGAGAAGAATGCAGGAGCAATTAGCAGACCAAGGGATGTTATCAGACTCTATACACGAGCCAAGAGAAGAAATCTTAGAAGATGCCCAGAACTTGGATAATACTGAGCCTATGGATGATTGGGGTGGAACTGCAGCTAATGCTTCAAAGGCCGAACAAGTAATAGAAGCCACTCTAGTAATGTTTGAGGTAAAGTATGCATCTAAATTTAACATTATTCTGGATTTTGTGGCATAAGAAATGGGATAATGTTTAATATATTGATGCAGGGAAATTTGAGGGAAATAGTAAAAACAACAAGGAGCAAAGCTAAACAAAAGCACAAGTCAAAGAAACCTAGGGTTTCTTCTCTATGCCTCAAGCTAGGGTTCCAGGGCGCCACACACCTTATATGTTATATGTGATTGAGCCTCTCAAGGCTCCACATACCTTATATATTATAATTCTCATACAATAATTAAAATGACTTATATTTCTTAATTTAAACTTAAATTTTGTAATGACAAATTTACCCATGTGAATAGAACTCGTGAATTGCTCTCATGAATAGTACTTGTGAATAATACTCATTAAATAAATAAACTATAAAAACCCAAGAATTCCTAGAAACTAAAAAACTTAAATTCAAATAAGTATAATTTTTCCATCCATCATTCTCTCCTGGTTGGAGAAAACTCATCCTCAAGTTTTTAAGTGTGCTAAGATGAATTCAGCATAAAAAATACCTTATTCAACTTTCTTTTTTTTGTTGGCTCAAATATCATTCCTGGTAAAAAAAATTCCTCAATAAACGGATCTTGATATGTATATTGAGGAATCAGGGCCACAATTTGCAGATTGGGAATCGACCAGGCTTACACTCCATTATTCTGATTCCAATGCCCTAAATCTCTTGAATGCTCCACCTCTACAATATTAATGAGGTCTTAAAAGGCCATGATTTGGATTAGTCCTCCTTGTTGCCTTCTCTCCATATTCTTCACCCTCTTCCAAAATCTCTTTATCATTATCTTGATCCTTATCATAGATATCTTGTTGTTCATCTAAGTATAATATCGAAGATTGGTGGTGAATTGCAATCAACAACTTGCTGATTTTTTATGCAATTTATATCAAAATCAATAATCTCATCCTTCAAATCGAAAACCCTAGAGTGATGTTTTCAGCATCTAGGCTTTTATCGCTATCCTCATCACCCGACTCCACACTCGGAGCGCGAAAGTGAAAAGTCTTGTACTCGAGATCCTCTTGTTCATTAATGAGGCTCGCGAACTGCTGTGCCAGTTGTTGTACTTGCCTTTCAAGTTCCTCAATTTTGTCATCTATGAGATCAAGGAGTGGATCTACAAAAATCCCCTTATAGGGCCTCTTCTCGCTACCATAGGTTTGCCGAAATCACAAACCCTAGATAAATAATCAACAAAAATTGCTGAAATCAACAAGATCTAGGTTGTTTTGGCAAAACTTTAGCCAAAATCAGCAAACCCTAGACCCCACTGTAACTTCCCCTCATTTTTGTTAGCCTAAGGAGCCAAAAAAAGTGGCGCTACAGTAACTCCGTACATGCTACAGTACTGAAATCAAAATATACATCCTTTGAAATTGAATAGAAATAAAAATAAGTATAATTTTTCCCTCCACCATATTTCCATCCTATAAATGCTAGGAAAGTCTGATCTTTCTTATTAAACTCAGTATATCCATCCTATATGCTAGGAAAGTTTGGTCTTTCTTATTAAACTCAGTATAACCATCCTATAAATGCTAGGAAAGTTTGACCTTTCTTATTAAACTCAGAAAGCACCTCCATTATTTCGTAACCCAAATTTCTTTGAGCCCATTTAGTGGTTCTTCTTTGTCACTGATGCCTCTTGGGCATGATATCAGCAAAAATGTTGAGATGCCCTTTCAATTGTTTCCTGGGAGTCTGTGATGCCTATCACAGTAAATTACAATCAACAAACTTAAATTGGTACCTGTAGAAAAGGTACAAAATTATATGGTTATTGAGATCCTGAAAGTGCAGAACTCAGCATGTCCTTTTCTTTCTGATTTTTTATCACTTAAGCAGATGATACCTATAAAATGATGATTAGATTTGATTGATATATGAACTACATAAATGGAAAACTATTGAGAAAATTGAAAGCAAATGTTCCAGCAAAGAATGGAATTTTAACATATTCTTTGCTGACATGATAACGCATATGATTATTATTTCTATTTGAAAGGAAAGGGCCCACATGCATAAATTAGTGTTAGAAATTCATAATTGTGTTCTTTTTACTCTCTTGCTATTTAACTATCGGGGAATTTCAAATCTCTCCTGATGATCATATCATTAACTGTTTTCTTTTTATTAAAAAGCCATATTAATGTCTCTGATGTTATCAGAGGAGGTAATAAGTTAATGAGTTAGAATATGTTGTTATTTACTCTTTTCAGGCTCTATTGACTGTTGAAATCACTAACCAATTGCAGGTGCATGTACCACCGTCATGCATGCTTGATGGTGTGCACTCACAACATTTTTTCGGAACAGGAGTTATCGTCTATCATTCACAAAGCATGGGTTTGGCTGCTGTTGACAAAAATACTGTAGCTGTATCTGTTTCTGATGTAATGCTTTCATTTGCTGCATTTCCAATGGAAATTCCTGGGGAGGTAGTTACTGATTTTGAGCTTGTCTAACTCCAGTGAGAATTAGACTTGAAATAGACCCACTAAAGATTCCTTGCCTTTGCACATCAGGTTGTTTTTCTCCACCCAGTGCATAATTATGCTCTGGTTGCCTATGATCCTTCTGCTTTAGGAACAGCAGGTGCTGCCGTTGTTTGCGCAGCTGAACTTCTTCCTGGTATGTTTTTCACTCGAAATATAGTCTTTTTTATCTTTCCTTACCTAATGATTCAGGGTCTTGAGTGTGTGGCATGTGTGGAGAGAGAGCCTGTGTGTATGTGAGGGGAGGTGGGTGAGAAGAAGCTTTCAGCTACAACTTAATCTGCCAAACTCTGGCAATCCAAATCTCAACTGCAGATACTATGTAGTGGGGAATTACAAATCAACAATTTCTCAATATCTTTTGGTTATATTTTGTTTCTTGTGTGATGTTATCGGCATATTGGAGAACTTCAAGTAGCTTGTTGGCTGGTTGCATTAATTTAATTGAGGTTATGTTTATGTGATGTCCTGAACCTATTGAAATTTGGTTATTGTGCGGTCCTGTTCTTTTCTAGATTGCTGATTCTGTATGGGGCAGACCTATGCTTCATTTATATTTACGATCACGTTTGGGACTATTTTCTTGGCCAAGCATGTGTATTCCTACTTGTGAATTTAAATTCAAGGACATTGCTTGGAAAAAGTTTACATTAGGTCAACACATTAAAATATAAAATTTGATCATCACAACATCGAGATTTAAATAGGGAGAAAAAAAGAGATTTCAAGTCCTAAAAATAGTACCTCTTGCAATGCATTATTTGAACCATCCATTTTTAAGATTCTCATGCGTCTATATATCTGCTTGATTTGAGCCAGTTTTGGATTTTAAATTTTTATAATTAGAGATAAAAATAGATTCTCGCACCATTCTTAGAATTTTCGATGCCAAACTTACATCTCATGACGAAATATGAAGGTGCATCTTAATTTGATTGTTGAAGGTTGCAACCTTATGCAAACCACACCCTTTATGTTTTGATCTTGAGAGAGTTGCTGGTAATTGGCAGAAAATGAATTATTGGCCCTTTAGAGTTATGTACCTTTGCATATATAAATATATGGGCTTATCGATTGATCAGGGGAGCTCACATGTAAATTCTTACTTGCAGCACCCTCATATTCAGTTTGCAGATGCATTGTATAAGTGTATCTGCATTTATGTCTCAGTAACCTTTTGTTGATGAGAATCAGCAATGTCGAACATTTTCCTGGATATAGTCTTTTGTCTTTCAAGGTTTTTCTTGGCCAACAGTCCTCGGTTGCATGTTGCATTTTGGATGTCTAGATTTTCGTTGACCTTTTTGACAATATTTCCTGCTACATAGGCTAAAGATGCAAGCCTAAAATTGGATGATTGGAAGCTGAAAGTGTTACATTTGTGAAAACAAATCACACAAGTGGGAGTTTTATTTAACTTTTCTCTCTTTTATTTTGGACCATTGGATTGCATCTAATCCAATAGTTGTGGTGTTGTAGGAACTTTCCTCTTTTAAAAGAATTAAAACCCTTTTGTTTAGAGAGAGAAAGAGCGAGAAATAGAGAGATTGGGCTGCAATTTGGGTTTTCTCTTGAGAGCTTGGTATGCTTTGTTTTAGAGAGAGAGAGGAAAAGGCTTGAACTCCATTGTGGGTTGGCTGTGTGCCTTGTTTTAGTGAGAGAAAGTGTTAAAGAGAACCCATTTTTATGGGTGTTATTGGTGCTTTGTTTTTGGGCTCTGTTTAGAGTGAGAAATGACTGCTGGAAATTGATATTTTGAGCTCGACTTCACCTTGTAATCTTTCCAAATCAGTAAGTAAAGTGTCGCGCCATTCTTCCGTGGATGTAGATCACGATTTGTGATCGAACCACGTTAAATCTTTGTACTATGTGGATTGAATGTTGCTGGATTTTTCATTCCATAGTTTTGCTTTGATATTGTGTAGTTTTCATTGCTTGTTTATATTGATATGAATGCACAATAGCTGTGAATGTTGTAAACCCTTGCTGATTTTTCACCAATCGACCCAAACAATTGGTATCAAAGCTTAGGGTTTGTTCTTCATTGTGTCTGTGAAGAAAGGGGTTTTTTTGCTATTGTGGTTATTTGTTATATTTTTTCTTGAAAATGGAAAGGGCAATGCGATTTGAAAAATTAAATCAATGTAATTGGCCAATATGGAAAATGATGATAGAAGATGATCTTGTTGGAAATGAATTGGATTGGCTACTTCAAGGTAAGCGGGCCATGCCTGTTGGAATGGAAGATTGGGAATGGGATGTTCTTGATCGAAAATGTTTGGCAGCTATTAAACCATGTATTTCACCATCATTTTTATTTGATGTTTGTCAATGTAAAACATCTGCAAAGCTTTGGCAATCTTTAGAGCAATCTTTTGAGCAAACCTTTGGTGCAAATAAAATGCATGCGATGAAAAAATTATTTCTTTTGAAAATGAAAGAAGGTGCTACAATTAGGTCGCATGTGAGTGAATTTAATTCAATTTCTACATGATTGAAGTCTTTGAAAGTGAATTTGGATGAAGAAGTGTTATGTTTGCTTTTGCTGAGTTCTTTGCCTGCTAATTGGGATACCTTGGTTACCACTGTGACTGATACAATGGGTAACAAGTTTAATTTAAAAGATATTGTAGCTTCATTGTTAAATGAATAGACTAGAAAGGCATCCACACAAATACTTACTAAATCAAATCAAGTATTGGCAGTAGGAGATGATGAAGAACACAATATAGAGACCAACCCTATGGATTTAATAAGGGCAATTCTCATAGCAGAGGCAAGTCCAAGTCACAGGGTAAGAAAGTTACTTGCTGGTATTGCAAGAAATCTGGGCACACAAGGAAAGATTGTTATGCTTTGACGAATAAGCAAAAGGCTAAGGTCAAGGATAGCCATGCCGAAGCAATTACAGATTCAGATGGTGAAGATGGGGTCACTTTTAGTATTGCATGCACAACATTGTCTATTGCATATACTTGGATTTTAAACTCTGGTGCTTCATTTCATGTTTGCCCATAAATGTCATATTTTTCATCCTACACAGATGTGGATGGTGGGCATTGGAAATGTTGTTATCAAACAATCAGATGGAAAGAAGCACACATTGAGAAATGTGAGGTATGTTCTTGAGTTGAAGAAAAATCTCATTTCAGTCGGACAGTTAGATGACACTAGTTTCATAGTGACTTTTGGAAATGGGTCATGGAAGATTTCAAGAGGTTGTATGACATTGTTGAAAGGGAAAAAAGATGGGAGTCTCTACACTCTTCATGGCACAACTCAAAGGAATGATGCTGCAGAGAAGATCGTAGCTACAGCTAGTAAGCATGAGGATATGCAAATTTGCCATAGCCGTTTGGGTCATCTCAGTGAGCATGGTATGAAGGAATTGCAAACTCAAAATCTTATTCCTATTTCTAAGCATTATGTTCGTGATTTTTTTGATCATTATGCCATGGGTAAGCAGCGTAGAGTGAGTTTTAAAAGAAATGAATCTCATAGAAAAAGTAAAGCATTAGAATTGATTTATTCTGATGTTTGTGGCCCTGTTAATGTTAAATCTATTGGTGGAGCTTCTTATTTTGTCACTTTTTTATATGATTATTCTAGAAAGTGTTGGTTGTATCCATTGGCATCTAAGGATCAAGTTTTTGAAGTTTTCAAAGTTTTCAAAGCCAAGGTTGAAGAAGAAACAGAGAGATTTATAAAATGCTTGCAAACAGATATTGGTGGTGAATATTGTTCGAATGCTTTTGATACTTTTTGTAAAGAGAATGACATTCCCAGAGTAAGGACTGTTCCTGGGACACCACAATAAAATGATGTCATTGAGAGGATGAATATGACCATCATTGAAAAAGTAAGAAGCATACTATCACAATTTGGTCTTGGTAAGCAATTTTGGGCAGAAGTTGTTAATGCAGCTGTATATTTGATCAATAGTTCTCCTAGTGCACCTTTGAATGGTGAAATACCTGAAATTCTATGGAGAGATAAAAGTGTGTCATATGAACACTTGATAACATTTGGGTGTGAAGCTTATGTTCAAGTGCCCAGTGAAAGTAGAGCCAAGCTGAATGCTAAGTCAAGATGTGCTTTTCTTGGGTATGGTGGTGATGATAGAGGTTATAGGATTTGGAATCCTGTTGCAAAGAAGACTATTAGAAGTTGAGATATTCTCTTTAATGAGAATGTAATGTTTGCTGAAAAAGAAGTAGGAAGAGCCGAAACAAAAAAGGCTTATTGTGGATATACAAGAAGCAAATCCCATTGTTTCACCTCGGCAAGTGCAAGAGAGTCAAGCTCAAGCTCAAGACAATTTTGATGGAGGTGATGCTAGTTATGAGAATGACACTGAGTTAATTCAAGATGACGAAGGGTTATCAGTTACATCTGAGCTAGAATTGAGAAGATTCACACGCCCTCACAAGCCCACACAAAGGTATTCGCCTTCTTTATATTATGCTTTGTGTACTGATAGTGGTGAGCCTGAGTCTTTTCAGGAGGCTATTTATTGCCCTAATGCTGCAAAGTGGCATAAGACAATGGAGGAGGAGATTGATGCTTTGCATAAGAGTGATACGTGGGAGTTGGTGGAACTTCCACATGGAAAGAAAACATTAAAGAATAGATGGGTATATGCTATTAAGTGGGAGGCAAATGGTCTTATCGATATAAGGCCAGACTCGTAGTGAAAGGTTATGGGCAAAAACCAGGTGTTGATTTTAATGAATTTTTTGCTCCTATGATTAAGCGTAACTCTATGAGAGTTGTTTTATCTTTGGTTGCTAACTTGAATTTGGAGCTAGAACAACTTGATATCAAAACTGCCTTCTTGCATGGTAATCTCAATGAAGAAATTTTTATGTGTCAACCTGAAGGTTTTAAGAACAAAACCAATCCTAACTTGGTTTGCAACTTGAAAAAGGGATTGTATGGTTTGAAACAAGCATCTAGGCAATGGTATAAGAAATTTGACAGTTTTATGCTAGGTGAAGGTTATTCTAGATGCGATTTTGATCATTGTGTGTACTTCAAAGGTTCAACATATCATTCTTTTACTGTTTTGTTGCTTTATGATGATGATATGCTTGTTGCTAGCAATGATCTGAGTGAAATCAAGCGTTTAAAGCTTGATATGTCCAAGCATTTTGCCACCAAGGATCTTGGACCAACCAAGAAGATTTTGGGCTTCCACATCCATAGAGACAGAAAACAATGTAAGCTTTGGTTAAGTCAATCTGAATATATTTCTAAAGTTCTTGAGCGCCTCAATATGATTGATTGTAAACCTGTTTTTACACTATTAGCTGCACATTTCAAGTTGGCTAAAAGAGACTCTCCAATGAATGAGATAGATAAAGTAAGATGAAGAATGTTCCATATACTTTTGTAGTGGGTAGTTTAATGTATGCAATGGTTTGTACTAGACCTGACATTGCTCATGCAGTGAGAGTTGTTTCCAGATTTATGTCTAATCCAGGTTGGGAACATTGGTAGGCAGTTAAGTGGATTCTTCAGTATTTGAAGGGGAAACGAAATGTATGCTTGTGTTTTGGAAATTCATCATTGGGAGTTGTTGGTTATGTAGATGCATATTATGCAGGATGCCGTGATACTAGAAGGTCTACCACTGGATACATTTTCAATGTTGGTGGTGGTGCAGTAAGTTGGATGTCAAGGTTGCAGGATATTGTTGCCTTGTCATCAACTGAAGCTGAGTATGTGGCATCGACTGAGGCAGCGAAGGAAACGATTTGGTTGAGAAGGTTACTTGGCCAGTTTGAGGTGAAACAAGATAAATATATTGTGCATTGTGATTACCAGAGTGTGATTCATCTGGCTAAGAATGCAGCTTACCACTCTAAGACAAAGCATATTGAAGTTAGATATCATTTTATCTGATTGGCCCTCGAGCATAGAGTTTTGTAGGTGGACAAGATTCACATTGAGAAGAACCTTGCTGATATGTTGATAAAGGTTGTCTCAACTGAAAAGAATGCGATGTGTAGAAGAATTTCGGGGTTGGAGGAGACGTAACCTCGGGTGGATGGAGAGTGGTGCATTGGTGGTTATTTCAGAGACTTTGTGTTTTGTCTTCAAGTGGGAGATTGTTACATGTGTGAAAGCAAATCACACATGTGGGAGTTTTATTTAAATTTTCTCTCTTTTATTTTGGACCATTGGATTGCATCTAATCCAATGGTTGTGGTGTTGTAGGAACTTTATTCTTTTAAAGGGAGTAAAACGCTTTTGTTTAGAGAGAGAAATTAATAGAGAGATTGGGCTGCAATTTGGTTTTCTCTTGAGAGCTTGGTACGCTCTGTTTTAGAGAGAGAAAGTGAGCAAAAGACTTGAACTCTATTATGGGTTGGCTGTGTGCCTTGTTTTAGTGAGAGAAAGTGTTAAAGAAAACCCATTTTTTTGGGTGTTCTTGGTGCTTTGTTTTTGGGCTCTGTTTAGAGTGAGAAAGGACTGCTGGAAATTGATATTTTGAGCTCGATTTCACCTTGTAATCTTCCCAAATCAGTAAGTAAAGTCTCGGGTCATTCTCCTGTGGATATAAGTCACGATTTGTGACCGAACCAAGTTAAATCTTTGTGCTTTGTGGATTGAATGTTGTTGGATTTTTCATTCCATATTTTTACTTTGATATTGTGTAGTTCCATTGCTTGTTTATATTGATATGAATGCACAATAGCTGTAAATGTTATAAACCCTTGCTGATTTTTCACCAATCAGTCCCAACAGAAAGATGGTCAGTTGTCATTGTTCCCTATTACATGGAAGTTGAGCAAGGGGCCAAACTTTGAATAACAGGAGTCCAACTTCAAAGGACTGAGAAGCCTTCTATCCCCATAGCAGATGTTAATCTAGAACCTTACGCTCTTGCCCTCCCCATCCATGAACCTATTTCCCTACTAAAACTCTTCCCTTCCCTACCAGTCTCTCTCAAGTACTAGAGACCCTAGAAGACATACCCAATTCGTCAAGCCCTAACGTCAATTGTCGGTTAATATTTTTCTGTTTATGGTTGCCATGGATCAATAGCGTGTCCTCTGCTTGAAGGCTTGAAACGGGAGATTCAAATGTATCAGGTGATGACAAGTATCTCTTGGTTGCCAGATCATAGTTATGGGGATCTCCTACTTTTGTAGGCGATCCCTTCTAGAATCTCGATTTTGTCGCTCCCGGAACAGAGCTCTAAGGGATCTCGAATTTTAAATTTTGGGATCTCGTACCCCAAAGATAGGGATCTTGATTGTTGCTGTTAGGGATATCGATCCCAATCTTAAAGACTAAGACAACGACCAAACTGATGATTTTCTTTGTTTATAGCCAACTAGCAACACAAGTATTGCTTGCTTGTTATAAATAATGAGATCCTTGCTTCAAAGAGTGTACATAATCCTTGATTATCATATGCTTTAAGGTTGGTAACAAGATCCCCAAAAAGTTGGGATCAAGATCCCAGAAGGTCGGGATCAAGATCCCCAAAAGGTTGGAATTTCGATCCCTAACATGTGCATTGTACGGACGGCCTTCCCAACCATAGGGATCTTTTAGCATTTCATGATCCCTTGCACCTGATCTCGATCCCGATCCTGATCCTGATCCTGATCTCGATCCCGATCCCGATCCCGATCCCGATCCCGATCCCGGTGCCATTCCCGCTCCTGATCCCAACAACCATGTGCCAGATGGTGAAGGTGGTCATACAAGTGAATATGAAAGACTTATCTGAGAAAAGAAAAGGAAAGGGAGGTAGGGCTTTCAGATGCATGAGAAGTTTTTGGAGGGATCGATCTAGAGCTAGGCAGTGCATGACCTGACTGTTCTCTCCCATAAGTTGCGTTTTTTTGTGCCTGATTTAACTTTGGTATTTCATGTTACACATGCCGCCACGGAAATATTCAAATGTCAATGAACTTCTATGATATATTAGAATATGACTTGTTGAAGCATGCCTATTAAAACCCACTGAAGCAATCATTGATTTTGGGGACCATATCATACTTTGATGTTATTCTAAAATTTTTGTGCATTAAAACTGTTTTCAATGAATGGGTATCCTTTATTCCTTTTTCTTTTTCCCTTTTTCTTTTTTGGGCAGGCGCCCCAGGGGGTAATGGTATCCTTGATTTCTTGCTCCCTAGCTTTGCATAACCATGAATTGTCCTTGATTTCATACTTAATAATCAATATGCTGGTTTTTCTGGCTGCTGCAGTGTTTGCTTATCCATGTGCTTCTAAGTTTCAGATGTACATCTTAAATTAGGTTATTTTATGCATCTTTGGAATAGGAATTCTAACTTGCATTTTTCTCCTTGTCGATCATATAACTGCCCCTGTAAGATAAGCCTCTGAGACATTAAATGTATATAATTCCTTCCTTCTTGAGTAAAGAACTATGTCATTCCAATTACTTCTTGAACTTTGCATTTGTCTCTTTCTTCAAGGTTGTGTGATGAGCGGTGAGATCATTGTCACTCTCTTTAGGGACATATAAGATGTACCTGATTTACACCTTGTTTTTCCGATCATTCTGGTTGACATACAGTTCACTATTAAATCCTGAGAAAGTTTGTCATTAACTCTCAACAAGCTAGTTCTTACATTCCATTGTGGGTCGAGATGCTTGATGAAGCCCTTCCTCTTTATTATTGAATTTTATATATTTGCATGCGGCACGTGCTGGTTCCAGCCAGCAATTCTGTTCGAGGAGATGATGCATTTTTTATGATTTTCACTTGACCGGCAAAATGTAATGAAATTTTTTATTTTTGTTAGAGCCTACCTTGCGACGAGGAGATTCTGTCTACCTTATTGGGTTAAGTAGAAATCTCCAAGCAACATCGAGGAAATCTACTGTGACTAACCCTTGTGCTGCCTTAAATATCGGCTCAGCTGATTGCCCACGATATAGAGCAACCAACATGGAAGTTATAGAGCTTGACACTGGTCTGTCAGTCCAATCCGCTTTTGCTGTGATAGGGTTGTGATTCAAGCTTATAATTTTGACTTAATTGGAATTCTCCATTTCTTATAAGGATTTTCCTTTTGCATTTCTCCAGATTTTGGAAGTACATTTTCCGGTGTGCTGACAGATGAGAATGGTAGGGTCCAGGCACTGTGGGCCAGTTTTTCTACACAGGTATTTTTACTCAATACTCTCTTCATTATTGTTTTAGATCTAGATGTGTTTTAATTTAAATTGGCATTTACAGTTGAAATATGGCTGCAATTCCTCTGAAGATCATCAATTTGTTCGGGGGATCCCAATCTATGCTATCAGTGAGGTCCTTGATAAGATCATCTGTGGGGTCAAGGGACCACCGCTGCTCATAAATGGCAGAAAAATGCCAATGCCACTCGCCAGAATTCTGGAGGTTGAACTGTATCCGACTTTGCTTTCTAAGGCAAGGAGTTTTGGCTTGAGTGATGAATGGGTCCGGGTATGTATAGGCCCTTATAGATGGTGAATCTTAGTAATTGGTGTCTCTTGAATCTTGAATCCTTTCACATATCAGAAACGCTTGTGAACCATGACAACCTATTTTCAAAGTGTTGTAGTTAAATAATTTTCTTTTCAACAACTATTTCAACTTTGAAATAGAACTTACTATAAATATCTTAATATGAGAAACAAGTTATACTTTGAAGTCGTTACAAGTCATTACCTCGTCGTAGGGGTTCATATAGGCAGAATGGCAACCACCCCCCTACGTTAATTTATATTGATTCATTTTTTCAAGCTGTTTATGCTCACTTCATATTTTGCACTACTCTACTACTGTGCATGATCACGTCATGGTCCAATTGCTCCCTTATCCTATATTGACAAAGGCTAAAAGTATGATTGCCTGGTTTACTGGATGCCTTTAGATTTCTATCATACTGTGACTGCTTTATCACATGGTTGTGTGAAGGAGTTGGTGTGGAACAAATGTGTAGCAATATATGCAAGTCCAATTAATATTGCTGAGTAACACAAAATTGTTAATCATCGTCTTATTTCGCCAGTGTCAGTTGTACTCACAATTTTCCTGTTTTTCACCCTCTCTACGTACAGTCCCCACAGTTCATTTAGTCCAATAGGATGGAAAGCTCTTATTTTGCTGGTGTTAGATGCACATCGTCTTATTTTCAATCATCTGAATGTACAGAATCATTTTGGCTGCATGGATTTGCACCATTTTTATTGTGGGTTTTCAGGATTGTGCAGATAGGAAGTATATTAAACTTCAATGAGTTTAATTCTCATTGTGTGTTTTCTATTCCATACGTGAATACAACATGCATGCCCACACATGCATACATGCACACTATTTTTAAACTTACTATTATTGTCATCTTAACCCCTAATAATAAAGTTGCTTTTCTGTTAGAGCTTGATTCATATTTGCTTGTATTTCTGTGTCTGCTGAATGTCTTTCACCTTCCACCTCTTCCTTTTCTTTTCTTGCAGGCTCTTGCCAAAAAAGATACCATAAGAAGGCAAGTCTTACGAGTGAAAGGTTGTTTGGCAGGATCTAAAGCCGAGAACCTTTTAGAACAAGGTGACATGCTGCTGGCAATTAAGAAGGAACCAATCACCTGTTTTCGTGATATTGAATATGCATGTCAGGAGTTGGATAAATTTGAGGACAGTGAAGGCAAACTAAACCTAACAATATTTAGGCAGGTGAGGCATCACAATTCTCCTGATCTGCACCTTCTCTATGTACAGTCTCTACAATCTGTTTAGCCCCATTAAAATGGAATGGAAAGCTCTCTTTATATAAGCTCCCTTTATATATCTCCACTTCATATTAGCCAATCTCCTCCAATATCTCTATCTCTATATAATGGTACAACCCTTGAAAGTTGACAAAAGAAACCCTTTTCCATTTTTTCACCAATTTTTTTGTTAGTTTAGAAATGCGAGGGAAAACATGCTTATGCTAGTTCTCCAGCTTTCTACTCTATAACTAAACCTTTTGTAGCAATAGGATATGATGCCTTCTCTTAAATTTCTACCCTGCATAATGTTTTATTAAAATAGGAGAGGAAAATCTACCTCCTATTTAGCTGCATCTGGACCGAGCAATGCAAAAATGAAAATCTAAACATCTCTCATTCAATATAAGGGGAAGATAGACCGACTGATTTCCTTCTATGGTGGAAACTCATGTTCACAGGGCTTGGAAATTGAGCTTTCTGTGGGCACAGATATTAGAGATGGCAATGGCACAAACCGCATGGTGAATTGGTGTGGATGTATCGTTCAAGATCCTCATTCGGCTGTCCGTGCATTAGGGTTTCTTCCTGAAGAAGGGCATGGTGTTTATGTGGCAAGGTAAAACTTATTTCAGTCGTGTTTGTTTCATTTCAGTCACATAAAAGTTCAAAATACACTTGCTTTACTGAGTTTGTAGTTTTACTCCGCCCTTTTTCCTTTGCTATGAAAGAGAGTTATCCCTACCTTGGCTTAATGATTAGCAGATGTGGGCTCCAGAACTGTTCTCGAATGCGGATAATGACTTACCCATAATGGTCTTCTTGGTCCGTCCAAGAAAAAGCATTAAGGGTTTGATTCCATTTTCTCACTTAGAAAAACTCCATGTGGTCATTTTCCAGTTATCTTTTGTATGTAGCTTTTTGAAGTTCATATGTATTATATCAGTTATTTCACAGAATATTGTCTTTATCAATTTCGAAATACTCCATATTTAAACCAACTTTTGTCGATTTCCAAGGTATTTCTTACTCTGAACTAGAGACCAAAACTTTCATGTGCAGGTGGTGTCATGGAAGCCCAGTGCATAGATATGGACTTTACGCGCTGCAATGGATTGTTGAGGTGAATGGGAATCCAACTCCTGACCTCCAAACCTTCGTGGATGTGACCAAGGTGTGCCCCCATTCTTTACAACCTGCCATATTTTGTAATATCAACATGACTAGGTTTTGATTTGCAAGTGCACATATATGTGTCCGTGTGTGTGTGAGAGAGTGAGAGATTCCTCTCGTGTAGAGGTGTCATTGATTTAACCCAGAGAGAGAGAGAGATTCCTCTCTGAGAGAGAGATTCCTCTCTGTAGGGGCACGTTGATTCAACCCAGATAACATCAGCACTTGTAGAAAGAGGGACCTATGTCAAACCAACCTGCTGCTTTCAAATTCCTCCATAAATTGCATGCTAAGATGGCAAAACACTCCTTTCAAATCTTGCATAACTTAGAAGATTGGACTAGGCTTTCTTACTTGATGTGCTTTCCGAAATGATCGCTACCTTTGACCTCTCTGTGTTGGTTAATGTTGCTCTTGAGCGAAGCCTTTGCACGTTATACTACCCCTGGCCTGGTTTTCACAATACAGAAATTCTCTCTCTCTCCCGCCTCTCTCTCTCTCTCTCTATACACACACGTCTATGTACACAAACTTATGGATTGTACGTATATCTATTAATTGTTCATAAATAATTGTTGACAGGGATTGGAGCATGGAGACTTTGTTAGGGTACGGACTGTCCACTTGAATGGGAAGCCACGTGTGTTGACTCTGAAGCAAGACTTGCATTACTGGCCCACTTGGGAGATACGATTTGATCCAGAGACAGCCACCTGGCGCCGCCAAACAATCAAAGGCTTAGATTGCAACGTCGCCTGATTTGGACCACGCATTCAATACATCCATACCAAAGCTTCCCTCACCTCAGGAATCCAAGGATGTAACAGTTATTGGTCGACCAACTTTGATACCCTTAGTGCTAACCAAGAGCCTCTAGTTCAACCTTGGTCCTTCGGAATCAAGGTGTACAAGTAATTTGGCATATGGGACGAAGCCCGATAGGATTGTTAAGTGTTGACAACCAGCACCTTGAAAAAGGCCCGAGTCCCCCCCTATGTTTTTTTTTTTTTCAACGACGATTATGATGATATAATTGAGTCAAAAGAATACCCTAATTAATTAAACCCCATCATTAAAATAAAGGAACTTGGAGGACCAAAATTTGAGCGAGAAAGCTTATTGCATTGCCATCAACTTCCATGGATATAGTTGATTTTTTTTATTGCTTCCTTTTGTAAAGAGTGTTGCATGTTAATCGTGAAGAGAGCTGATAATTTTAGCACAATTTAAATAACAAAATGCAGCTACGCGTACATTTCATGCGTACATCGGGACAAAGATTTCATTACCGAGTCATCGCTTGTTTTAGAGAGAGGAAACTCTTTTTTGGAGTATGGAGCATGAAAATTTACGTGAAGTATTACGTAAAACAAGCTGAATTTTCGACGATGACTCGGTGCATTGGGGACAAAAACTTTGAAAACAGAGCGGAAACTGATGGTACTTTTTCTGTTAAATCTTGTTATAGGTTCGTTTTTCATGATAGATGAAGTTGTTCTCTATTCCTTGTGGCTAAAAATTTTGTTATAGGCTCTTTTTTTATGATAGATGGAGATGGTTTCTACGCCGTGTGGTTAAAATCTGGAAGTGGTATATTCCTAATCAAAAGGGGTAAAGTGTTTTCCAACATTTGTCTGAAGTGTAAACTTGAAGAGAATGGGAATCATTTCTTTCTTCATTGCAATGTTGCATTTAGAATCTGGTACTGGTTGTTTGGTTTATGAGGGTTCCGCATTTCTCTTCCATGGTTGGCAATGGATATTGTTTCACAGTTTTCTTTTTACCAATTGCTTTTTGGAGGTTCTTTGGTCTGGTGCATTGCTCGCGGTGCGATGCTTTGGGAAATTTGAAAGGAAAGGAATAGACGTACTTTTGACGATATTAGCCTTTCGTTTGACCGGTTGTTAGACAACATTAAGATCTCCATTTGGCATTGGTACTTGGTAACTAAAGATGGTTGGGGCCTTTCTCACGTGGATGTCATGGTTAATTTGCAAAATATGTTTCTTATGGGAAACGTAAAGATGTGACCTTGTTGCTTCTGGACTCCACCAAACTTAATTTTGATAGAACTTGTCTTGGCAGCCTTGGTTTGGCTGGCATAGGAGTTGCCTTATGTAATGGTTTGGGTGAGATTGCCTTTTCCTACGTGGGCATTCTTGGTTCAACTACGGCGAATCATGCTGAGCTAGCTTCTTTATTGCAAGGACGTAAACTCATTATCACAAAAAATTTGGCTCATTGTTGTATTTGTAAAGGATATTATTTAAATGTTATTAGTTGATGTAAAAAGGAGTCGCGCACCTCGTGGTTACTTCAGTCTCTATGGCTAGAAATTATGGGTTCTGCTGTTCTTTTTTCTGTTTCTTTCTCTCATGTTTATCGTGAAGCCAATGATGTCGCTGACTTCTTTGCTAAAAGTGGGGTTTTTTTGCCGTCTTTGTTAGTGCCCACTAATTTCCTTTTAGTAATTCTTATTAATAAAGCTTGGAACCTTTATCAAAAAAAGAACTGAGTAAGGGTTTAGGAATTGGGCTTCGGTATAGACGGTAGATGCTAGGTTTTCATAGCACAACATCTCAAGTTCCATCCATATGTAACTTTATCAAAAAAAAACAAAATTGGGTAAGGGTTTGGAAAGAAGGTTAAAAAAAATTGGGTAAGGGTTTGGAAAGAAGGTGGTGTTGGAGTTTGAAGGGCTGATAGTTGATTCTCACCCAATTTCACCTATCCTTTATCTTGACCATCGTGGCATTGAGAAACAAGTATTATTATTTGTTCTAGTTTTTCGAATACCACCGTGGAATGGAGAAACAACTATTATTTGTTTTAGTTTCTCGAGTATAAAAAATCATTGAAACTCCAATATTTAATTCTAAATCTTATTAAAGATCATCATCATCAAACTTTTTTCTCAATTATTTGAGTTCGGGTAGGTGCTAGAAATCCTAAAAGTAAAATTCACCCACGTCAAATTCCCCAATTCCAGGTTTCAATTCGCCATGTTGTCGATCTTCTCAGCAATTAGCACAAACCCCATCACCATTTCTCACCTTGTCCCCCACTATCAAACGCAGTAAACGTTATCCAGTTCACCGTTTAGAATGTCCAAACCCTAGAATCACTACAAGTTTTCCTAGTTTCTACAATGTCTAGAACGCCAGTCACTAATACCACTGCTAAGCCCTGGAACAGCGCTCAACTCACCATTCCTACTGTCTGAGCCCTAGAAACAATACGAACCTCTTTTTTTTGTACGGTAGAAACAATACCAAACTCATCATCCCACCTATGAAACCCTAGAAGAGACAGAGACCCAAATTCAGCTTTAAGGGACCCGGTTTTTATGAGTCCCGGACTCATACCAGTTTGGGCTCCCTTGAACATCTATTATTTGTATCGATCTTGGATTCAAATTTGCAGTGATCTATGATCCACACTTGATAATCATAAATATAAAAAATAAATATAATAAAATAAAATTTTGAAACATTTTTATTAGAATATTTTCCTATCCATCGGATAGGAATATTTAGTTGTAGATGTTCATATTAAAATTGGACATTTGTGATTTTGCGGGCCAATGAGTCCACTGACTCACAAAACATATATTTTTTTTTAATAGGAATAGAGGCAAATTGGTCATTTTTCCCTCTGAAAAATACACGTTTGGGGCGGCCTAGAATCTTAATTTCAGATTTTTCAACATCTAAAAATTAGAAAAAACCTTAATTTCGGATCTTCAGATTTTGAATATATGATACTTAAAAAGGAAAAAATTTATAGAAGGATGCAACCTTATAATGTAGAACTATCGATGTACCTCAAAAATCTATCGGAAAAGGTAGCTTTAATGTTGAAAAACCCTTTGATTGATCATCATCGATATGTATGACCATGAAAAATAAAAAGATTTTAAGTCTCAAAAATAGACTACACCGTCCATTTTCAAGATTTTCATATGCTTATAGATCTACTTGATTTTAACCATTTTTGAAATTTAAAATTTTACAATTAGATATAAAAATAGACTTTGAGATAATCCTAAGAACATTTTACATCAAAATTACATACTATGATAAAATTTGAAGGTGCACCTTACCTCTACAGCTACGGATGCATCTGTATGCCAACTGCACCCTTTAAAGAATAACTTAATTATGAATGTGTTCAATATCATATCGTGAAGATCCAATATTTGTGTGATTTGGTCATTTTTAAATTTGTGAAAAAAACGTGTATGAATATAATGAGAAAGGTTTCTATACTTCCCCTACAGCATAGAAGATCTATGTTTCCCCTACCATCCAGCTGTCCAATTTTGATCAAGATAGCTATTCACCGTTTGATCTTAGATCCGACATCTCAAAGTATTTTATTTTTAGTTTTTTTGTACAAATTTTATGAATATGAAATTTGGTATGTGTCATCTTCTCATTGGGGCGCACCTATAAAAAAATATTAAAAAATAATTTTTTGATAAAATATAATGACCAAAATGACCCTTGAAACTTTCAGGGGTAGTTTTGTCATTTTATTTTATTGAAAATATTGTTTTTATATTTTTAGCTCTTGCGAGTTTAATAGAGGATTGGACATCCAAAATTTATTGTCAAAATAGTTTATAGAAAAAAATTAAAAATAAAATAGTTTAGAAACGTGACATTGTGATTGGGACAACCTTAGGCTTCCATTCAAAATGGACGGTTGGATAAGGGGAAGTATATAAGTCTTATGGGGTAGGAGAAACATAGAAAACTTCCCCGAACATAATAATGAAAAAACTTTTAGGTAAATTGTAAATAACATAGGGGATAGAATGCAAGTTTTTCAAAATTCTATATAACGTGTCAACCTTCTATTAATCTTATATTATAGAACTGAGTTGCACATCAAAACCCTTCAATTGATCAGCTCAACCTCGAGGTGTGGGGACACGAAGAAGAAAGAGATTTCAAATTTTTTTAAAAAAATACATCTTATAACACATCATCTGGATCATCTATTTTCAAGATTTTCAAGTGTTTATAGATCTGCTCGATCTATAATATTTTTTAAGTTTTAAGTGTGGGGACGGAAACTTATAGCCAAGAGAACTGTCGATAGCGAAATTGCATCGTTGGATAGGATTTGGAGGTACACCTTACTTTGATTTGTTCAAGGTCCACTAGGAAAAGCTTTACATTGATATCACTCATATATAAAGCATACCTGACCCCAATTCTCAGCCATCCAACATAGAACCGCAATGTAGAACTCCATTATGCAAGTAATAAAGCAAGTAAGAGACTTCATGAGAGAAACTAATTTAGATACCATTATTTTGCAGTAATTGGTGGAAAGTTTTAGATGCAATTATTTGACATTAATTAAAAATTGGAGACTAAGTAATCCACACAAAATCCTATGTAATCAGAAAATACAATTTATAGAAAAGACAACTAAATTTCACTTTGCTTGAATATATTGATTGAGGTATTGAGTTCTAATTACAAAGAGAGATTTTCAATCTGGAAACGCAAAACTAAGATTATGTGTCAAGAGAGATGGTAATGTGCCTAGGCTAGTAGAGGACTCTATGGGCCAGTTTGGATGCTATTTCAATAAAATTAATCTTGATATGGATTATCAAATTTGTATAGTATAAAAAAATGGATTCTCTATTTTTTGGCAGTGTCCTCTATAATGTTATCTAATATAAATTTATAGGCAGTTTTGGATATAAGTGTATCTAGAGATGTTGTTTTCGCTTTATTCAAAGGTAGTTTTTTGAAAATCACATGTTTTATTCATCGAAACAATATTACACAGGGTATATTAATTTTAGATAAGATAGTAAACTCTAGATAAAATGAATCGTCATCCAAATAGAGATAGTAGCCTCTTTTATCCTACATAACCCTGTATCAGATAAATCACCCTTTAATTTGGGTCCTAACATCAAACACCAAAAAGATTGATTGTCATTTTATATTGATTAAGAATTGAAAACTAAATAATTTAAATAGAAATCGAAAAAACACATTTTTTTGCTTTCTTAAATACATAGAGCATGAGATGCATAAAGTTCTCAATGAGGGTAAGTTTCGCGATAATAAGATCAACATACACATTCCGTGTGAGAGAGACCTATTCTAAGGGTGGCAACTCTTCTTCTTACAAAACCTCTTGTTAGATATAAACATTAATTCTAATTCTTAGATTTCAAAATATTATCAAGGAAACTAGTGATTTTTATTTTATATTGATTGAAAAGTGCTTTTTATTTTATATTTTTTCCCAAAATTTGTTTAAAACTTCTGAAATTACTCTCGTTTAAGATTGAGAAACTTGAACAAATAAGGGCATTTTTTATAATTTGCCCACTGAGCTAAATTACAAAAACACCTTATTTGTTCAAGTTTGGGAAAAATAGAACTACCAAATCACCCAAATATCCTTAATTATCGAGGGTTATCAATATGGCATTAGAGGTATTTAGTAGTTTACTGTTGAGGTATTCTTATAGTTTAGCTTGAGCTGATTAAATGTATTAAATTATCAAAATGTCTCTAGATTTTCAATCTCAAAATGGGTAATTTGGGAGTTTTAAATATATTATGTAATGAGATACTTCAAAGAAATCAAATTTAAAAAGGAACTCATGATAAATTTAAAAAGGAACTCATGATAAGGAGGAGAAGATATGTGCTTTCCCTACCATCCAGCCATCTAATTTTGATGAAGAGAGCTACTCACTGTTCGATTTTAGATCCGACGTCTTAAAGTATTTTATTTTTAGTTTTTTTTATACAAATTGTATGAATATGAAATTTGGTACATGCATCTTTTCAGGGATATTTTAATCATTTTATTTTATAAAAAATTTTGTTTTTATATTTTTTGCTAGTGCTTTAATAGAGGATTGGACGTGCAAAATTTGGTGTCAAAATAGTTTATAGGAAATAAATTAAAAATAAAATAGTATAGAGGCGTGATATTGTGATTGGGGCAATCTTAGCCCTCCATTCAGAATGAACGGTTGAATAAAGAAAAATATATAAATTTAATGTTGTAAGAGAAGCATAAAAAGCTTGGCCATAATATATTATATGTATGACTTAGAACATTGTCAGTCGTATAGAAGGGATCGTCCATAATGGAAAATAATGGAAATATTATGACAGCTCCTTTCAAATTAAAACCTTGTACGCTTGTACCTTTCATATTTACGTAATTAAATAAGGAAAATAGATTGACAGCCCTATCAAAATAAGTAAATATTCATCTAATAATTTATCAAAAATTACAAGTCAAGCATTGGAAAATCTGTACATCGATTATATCGACTTACATATTATAGTTGTGAAAAAAAAAATTAAGATTTTTTATCCCGAGAAGGTGAATTTGTAATTACCCATAAGATCTCTAAGAGTATTGCCATGACCTGTTAGGCCTAAGTTTCCAATCGTGCTTTTATCAAAGTTGAGTTTTAAGCAATTTTCATGAGAAGCATCCAAATAGCATTTCGAACCTGTCTGTAATTATGAAGCTTACCAACTTCAGATGGGTTCTCAAATATCTATGACTTTAGGATAAACTTACAATATTTATTTGTTGAAAACCATTCAATTGATGTTGCTAAGGCGTTGGATTTTAAAACTTCAATCTCATATTGTGCCCCTTCAAAGGTTCTTTTATTTCTCTCCCCAAATATTCCAAATAGGTGCACACCCATAAAACTATCCATAGCATAGTGCCAATTTTCGGAAACCCGGGTTCATCCATTGAGAGATTATCAACTATGCACTTTGTGGGACCAAAATATTTAGATTCAACAACTTCCTACACAATCCCACAAGCTTAGAGTGAAAGGACAATGTAAAATAATATGGTCCACACTTTCATTATCCTTCAAACAAAGACTGCAAATATAAACAATTATGAAACCTCTCTTACGAAGGTTATCCCCGGTAGGCAGCTCTTTTTTAAAAGCTACCCATAAAAATAATTGAACCTTCAGCAGCACATAGGCAGTTTTTTTTTAAAAGCTACGCACAACGACACATAGGCAGCTTTTTTTTTAAAAGCTACCCACAAAAATGGCTGAACTTTCAGCGGCACCTATAAATAAACTAAAATCAGTCGCTCCGTAAGTATCCTTGTACTATAGTTGATGGACAAACTTAACTGAAAAATCCCACGAAGCTGTGAGTTCCTACGGCGAAATGAGATTTTATGGTTTCTGTCAAATCAAGATTAAGTAAATTTAAAAGGAGTTGAAGAAAAATAAGATTTTATAGTGGAATAGCTAATCGTGAGTCGTGCAAGAGCCCATTGACTCACCAACGTCCATCTCTAAAATGCGCCCGTTGTACAAAATCCATGGAGCTAAAATGAGAAATCAATTCCAATTATTTGAAATTATCTTTCCAAGATGTACATTTACCTAAATATTGTTGCTTAGAAACAAATTATGCTCAACTGAAAACTATTTCCGATTAGTAACAAACTTCGATCTTAAAACTATATTGCACAAAAGAAAAACTACCGCATTTAGAATGAAATCATTTGTTTTGAGATTGTAGTCTTTTTAGATATAAATCTCATTTTCTTTTAAAATAAGCACTTTGTGCTTCAGATTTGGAACCACCGGCTCGAATATTGGAAAAGTGCAAGCTTTCATATGTTGAAAGAGGTTATTGCATTGTTGTTATGTTTCCAAAAGCATTTCAATCTTACTGGAATTCTTTTGGTATTTCCACTAGCGTCATTGGTCTTTCGGAGACCGAAAATACATAATTTTGGGAATTCAATATCCCTAACGTCGAGAAATTCATAAATTCAACATCCAAAACTAGTTGTAGGCTACTAGAATTGTTTTCGTCTTTGTTCGGTTCATGTGGCATTTAAAGACTTTATGAGAGCTTATGTGAGTATTTTATATAGTAAAACATAAACTCAGTGGGAGTGTGGTCTTCTTATGGACCATACTAGGTAAATACGATTTACCGAGCATAGGGATCTACCGAGAAGAGTTTAGTAAGTTAGCCCTTGATGAGGTCGGAATATGCCCAGATGAGAGCCGAGGGACTGTGCCTCCCTTACGTGTGATGAATAGCCTTTAGAAACATCATTGTTATATCGTCACAAGGCATGTACATAGATAGCCGTTTTGAGATTCGCCAATGAGGGTGAAGCGTGTACATGTGCGATAGATTACCCCTATACACCATAAAGTCATGGTTGCATTATGGTCTGAATGACTATTTATTTTTTTGTCTCTAGGGAAACTGGGATTGCGTCCCCTAGTCTATTGGCTAACTTTGGCGGTCCAATCATGAGCCTTTGCAGTGCATTGTGAGTCATGGGAACTGCTGGGTCAGTTTGAAAAAGCTAGGTGGATCGTGGTCCACAGTTGAAAGTGGAGTGCTCCCATATATTGATAAATTCTTAGATCTAACGCATTCGATTCTCATCAAAATTAATTAGCTTTAATTTATTTTATGATATATGTTTTTTAGAATGTTTATTTGAATTTTTGTGAATCTTTTTATATTTTATTTTTGTCATTTAGATTTATAAATTAAAATAAATTAATTTTCCAATGTTTTAAATAAAGGAAAAAGTTTGTATAAGGTTGCAACCTTATACTGTTGAGGAAAGGTGCATCTCAAAAATCCTATAGTGGAGAATGTTCCCACATAAGAGAAACCTCCAATTGATTATCTCGACTTTGAGATAAATGGACATGAAGGAAAAAAAAAAATTCAAGTTAAAAAATTAGTACATCTTGTAAAAAGTTATCTAGACCGTCTGTTTTCAAAAAATTTAAGTGTTCATTGATTTGCTCAATCTGTACCATTTTTAAAATTTTAAATTTTTTAATTGAAGATAAAAGAGATTTTGAAGCCATCATAAGTTTTTTTATGCCGAAACGACATCTCTAAGTAAATTTTATAGGTGCACCTAACTTCGACAGTATAAGGAGGCAACCTTATACAAATCTCCCCCATAAAAAATATATAATATTTAAAAATTCTAAATACAAAATAAAATATTTTTTAAAATTATATGAGACCATCCATAAATACGAGGCCAATTTAGAACATGTGGGATTGGGTGGGGCCTACGTGTGGCCACCAAAGGGTGGAACGCCCCACCTATAGGGACTAATTTGTTATCAAAGATTGGGTGATAGTTATCCCCTTGTTTGTTGGCCTATCTTTTAAGTATAATCAACTTACATGATAACGTTAAATATTTAAAATATTTAATAAATCTTTGAATTAAGATTGCTTGATCCAAGAAATAAAGATTGGATATACTAAGATAGAAAATAAGATATATACTTTTTTTATTTAAATATTTGTTAGGAATAGATCAAGAAATAGAAGATAAGGCTCTAACTCATCTCTTTGAATCTTGATAGTAGATCAAAGAGATATATGATTCGAATATCTCACCCCACAAGTCTCCTTAGATGGACCGTCAAGATTTGACCCTGCATATTGAGGCAAACCCCAAGGCATAAAAATTCTATAAAAAAAGGTTCTTCCACCTCATAAAATCTCTACACCTATTTTCTCTTCTCTCTCTCAAAGATTTCTTTACAAGTGGCACGCCCCACCAAGGGCTTCAAGATCTCACCCCAGTTTTTCTAAGGGGTTACAGCCTATCCAAAATCTCTCTCAAGCCAAAAGGGTACGCCCAAGTTATCTCTCTCTAGTTTGTAAGTGGTATGCCCAAGCTAAGTCATCTCTTTCTCGTTTCTAGGTGGCACGCCCAAGCTAAGGTTACCTTGTGGTGGTTTGATTTTTGTGTAGTAAAGGAGATGATCCCCTTGCTGCTAAGGTTAGTTTATGGTGGTTTAATTTTTGTGTAGTAAAAGGGAGGATCCCCTTGCGCTAGTAGATCTCTCCCTCTCTAGCCAAATGGGATTGAGCAAGACTAAGGCATTGAGGTCTTAGGTAATTGGTTTTATATTGAGATCTATTTGTCATTGAGAGTGTTTTGCCATCAGAAGGAGTAGACTCGATGTGGGGTGTACTAAGCCTGGTTGAGGTAATCTCCGGCACTTTTTTTTTGTTTCTTGCTATATTTAATTATAATATCTTTATATTTTAAAGTATAAGAATTGTGGATATTTTCTTTGTTTAAAGAAAATTGATTTAATGGCATCAAGATTTTTGAGATCTCGGATTTGTTAGATTTATTTTCTTTGAAGCAAGAGTTATTCTAATAAGACTACTTGTCAGTGATCTTTACCAAAAGAAAAGAAAAGTGGTGAAAAAGAAGAAAAAAAAAAGAAATATATATATCTCCCAGCAATATCACATTAGTCTTTCTATCAGTCTTTACAATAGCATTTTCGGTCTTTCAAAGACAATAAATGTAGATACTTTAGATATTCAAAAATCAAACTATTCATAATTTCATATTTCTAACTTCAGAAACAAGAAAGAGGCTGTTCGAGTTTCCATAGCATTTTCGGTCTTTCGAAGACCGAAAATATAGATATTTTGAAATTTCAATATATGAAATTTTGGAAATTTCAAATGTTAAACATTCAAAATATGAAAGAGGCTACTAGAATTTTATTTATTTTTGGGTTTCGAGTAGCATTTGATTGTCTCAAAATTTAACTATTTTGGTTATTGAATATCCGAACTTTTGATTAATGGATGTTTAAACCCTGAAATTTGAAAGAGGCTACTAGAAATCTAACAAACGCTACGACAATTTTTTTTTTATTTCCAATAGATTTTTTTGTGTATCCAGTAACATTTTTTTTTTTTTTTTTTTTTGTGTTTCTAGTAGCATTTTGTAGGTATTTTTAGATGAAATTAGTTGCACAATCTTATGTTCATTTTTTTCCTTATATTGAAAAGACGTTCATATGGTGCTCAAATGGAAAACCAATAGCAAAAACATGCAATGTAGCCCCTTTATTATATAACTCCAACATAAAAAATAATAACCCTACAAATATTTTAACCAACGGGAGTAGTATGTGAAAGCATCAATCATATGTTTTCCTTATGTAGATATGAGGGTTCATCCCTAGTGTGAGAGAACACCTAAGTAGACTACACCCCTTTCATGTTTGACTTACGTTACTATATGAATGGAGGTGGGAAGAGGTTGCACCTCTTCATAAGGGGGTTACCTTTCCATGAATGACATGCACCATGCACCATAGAGGTGCTCATTTATGAGGAGGTTACTCCCACATAAATGAGAGGGCCCATTTCTCTTATTATAAAAGAAGGAGGGCTGGAGGTCTCTGCACACACCACAACACACAAGAGAAAGTGTGAAAACTAAACCATTGAGAGGTAAAGAAAGAGTAGGAGAGAGAGAGAATGACCATAATCCCTCTCCCATTTGAGATCTAAGGAGAGACCCGACCCTGAGAGATACAGAGTTGTCAAGAGAGTCGAGCTTGGACTGCTCCTACTACATTTGTGAGAGTGTTCGTGAGCTTCCACCTCACTCGGGATTTGCGGTGTGGAATTGATTTCGACAGCTCTAGTAGTTGTTGAACGTGCCTACGTGAATTGATCATTCCTCTCCACATTCGTTCACCAAAATTGTTGTGCAAACACTCTGGTATGATGTCTGGTTCCCAGTTATTTTATTTTGCTTCCGCTTCGTCGTTTGACTGTATTTTTTCCATCATTGGTATCAGACCCATCGTGGAAACGGTTCCCGATTGTACCCACATTATCGGTCCCACCTTACTTGTGAAGGCTTGGCTATGATTGGCCTATGATGTTGCAAAGTGCATATGATGGTTATATTAAGACCATAGGCATGTGCACTATATAATCTTATGTACTGATCACATAGTCGTGTTGGCCTTATGCATAGGCTATGCAAGTTGAGGCATCCTAGACCATGAGAATCATGGTTAATTAATCTTGATAGGCCTCGTAGGCTCAGCCGTGCATGGTGGGCCCTACTCAATTTTTGGGCATTTTAAGGCCGCATAAAAGGGCTTTCTTTTTTTTTTGTGGGAGTGCATCTAGGAAAGTGCACCACTTATAAATTGTGAGGTATTTGAGATGCTAGATCCAAGAAAGAAACTTGGTATTGATTACAAGCAAGCGCTCAATGTGGCCATACAAAATTTCCATATCAAGACTTTTAAGGGTCAAGTTTTTTCAAGTAGCTAGATAGTTAACAAGCGTAAAAATGATAATCTAAGTACAATCATGGATCAAACAAATCATGAAACATCCATATTAATTGGTACAATTTTGTTGTTTTGACTTAGAATGGCTTCTAAAAATGCGATCGCAGATCTCACTAAAGGTGAAAAGTTAAGTGGGAGCAATTTTCCGATATGGCATAGGAAAATCCAATACCTTCTAAATGAGCAAGGTACACTTAAACACCTAACTACCATTAAGCAAAAATCTGAACAAGGTGCCATGAAGAACTTCTTCGTGAGTATGAGGCATGAGACAATGCTGACCGTAGCACTCACTTTACTTTGCTAAGTGCTATGGTTGATGACCTCATTCGTGAATTCGAGGGATACACCACGACGAAGGCCATGTGGGATGCGCTTCAGTAGAAGTATGCTAGCACTTTCGCTGCTCGGTTATTTACCTTATCTATGGCCTTTGAGACATACAAAATGGCTCCAAATGTGTCGATGTCCGAAAAATAATCTCAAATGATACGTGACCTAAAATCAGCTGGAAACAAACTCAATCACAAGCAATATATACTCGAATTGCTTAGGTCTCTTTTAGAATATTGGGAAAACATAAAGTCATTGACGTTACATGATGAAGCTGTAACAACATTTTCCCAACTTTCTCATCACCTTAAAATAAAGGTTGCGTTTCGCTCATCTTCTGACACTGGAACCGCGCTAATTGCCCAATCAAGCAGGTCTCGAGGCCGTAATCCTCGAGGTAAGTTTAAGAATGGGGTACCTCAAAGGAAGGAGCAACTTAAGGAAGATGCTAAGAAAAATAAAAATATCAAGCATAGACGCAGGAGGTGCACAAGGGACATATATGAAATAACTTACTACAATTGCAAGAAGAATGGTCACTATGCATGCGAATGTCCTGAACCTAAAAATGTATGAATTGATTTCCCTAGCTATGCAAATGTTTGCACTCAGGTGTTTGTTGCTCATTCACAATTTACTGGGTGGATTGTAGATTTAGGAGTGACAAGGCATATAGCAAGGGATCGAGAAGGGTTCGTTGAACTTCAAACTTTGTCGGTTAGAAGTTAGAAGATCTTCTTGGGGAATTATGCATCAGAGGATGTACTAGGGGTTGGAATTTACCAACTCTGATTATGAAGTGGACGGATCCTTCTTCTCCATGACGTCCTCTATGCGCTCAGAATGAGAAAAAATTTGCTTTTAGTTTTATGTCTAGTTAGAGACGATTGCTTTATAGGTTTCATGCTTAATTACGCTACCTTTACATTTCCATATGGTTTTTACTGTAATGGTCAGATTGTGAATGACTTGTTTATTTTGGATAATGATGATGTTAATTTTTCACTTCCTTCTACCTATATGACATCGTCATCTTTTTTCACCTCTTCTAGTACACACAACTCGATAACGTGGCATGCTAGGCATGCTCTTATAGGAAAAGATATGATGATCTGATTAGCCAAAGAAGGATTGTTGTCTTTATCCAAAATAGACCTGCTTATGTATGAACCATGTATAGCTGAAAAATCAACTAGAAAGACATTTTCTAAAGCAAAAAGAGTAACTAGTCTTTTAGATATAATACAGTTTGACATTGGTGGTCCATTTAATGAGATGACCCATGACGGTTCCCATTATTTTATCACATTTATCGATGATTACTCTTGCTACGGGTGTGTATACCTAATCTCCCATAAATCGTAAGCAATATATTGCTTTTGTCGTTTGATGCTAGAGGTTGAAAATCAGTTAGACAGGAGAATTAAAGTTCTTCGCACTAATCGAGGGAAAAAATACGTATCTAATCAATTTAGGAAGCTTTGTGCGAATAGGAGAATCTGAAAACAAGAGACGATGTCCTCCACCCCGCAACATAATGGTGTTGCAGAATGAAGGAATCTTACTCTATTGGACATGGTGAGGTCTATGATGGCTCACGCCAACCTCCCAATATCATTTTGGGGAGATGCACTCCTTACTGCGATATATGTCCTAAATAGAGTGCCATCAAAATCCATTCTCAAGACCCCTTATGAGTTATGGAAAAATAGAAAGCCACATCTTTCACATTTACGTCCTTGGGGGTCAACTGCACATGTTCACAACACTTCTCAATTGATAGGAAAACTAGACAGGCGGTCTCTCGAGTACATTTTTGTCAGATATTCTGAGCACTCCAAGGGGTATGTGTTCTATCAAGAATATGATGGTGGCAGGATGAAG
The DNA here is from genome assembly GCF_000471905.2 of Amborella trichopoda. Next base: position 354,588 of record NW_006498137.1, read on the forward strand.
AAAATAGAATCTCACTATATAGATTTTAAAGAGACAAAATTCCAAAGAAATAGAATCTCACGATATAGATTTTAAAGAGGTAAAATTCCCTACTAGGAAGCGTCTTGTATGTCTGACGAGCTCTATGAAGAGCCTGAATCTCAGACATACATTGAGATAGTTCCTTCACTTGAGGGTAATAGTGGGAGTTTTCTCATGATTGTCAATGATAGTAGGAGTGAGCCATTGGTTGAGAATGAACATATGACCCATATTGAGTCACCGACCATGTTAGAGACACCTATTGAGAATGAATCGCAAGTCAAACTTCGAAAGGCCAACGTGGGAAAGGTCCTAGTATACACTTCGAAGTAGTGGGTCTCATGTGCATTCACTTGATGCTAATGAGCCTAGCTCATTCCACGAGGCCTTGAATTCTCTGACTGTGGACCAGTGGATGTCTGCTATGAAAGACGAGCTTAATCCTATGGGCAGAATCAAGTCTGGAAACTTGTGGATCTGCCGTCTAATAGAAGATCAATTGGAAACAAGTGGGTCTTGAAATCAAGATGAAGGCAGATGATACTATAGATAAGTATAAAACCCGCTCTAGTTGAGAGAGGGCATATTATAAGTCTTGACTAGTATCCGCAGATAGAAGCTGAAAAGAACAAAATGTCTAGTGTTCCATATGCAAGTGCAGTTGGTAGTTTGATGTACGCGATGCTCTGCAAGCATTCAGATATTGCCTATACAGTGGATCTTGTTAGCCGATACCAGAGTAATCTAGGACAAGGTCATTGACCAGCAGCGAAGAGGATTTTTCGATACTTTTGGGAAACCTCAAGTCAAATACTATGTTTCCAAGTAATTGATTTGCGATTACGGGATATAGTGATACTGATTGGGCAGTAGAGCTAAATGAGTGTAAAGCGACTTTAGGTTATGTCTTATTGTTAGGAGGCGGTGCAGTCTCATGGTATAGCAAGAAGCAGTCATGTGTCGATCTCTCAACACACCACAACACACACGAGAAATTGTGAGAGCTAAACTCTTGAGAGATAGAGAAAGAGTGAGAGAGAGAGAGAGAGAGACAACAATCCCTTTCTCATTTGAGATCTAAGGAGAGACCCGACCTTGAGAGATACAGAGTTGTCGAAAGAGTCGAGCTTGGATTGCTCCTATTGTATTTGTGAGTGTTCGTGAGCTTCCACCTTGTTCGGGATTTACAGTGTGGAATTGATTTTGACAGCTCAAGTAGTTGTCGAATGTGCCTACGTGAGTTGATCATTCCTCTCCACATTCGTTCACCAAAATTGTTGTGTAAGCACTTTGGTATGATTGTTGTGTAAGCACTTTGGTATGATGCTCGGTTCCCGGTTGTTTTATTTTGCTCCCGCTTCGGTCATTTGACCGTATTTTTTCCATCACCTTCAAAATTGGTAACACAATGACTTCTATTATGACGAAGACTCATTCCCCTAATCATCAATTGGTTCCCTACATGTCCTTTCCTGATTGCGCCGCATTGGTTGCACTGATACGCCTTGATGGAGTCCCCAACTTCTAACCGCTTCCTTTGCTTCTTCGGCCGTCCTGGAAGGCATGTAGTTTTTTGTGGCAATACTATCCGATTAAACATTACCAATCAATTACATATTGTCCAGGATAGGAGCAAAGCATGTTTGGCAGGCTCTTTTGAAGAAATCCACTGTGAAATACTAGCTGCAACAAGTTGTGACCTCTAGGTGCATGTGGCCTATAGCTGTTATGGCATTATTGCACATAACCCATTGATTTATTATTTCTTACAAGTGCATGGCCACGGAGCTAAATCCACATCAAATTTATTTCCTACATAATGGATCTCAAAGCGCATAGCCATTACGGATATGACGTGGTGTTGGAATCTTGCCTTATTGTTTTGCGCATTTATAGTCTCCTATACATGTGGTACTAGCACACCAATCCAACCAATAGCTTTGTGCATTTTCTCTTCAAACCTGCTTATCAATTGTACTCTAAAGTATTAACACAGTGTTACAAGTGGCTTGTCTTGAGTAGATAAAAATCTACATGTTAAATGATTCAGCCATATTCAAGGACAAGTGATTGTACCTTGCCCCTAGGAAATGGGCATTGGTGCAGTATTTTGAATTAAAATGCCTTATCCACTCATCTAGATTAGTAGTGTGTATCTCTGAAGCATTACTTTATCAAACATTGATATAATCGATTTACGGACAACCTTCCAAAATAGCATTGTTAATACAGTTGTGTTTGTCGACTTCTTCATAAACTTCATGAAATTTTCTATTAAATGCTTCATGCATGGTAATGAACATGAAATAAATCTTGGATTGCTTCCTCCCGTCCTTTCAATCATTCCAATACAATAGTCAAGGTAGGTAGATTGGCATGCTCTACAAACATTTCATTCAATATATGTAGGAATCGGTGCCAACTACGAAAGTTCTCCTTCTAAAAAATTGCAAAAGCCATTGGAAAGATGCCATCATCGGCATCTACGGCAATCGTACCTAACAAGATCCCTAGATATTGCCCTGTATTTTGCATCTAATGATGTAATTACTTTTCATAATTATCAATAAATCTGATAATATTTGTCAAAAACAAAAAAAAGATTTTTAGATATTAGCTTTTCAAGAATGTCTCTTCAAAACCCATTAATGTCTTGCATCTATTGAAAAGGCTCATGACACAAGGATGGAAGGCAACAAAGAGGCATTTGAACTTACTTGCTCGGCTTGTAGGGATGCGTACTTCAGTTCTGGGGTTCATGGCTCATAACTTTTTACAGAATAAAGGAAGGTCATTGTATTGTTGATTGAGTGATCCAACTATAATTTCTTTAGCAGCCTCTTTTGCCCCGCCATGCTTGCATGTAGCATAATGCCATGATCGCAATGAACATCGTTAATAATGTCTTTTGGTATAATATTGTGCTGGTCATGTATGCGATCTCTAATATTTTTTGCCACCTATTTACTTCGATCAAGTGGCTGGTGAACCCTCCCCATTTGGCTGTTATATGTGCTTATTTACCATGAATTTCACTATGAAGTATGTCGCATTACTAACTCTTAAGCACTGCACTTGCCATGTACACTCATCTGCCTTTCACTTTGCCTAAGCCCACCCCTCTTCACTTCAACAAACTTCAAAACGAAGTTATTAAATACCGCAAATCAACCAAATGGTAACGACAATCATTTTCATTATCAAAATATTGGCCTATTTGCAGGACGACCATGTTACCATCTCCTCTATATGGCTCTTCAATGGTTTGATGTTCTCCAAATCATGTTTTGGTACATCCTTGGCCGTGCTTTGGATAGGCATAACTTCGCTACCATCAATGTGGTCAGGTACTGGTGCATTGAAGCGACTGCCAATACAATTGAACTAAGTATATAAAAACAATTATGAACATGAATGATTCAAGCATATTAAACCTCAAAGTTTGTTAAAAGTATAGGCACTCGCTCCTTGTAAATGAACCTTCACCATGAGGTTGTGCCGGTGGAAATTCCATTGAACATCGCTTAGACTCCAGCTCATTTCCAATGTGTAGAACAATGTTAGAAGGCTCTTCTTGCAGCATATCAGATACATTTAGGTCATCACATATTTATATCAATTCACATCCACTAGCTAAATTAGTATTGTGATACATAATAGTCAACTTTGCCATATTAGACAATGTCAAGTTCTCAAATGAATTTTCAATTGCTCGAAGGAATTACCTCCACGGTACTTAGTCACCTTCAATTTACCTCCCTGTATAGAACAAGTCCTTCATTAGAGTTCTTCTTAAAAGACCCTCCAAAACAAAATAATAATTGTCCATAGTCATTAACGATAACTCTGTATTACATGAATGACATTTTCTAGTTACAAACTAGTAATAAAACAAGTAGAGTTAATTACGTACACCCCTACATAAGTAAGGTGAATACAGTATGCTCCCCTTATATGCGAATATTACATCTAAGGTAGATCAACACGACTTTTTTTTTGAAAAAATTACCCTTTGATTTAAGGATGTTATCCTCGGACCACATTTTAATTATTATTTTTTATTTACTAGGGGCGGTCTGAGGTTAAAATCGTCGGACCGATCTTTTTTTTTTAAAAAAAACAATGGTCAGAAGTCCCCATCATCAAACCGCTTGTTATTTTTTGAAAAAAATAGTGGTCCAAGGTTAGAATCTTCAGACCGATCGTTCTTTTAAAAAAAAAAAAACAATTGTCCGAAGTCCCCAACTGCTCGTTACTTTTTGAAAAAAAATAGCGGTCTAAAGTTAGAATCCTCGGACCGCCCCTCTCTCGCCCGTCCTTTGCATCAGCCAGAAACTTGGCATCTTCGAAGTTAAACCAAATTCTATTGGGGCCTTTCCATCAAAATCCGACACTCAAATTCCCCTAGTTCATGTTCATAAAAATGCGATTCCACCGCTTAAACCTTGTATTCTTACTATCGCCATTCATCGATGGCTGCCCTTTAGAAGAGAGAGAAGCACTCTTGAACTTCAAAGCCAGCCTTTCGGACCGAGGTTAGAATACACAATTTGGAAAGTTAATGGTGGCGAAAAGGGTGGTATGAGGATTCTAACCTCGGACCGCTAGTTTTTTTCAAAAAATTATGAGCGGTGATGGTAACTTCGGACCACTATTTTTTTTATTAAAAAAAAAAAGAGAAGATGATCGATCCAAGAATTCTAACCTCAAATCACCCTTACTAAATAAAAAACATAAAAAGTAAAATTAAAATGTGGTTTGAGGATGGCATTCTCGGATTGAAGAGTAATTTCGTCTAAACAATGTCAAGTTAACCGACTTGATATGTAATATTCGCATATAAAGAAAGCATACTGTATTTTCCCTATTTATATAAGGGGTGTACGTAATTAACTCAAACAATAATTAACTCAAACAAGTAATTAACAAAGAAAGGGAACTATGTAATACCTAATTAAGCAATCAGTAAAGATTCAAGAGTCATCTACAATAGGTATAAAAAATCCCACATTTTCTCAATTATAAAGATTTGTACAAATTATTGGGCCAACTAACTCAACCTCGTATAGCACAAGATCGATTAGCACTATGTATTACTAAACTAATCCATCAATATGGTCAGTCAATTAATCAGTTCAAACTCAAGATGCACATTTTGATAGAAATTTGAAATATTTCGTACATTGGTTCATATAAATTCAATCAATAAATACTTATATAAAGAATGATTGAGGAAGGTATAGATCCATCAATATGGTCAGCCAATTAATCACTTCAAACTCAAGATGCACATTTCAATCAACTTGATTGTTTATCTGAAAGGAAACCTAGATAGAAAATGTGCTTGTGAGAGGGAGACAGAGCAGGTCAGATGCTCATGTGAGAGGGCCATTGAGAAATAGAGAGAGAGGTAGAGATTAGTAGTGAGAGAAACGCATGTAGGTTTATTTCGTTAAATTTTCGGATTTGAAGTGCCCAAAAAATTGTGGATTTTTAGGATTTGAAATTGACATAAATTCAGTTTTTTTAAAATCTGAAAAGTACATGCCACATGAGTTGCATGGAAAGAAATTTCAGATTTTGGAAAATCGAAATGACAGTACTTAGGACACTCAAAATTTTCATTTTTAGGGCCCTCGAACGAATGAATATTTCGGATCTCGAATTTCTAAAAAGGGCAATTCGGTCATTGTAAAAATGCCAAAAATCGGTGTAAAAACAGCTATATAGTAATAGGAAAAAGTTTATATAAGGATGCTACCTTATAATGTAGGATTTCGGACGCCCCTCAAAAATCTATCGGTAAAGGTAGTTTTAATGTTGAAAAACCCTTTGATTGATCATCTAGACATCGAGATATATGACAATGAAAAATAAAAAGATTTTAAGTCTCAAAAATAGTGCATTTTACAACATATTATCTACAATGTCTATTTTCAAGATTTTCATATGTTTATAGATCTACTTGATTTTAACTATTTTTGAAATTTAAAATTTTATAATTAGATATAAAAATAGATTTTGAGATACTCTTAAGAACGTTTTACATTAAAATTATATACCATGATAAAATTTGAAGGCGCACCTTACCTCTACACCTATGGACGCATCCGTATGCCAACTGCACCCATAGTAATAACCTCAAATTTTAGGTAATTTTGTAATAATGGTAAATATAACATATTCATACGTAAATTTATAAAAAAATAATTTTGAAATAAAAAATAAAAAACTAAATAGGAAACTATTTTAGGAAAAGGAAATTTTTTTTGACACATCCATCTCAAATATGGACGTTTGTGTGCATTGGATCAAGTAACATATTAACGGTGCCAAAAACAAACCTAAAAAGAGCACATTTTAAAGTTTTTTTTTTTTTTCATGATCAGCTGATCATGAATTCGTAAAAGTCAAATAAAAAAGAAAAATTATTTCATGCAGGTTGGACAGCATTTCTATATATGTGATCCAAAAAGTGTAAAGCATCCATTTTCAAGATGGATGCAAGTAGGTCTTCCATCTAAAAACAATGAAACTATCGATCCAAATGTTTTCTTATGTTATTTTTAGTTTTAAAAATTTATTTATTTATTCATATTTATGATGTTAGATATTAAATATCCTTAAAAATTAAAAATTAAATCCTAAAATCCATCTCAAAAATAGTTTTATTAAGAGGGCAGCATATCTACATATGTGGGCTTGGCCGCGTGGAAACAGGGTCCAATAAAAAATCCATCTTTCAGTTGGATTTAGAGTGGGGCCGTACCTGTACACGTGAGTCGGCTGACTCATAGATGATCTATTATGTCAAACGTCAGGACTCGAGAAGAAAGCACCATGTTAAAGGGAGAGAAGATCCCTTCTATCCCCTCTTAGTCCTCTCTGCCTTGAACCTCACCTCCAGATCTCTCCCACCCTCTCTCTCTCTCTCTCCCTCNCTCTCTCTCTCCTTCTCTCTCTGCTCTCTGTCTGCTCTCGCTGCTCTGCTGTCTGTCGTCGTCGTCGTACTGTCTA